>CACSLI010000183.1:1200000-1800000 GCA_902706615.1 Meloidogyne luci | reverse complement strand
GAGCCAGATTATGACATTGAAGCAGCAGCAGAAATGTTTGCTGCAGCTTTTCCTAACAGAGAACCTAAAGATGTTTTGAGAGAACATGGAATTACTGACTTGGAGTTGGTTTTGGATGAGGAATCTGAAGAGGAAGAATATGAAATTGAATGTAAAAATTATAATTAGAATTTTTGGGAGTAAATACAAAGGATTGAAATCCTTTTGGATTTCATTGATGCCCTAAAAATCAACACTTTGAACATGAGCTAAATCAATTTCCGGAAACAACAGAACTTTCCAGAAAATATAAATAATATATAATATAACTATAGTTGTACCCTTCCGGAAAATAATAATACATATACATATATTGTGTTTTACATACTAAAGTGTTTTATATAAAATACAAATTATGTTTTTTTTCCGAAAAGCTTTTTCAGGTTTTCGATCTTGTGGGTTAGGACTTTTTTAAGAAATCAAACAATTAAAAAAATTAATTTTAAGCTCTGCCTGGCAGCATAATTTATCCAAATGGAGAAACACCTGAATCTCCAGTGCCCGATGATCCTCGACAAGGCGATAGAGTATCCAGATCATCACAAGAATTGGATGACAGATCGCGTTGGAGGCGTGTTTTGAGGACTGCTTTGCCTTTACAAGTAAATTGAGTTGAATAGTTTCCGGAAAACACAAATACTAGGGGATAATTGTATTTTAGATGAAATACAATTTCTGCAAGTCAGCACTTCATGAATTTTTTTCCATTTTTTCCGGAAAATTATATTCATATAATATTTTCCAGAAATAGACATATTCCGGAAAATAGACATTCTCTTTAACTCTGTGCATTTTCCGGAAATTTATGAACAATAAAATTATAACTCCAAAAATTCAGGCAATGCTAGTATTACTTTTGGGAGCAGCGTGTCTCGTTCCTCACTGCGATGATGACTATTGCTGCCATTTATTAAACAATTTTGCTAGGAGTTTTGAACCACAACTTGATTTTACAAACGGGCCGCCACCTTTTTAACTCGCCATTTTTTACAGAAAAGAAAAAAAATATTTTTACTAATATTGTTGCATTTTTTGTCTCCCGGTTACACCCATTTAACCCTTCATATCATAATAATGCTGCCCTCCCATAACGATTCAACTCTTTATAAAAATATAAAAATGAAGACATTCATGTCTTCAAGTAGGAAAAAAAACTTTTTTTGCTTAACAGAGTTGAATTAAATTAAAAAATCATTTCCAACCATCTCATCATTTTTCTCAAAATTAAACTCAAAATTTTATTTTTTTGTTTCAACGATAAGATTTTTAAAAATATATATATATTTCTAAAAAATATTATTATATTTTATAAATATTTTTATATCAACTTTTGTTTAATTTTATGATAAAAACTATTGTTTAAATTAATAAAGAATTTGTTTTCTTTGAATGGAGTTCGAACTCTCATCCCTTTCTCAGTGAAAATCTAGGATTTTCCCACTACGCTAAACTTTGACGAATGGTTGAAAGATTTTGTGAAGCACGCACACAAAGCTATTTGATGAAAAGTTCCTCGTCTTTAATCAAAATCCAAAAAAATTTTTTTACAAGAATTTTACAAGAACATTTTTACATACAAACTAGCAAAAATAAACATAGCATATAACAAACATAATCAAACAATAATCACATATATATTCATTACACATCTATCAACAATTAGCCTCAACCACAGAGCATTTCCCTAACTACTCGAAGATGAACTACTGCTGACGCTTAATGACGACCAACTCAAACTTGCACAGGCATGTAGACATCCAAGACAGCATAACGCGCATGGTCCGTGTTGTTGTTGCTGTTTGACAGGTTTCATTGGCTTATTCTCCACATAAACGCCCCCACCACCACCACCTCCACTATCAATCTGCTGCCATCCAACAGGCGTTCCCGGAGCTCCTCCAACCGGCGGGGGTGGATACCCGCCTCCTTGCATTCCCATGTTCTGAGCCATCATTCTTTTCCTTGCCTTCTTTTCTTGTTTCTTCTGCTTCTTTCTTAATTTCTTCTAAAAAGAAAAAAATTTTTTCTAGATTTTAAGAAAAATTTTTGAAAACCACCTCTCTCTTCCTCATCTTCTTGGAACAATGCACAAGCAAAGGAACGTGTAGCAGGAAACCCATCCATGTTATAAAGAACAACAGCAACATAATTATTGACCAAACTTTTATTTTGTGGGTGGATTGATGGAGTGATGAGATTCGAGATAAATTAAAAGTCCCTTTTATACCTTTACTTCCTTTACAAAATATAGGGTTTACTATGACGATTGTTCTATTGTGACGATTGTTCTACTATGACAATTTAAAGGCACAAATTCCTATTTTTTTATATTTTTTACCTAAACTTTTTAACCTGACCTATAATTATCTAGTTACTGAACAATAAATATATTTTTAAAAACAATCTTTTCTTGCCATAAATATAAGAATACTAAATGCTAATAAAGTTGTAACTCCCAAATTTATTTTTTTGTTCTATCATCTGCTGTTGATACAGGGATGGAAACCGCGGTAATAGCTGCTAATGTAATTATTGAAGTTGGAAGAATTACATTAATAAGGTTATCTTCTAAAAGCCCTCAAAATTACCCGAAGCTCTGCGGTTATATCTATACTTAAAATTGAAACTAAGAAGAGATTCGTATACCTATTTGGAGATGTTGGGTAAAAGGCAAATTGAACTACATATTTTTATTTTTTTTATTAATTTCTGATTTATTTACTTGATATTATTCGATGATTTTGCTTCGTTTGAATTAATTTCAGAAGAATCTCTTCTATTTGTTATTATTTGAGGTTTAGACTGAGATTACTGTGATCATTTAAAGTTTTTTCATTTTAATTTTAAATTGTTTAATAAAATTTTCAAAAAATTTTTTAAATCAAATCCAGACGATTTTATATTTCTTTGTATTGAGAATAATTTACCCTGGGAGTGAAAATGACAAATATACCTAATTTTTAAAAATTGAATAAAAAAGCATGAATTTTGGATAAATTCAAATAAATTTAAGAAAGTAATATCCAAGTTTGGGTAATTTGAATTTGTCTCTAGAATAAAATAAAAATCCGAAAATTGTTTGTGATATTTAAGAATATAAAATTTTGAAAAATTTTAAAGATAAAGGCATATTAAAAAGATTATAAATAAATAGGTATTAATAAAAATGGAAGATCAATGGCAAGCAGAGAGTAAAAATGGCCACAATAGAACGGTTTTAATCGTTAACTATCTAATTAATAAAAAAGTAAATCTTAATCTCACCTAAATTAAAGAAGATAAAGCTCGATTATATTTATTAAAAACTGAATTTGGATTGCCCCAACGAAGAAACCCTTAAATATATAAAAATTAATGTCTTGAGATGAAAATTTCGTATAGGTATAGTGAGTAAATGGTGGAGATTTGTGAAAAATTACTTTGCTTTCTTAGTATAAAAGCAGTCTAAAACTTTATTGTCATCTAAAGCACCAACAACTCGTTATGGCATCTGCACTTCTCTTCTTGGCTCTCTTCATGTTCGCTGCAGGATTTGGTACCGGAGACTGGTTCCACTCAAAGAACCGTCGTAAGTTTTAATTACGCTTAAAATAATAATTTTAATAATTATTTTTAAACGTTTCAGCTAAAACTGCTGCACCAGATACACCACCGTCAAAACCGAAGGCTGCTGGAGGCAGCACTAAAGGGAAACATGTTCCTGAGAAAGGCCATTCTACCAAAAGTAAGATGACAATGGTGTTTTGTGCCGGAATTTAAAAATTTTAATTTTTCAGAAAAACCGTCAACTCCACCGTCAAAACTGAAGGCTGATGGAGGCACCACTAAAGGGAAACATGTTCCTGAGAAGGGCAATTCTACTAAAAGTAAGATGACAATGGTGTTTTGTGCCGGAATTTAAAAATTTTAATTTTTCAGAAAAACCGTCAACTCCACCGTCAAAACTGAAGGCTGATGGAGGCACCACTAAAGGGAAACATGTTCCTGAGAAGGGCCATTCTAAGAAAGGCAAGGACAATTCTCCTGCCGTGGAAAAGACACAAAATGTAACCTATGAAGAAGTGGAGTAATTGAAATAAATATAAAACTCATCGTGTATTTGTAAATATTAGGTTCACACTCTCCCTACATATTTTCTTTTTGTTTCCATATTTTTCTTTTTTGTCTTATGTTGTAATCATTGTATTTTGCCGTTTATCTGTTAATGTTGTAATTTGTCCGCAAGTTTTATCCGCAAAATTTTTCCATAAAAAACTTTTTTTGTCAAAATACTTCTAGTTTTGTCTTCAGTTGAATTTTTGTTGTGACATTGTTTAAAATAAAATTGAAATTTAAAATTAAATCTTAGGAAGAAAAATAAAAAATCTAATTTTTCAATTAAGTAAAATGGTATTTATTAATTCTTAAAATCTATCGATAACTTCAATTCTCCAAGGCCCGCGATATAGCCTTAATCCGCTCAAATCTCTTTATCTCTGTTAAAAAAACCCCCTATAACTCCTAATATACTACATCCCATCCTTTAATATCCCTTTAATTAAAGCTATCGATACATCACAATTAATTTTTTAAATCAATTAATTATCTCTGAATTGGGGCAACAACACTATTAATAAATTCAGAATCTCTTAAAAGTTCTTCAGAATCCAAAACCAATCCAGAGGGTAATATATATTCATCTTCGAAAAGTTTATCATATTCTGAATTATTTAATTGTTCATTTGTTGTTGTTTGCTTAACCATTTCTAGCCATTGAGAATTATGCCAACAAAATTTTTCTTCGCTAATTCGTTTTCTCCAGTAATTACTAATTTCCTGAAAATAATTTTGAAGAAATATTTTGTTAAAAACCTTTAGGCATTTGCGGACTTTTTGGATTTGCGGACAAAAATTTTAATAGTGGGTGTCCGCAAATATTTGCGGACAAAATTTTTGGTGGGAAGTGTGAACAAATTTTTGCATATGCAAATATTTACGGACAACATTTTTAGTGGGGTGGGGTGTCCGCAAATATTTGCGGACAAAACTGTTTAAAATAAAGTTAAGAATTTTCAAGAAAAAATCAAAAAATTTTCAAAAAAAAACTCACAGCAGCCTTTTCAAGTGCTTTATCACAAAGTTGGCAAATTTTTGGATTTTTATTGTGCAAAAGATCTAATAAAATTCCAATTACCGATTCTTCATTTTCGTCAATACATAAACGTTTAGCTAAATTTCCTCCATAAGAAAGTAAACAAATAATTGCAAAAATTGATTGTAAAATAATTTCATCGTCTTCTTGGCGGGCTAAAAAATAAATTTTAATTTTTAATTTTTATTTTTAAAAAAGGTTAAAAAAATTTTATTATATTCCAAGAGTTAAAAAAAATTTTTAATAACTATTTCATTAAAAATATATTTTTCTAGATATAGTACCTAAATTAATATAAAAGAGCATATCCAGTGTCGAATTTAAGCGGGTCAAAAATCTTTGGCATTTCGAACGACTTTTTATATGAGTGGATTTTTATTTTTTCTAGCAACACAGGCGAAAATTTTTCGATTCTTGAAGGTCATATTTAAAAATTAATTTTTATAACCCCCTCCTTTCAAGATTTTTCTTTTTACCTACATTTAAAGGAAAGGGAGATGGGATAAAATTTAAATCCATCATTTTTAATCTTAAAAAAATCTTGGGATAATTCAAAGAATTTTAACATAAAAAAACAAACTTTTAATTATTTTAACAACAAAAGGTAACAATTCACTTTCCACTTTTTCAGCCATTTGTAAATTATGAGAAGCCAAAGTACCACAAAACATTACTGCCTTTTTATTAAAAATTATTTCAAAAAAATTTTTCAAAAAAACCTGCAAAACCAAATCATCATTAATTACCCCAAATTTATTCAAATTTCCATCAAAAAATTTTTCAAATAAATTCTTCAAAAAATTTAGAATTTCAAAATTTTGATCCAATTCGAGCCAATCAACTTCTGGAATTAATACACAAATTCCTAAACATTCTAGAGCAAAAATATAATTTTGAAAAGAATTTTCTGTTGTTGTTGTTGAATTTAACTGGAAAAATTTTTTAAAATTAAATTTAAAAAAATAATAAGGAAAGTTTGGTCCTAGCAGGAAATCGACCCTAAGACTTCAGGACAATTAGTCTCAGGCGTTTTTAATCAACACATACATATGCGCAAAGTTATAGAAAAAAAATTTCAAAATTAAAAAGAAACCTTTGTAACAAAATTTTCAACAATTTTAGGCATCCATTTACCAAACATTTCACGTGTTGGACCTTCATGTGTAGCTATATTACGAGCTATCTTTAAAAAAATTATTTTATATTTTTTTAATTATTTAGAATTTTTAATGTTAAAAAAATTTGACAAAATTTAAAAGAACCAAGGGCGAGGAAAATTATGAAAGGTCAAAGAGTCTTCATCTTTTCTGGAAAAAAATTCAACAGAAAATGTAAGGTTTCCGAAAAGTTACAATAATTTTCCCATCGGATTTCGGGTTGAAAAGGAGTCCTGGTTTCGAGTACCAAGCCAATTCCTAGTCAGGAATTGGTTTGGTACTCAATTCCTAGTCAGAACAAGCCAATTCCTAGTCCAATCAAATTTTATTAAAAAAATTTTTCTGTTTAATTAAAAAAATAAAAAAAAAACCAACTTTAATAGTCAATGTATCCTCACATTTTTCAATATCAAAAATTAAAGACATCAAAGCATCCAAACCTTGCCCATTTGTTCCACAAATTAATTGAGCATTTCTTTTCTCCAAAACAATATTTATTAATAAACATTTAATCAATTGAATCTTTTTATTTTTTAAATTAATTTGTTTGTTGTTGTTGTTTTGATTAAATAATAAATTTGATAACTAAAAAAATATTTAGAAAAAAAATAACGGGGAAAAACTGATAAGATTGAAAGTGTGGGAAGACCAGAAAAATTAAAGACAAAAGACATTAAAGCCAAATCTTTCTCGTCTACCCTCTCCCACTCAATTCCACCTTTACCTACAATGTGTAATTTTCTATTTTAAATAAACGGTTATTCTTGTGTTTTTGGCAAATTTAACAGACTCCCACGGAGATAATTTAAAATCAAAAAAAAATTTTATATCATCCCTATGGATTGAATTGAACAAATAAGAGGACGAGAATAAAGGATCAATAAAAATTAAAAAAAAAACCTAGCTGAATGAAAAAAGACGTTATTCCACCCCTTTAATCTACAATCAAAAATTAATTTAAATACTTACAATAGAAATACAATCAGTAAATGCAATCATAGCTTTTGCATCTTCTTCCATACTTAATTGATACATTAAAGCCAAAGCAATATTAAAATCTAAAAAATTTTTAAATTTTTTTCTCTAATTAAAAATTCCTCCAAAATTAAAAAAAACTAACCACAAATATAAGGAGCCAATAAAGAAACTAATCCACATTGTACCATCCTTCTTCGACTAGCCAATTCAAAAGAACAATTAAAAAGTAGAGAAAAAAGTGGAAAAAGAATTTCTGTTTCATTTTCTTTAGAAGATGAAGGGCGATTGTTGGAAGTTGTTATTGGGGGTATAAAAGAAATTAGACGTTCAATTATTGCTCCAGAATTATTCTAAAAATTAAAATTTATTTTTAAAAATATTTTTTTTCAAAAGGAATGAAAAAATATTTACTGACTAATGTAAGGTTGACGGATCCGGATTCAAAAGCGGAAATCCGAAACTTTTGGCTCGGTTCGGATCCGTATATCCGAAGATTTCCAACTATCCGCCAACCTTATTACTGACCTTAAAGAATAAGGGAATAAAAAAAGATTTTCAGAAGACAAATTTATTCACCCAGATAAAAATCTAAAGATAATATACTTTCTTAGTTTTTAGGATAATAATAAAAAATTTTTAAGTGCTCAGCTCCGGTTCAGTCTCTCTCATAAAATTTTAACAACATTATCAGAGGATTGACAGATTTAATAATTTCATCATTGCACAGTCAATGAGGTTAAAAGGAATCGAACCGCTTTAAGGTAAAACGTAAAGGTGAACACAAAACCACTTAACCACCAAACAGACTTATAAGGAAATGCTTTTAACAAATTCTGTAACATTTTCTATTTAAATTAAAAGATTAAATACCACAATATTCTTCTGATTCTCCACAAATTGACTCAATTTCCATAAAAAATTAATTACAACAAATACAAGTTTTGACGAAGACGAATGTTCCAAAGCATTAAAAAGTAAATTTAATAAACCTTTACGTTGCATTTTATTTTCTATGCGTAAATCTTCTGACATATTCAACAAAATTTGAAGACAAACTTTGAAAAAAAAATTTTTTAAAAAATTTCAAAAAAATTTTTAAGAAAAAATAAACCTGTAATTAACAAATCTAGTTTAATCAAAGCAGATTCCCAATTACGACGCGAATTTAAATCACTCAATTCTTTTACTTTTTCACGCCAAACTTCGGAACGTCGTAATTCTTGTTCAACTAATTGTAAAGAGAGAAGACCTATCTGAAAACAAAGAAAAATTTTAAGCAAACTAAAAATTATTTTAAACAATTTTTAATGACGAAAAGTTCCAAATTTCGATTCAAGACATTTTTTGTCTTATTTAAGACAGGGGTGGGCTGGGTTACCCGAAATTCTATCCGAAGACCCACGCTTTTTTCCCAACCGAATCCATCCCCAATAGGGTTGTCGGTTCTTGGGGAAATTTTCGTATATCCAGAACCGAACCGATATTCGAACCGAAAAATCATCGGTTCGGTTCAGAACCGACAATCCTAATCCCCAATTTAAGCCCTACGTTTTTTCTCACAATCCGTGTTAAAATTTTAAAATAAAAAACCCCAAAAAACAAAACCTTCCAACGAGAAAGAATTGGCAAAAATGGAGAAAATTGAGAAAGCCTATGGAAAAGTTGACCAACTTGAATTGCCAAATCAAAATTACGTCTAGCATCCTTCAATTAAAAATAAAATAAATCTTACAAAAAATTCAAAAAAAAACCTCTTTCATTACACGAACTAAAGCGCCCATTAATGGTTCATTCTCAACAATTTTGGGTAAATTTGAAGGTGAAGTTTCACAGACTAATTGTAAAAGAAGAGAAATTCCTTGATTTTTAGATTCTCCTTCATCATAAAGTAATTCTAAATAATCCTAAAAATGAGAAAATAAAACATTTCGAACAAACAATTAATTGATAAATGGCGAGGAAAACGGGACAGAAGGCTAAATTAATTTTTAAGACGATCAGACTTCGATATTACACAAATCAAACAAGACCCTATTAATTTAATTGTAAGGTAAACTTTCTAATAAATTTGTTGCCACGAGGGTGAGGGTGTAAAAACAACTTGGAATCGTCCATAAAAACAAAATTCAGACTTTATTTTATTTATTTACGCCTTGATGGCGCGAGTCAGGTCAAAAAAAAATATATTAAAAAAAAACAAATTTTTTTTACTTACATCTAGTTTTTCAATATCTGCTGACCCATATGAAGAAACTAAAAAATATTTACTTGAACAATTCACGAAAAATAAACAAAAACCTTTAATTTCAGATGAACGTCCTCTCCAAATAATTGAAGAAATTAACTGTTCCAATTCAGAAAGTCTATCAATAGGAATTAAGGGTTGACACTGGTCTTGAACAAAACGAGCAACTAAATTAGGATTTGACCGTTCGCTGAGTCCTTTTAGTTGAATTCTAAAAATAAATTTTATTTAAATTTTCTAAAAAACAAACATTTTCAATTGACTGGAATTGTTTTCATTCACTCTTTCATCAATATACCTAACAACAATTGCTGGCTCAACTTGATGTACTGACAGTTCGAGTTTGCTTAAAAAATAAAAAATAAGTTTATTTTACTTGAAATAAAAAAAGAATTTAACCTTTTGTTGTTAGAGACAGTAGAAGCCATAATTGAGAAGCCAAAAATATTTAATAAAACAAATTTAACGAGACTTTGAGAAAACACAAATAAATATTGTTAAAGCAACAAACTTTAGAAAATAAAATTAAAAAATTATAATCCTTTTAGCCTCAAAAAAAAAAGAAACATGAAATAATTTAAAAATTAAACTTGGAAAAAATTAAAAAAATCATCAACAAAAAAGAGATCACAAAAATTACCCAAAATCAATAACAATTTAAAAATCCATTTTCTTTGCAGGAATTAAATATAAAATTCTGTCCAACAAATGTTCTCTACATTCATCCCAAATAATTTCTATACGATCAGAATGTTCGGGTACTTTAGCTAAAATTAATTCTGAGTCAAAAAGTTCAATACCATCCTTTAAAAAAATAAATTGGATTAATTCAAATAAAATCATTTTTAACCCGTCCAACCTGGGTTGATTTATCGACTTGGGCCGGATCCTAGACCTGTAGTCCAGGAAAAACCCAGGAAGGCATGCGTGGGCCTAAACTAGGGCCCAGGAAAAATCCATGCCTTGGTCCAGATCCAGCTTGATCACTATGGGAAACGTCCAGACCCCAAAGAGAATAGCTAAAAGGTTCAAACCTCACTGTCCAAATTACTTTTTAAATTATCAAAAAAATTTTTTTACCGGTTTAATTTGAAGTTCCGGATCAATATTTAATTTTAATCTTTCAGCCATTTCTTCCCAATTAATTTTTGGTTCGGAAACACAAAATATTTCACTTAAACAAATTGAATGTAATTCAACACCCAAATGTTTTGCCGCTTCTTCATTTGAAAGCATTGTTAATTCATTACTCTTCAAAAGAATTTTCTTTAAAAAAATCATAAAATTAACAAAACCTGTTTATCCAAAAATAAAAATCCTTCAATTGGACAAGTTTCATCTTTTGGTGGAATAAATGCTAATGAACGTCTAATTAATGGTTCAGGTACTTGAACATAAATTGAAGGTTGTGAAGATATTGAAACAGTTTCTCCATTTGCTGGTTTGTATACGTTTAGTCCAAATTCCTTTAAATAGAAAACATTATTGAAAAAAATTTTTAATTCAGTTTTTCTAAAGGAGATTAAGACTGTTCTTTTCAATTCAACACCTAACATTCAAATGTAGAAGATCATCCTATTATAGGAAATAGTACTCTATTATAGTGTATCCCTCCCTTCAAAATTCCTTTAAATCACGAATTCAAACCTTTCCTTATTTCCAAAATTCGTTAAATTAAAAATTAACCTTTTCCACTTCTCCTTTAAGAATATCCATTTTCTGAGCCTCTCCATGAACAAAAAGAACAGAATTTGGTTCAACATCTCTAATTAATTGTTTTATGCCTTTAGCATCAGCATGGGCAGAGAATGACATATATTCAACTTTTAAATTAATTTCATGCTTAAAAAATAATTTTTTTCAAAAAAATTTTCAAAAAAAACCATTTTTCCATCAATTTCCAATTTTTTAGCCCCAGCAATAACTTTAGCTCCAACTGTTCCAGCTGTGCAATAGCCTGGCATTATAATTGCATTTCTTTCGTCAGAACACCATTTTTTAAAAACTTTGAGTGATTGACCACCATGCAACATTCCTTTCAAAGATAACTTTTTTAAATTTCTAAAATTTTTTTTAAAAACCTGGAGTAGAAAATAAAACCATTGGGCCTGGAATATCAGCAAATTCCATTCGAAAAGGTTTAATATGTTTAAAATCAAAAATATTTCGATGGACAAAAGTACGTTTAACTTTTTCATTAGTCCAGTTTATGAAAAGGCGATAATACTAAAAAATAAGAAAAAGTCAAAAGCCTCGTAAAAGGTTGAGGGATAAATCGAGTTACCTGAAACTCTATTTTTTCTACCCGAACCCCGACCCGTTGAAAATTTTGAAAACTCGGCCCCGATTTTTTCTCAACTGCCCATCCCTATTTTATAGTGGTTTTTTTTATTAAACCAGAACTTTAAAAAAACCTCTGTCGCTCGAGAAGCCAATCCAGCAGAAAAGTATATCGGTACTTTCAATTCCAATCTTTCCCAATACATATCTAATAAAATACACAATTCTTGAGCTCTGCCTAAGGCAAAAACAGGGATTAAAACCTTAAAAAGAAATAAAATTAAAAAAAATTTTTAGTAAAAATTAATCCAAAAATTGACAAAACCCCAACAAATAAAATTGGGACAGTTTTCGAATTTTTTGGACCTTTCAATCTGCCAGAAATTTTTAGAAATTATCTAAAACCCGAAGAAGACCCCTAAAATTTAACAAATCAAAGCCAAACCTTTCCTCCACCTTGAACAGTCTCGTGTACTTTATTCAAAAAATCTCTTTCTCTGACTCTTTTAGATTCTCTAACAGTTGTTGCATAAGTTGTTTCTGTTATTAAAATATCTGGACGAAGACCTGGAGGGACTTTGGCTGCTTCCAAATGTCTATCTGGTGTCATATTGAAATCTCCAGTATAAAGAACCTAAAAAATAAAATTTGAAAAAAAATTTAAAAAAAACCGATTCACTTCCAACTTTAACTAGAAACATAGCAGCACCAAGTACATGACCAGCATAAAATGCTTGGATACTAAGTTGGTCATCTACATGAACAATTTCGTGCAAATTGACGGCTGTAACCTAAAGAAAGTTTTAAAAGTTAATTTTACGATTGGGAAAAATTTTTTTATAGAATTTTAAGAGAACAACAGTAACGCCAATAGGGGGCGAACCATAAATAATTATGAGAGGATGCCAACGCCACGACAATATATTATATTTGAGGGAATATAGACCTCCCCACGAAGCCTACCCACAGCAAACTTGAAATTTATCCCTTCTAATTAACAAAAAAACCTTTTTCATGCAATCCTTAATCATTTGTGAAGTAAAAAAATTCGAAGTTTCACCTCTATGTTCTGTAACCACTTTTCTAAAGTCTTCCTTAACGAAAATAAATTTTTAAAAAAATTTTCTTTAAAATCCAACCAAAAGTACAGGCACAATAGCTTTAGAAGGATATGTCATATATAAAGGGCCAGAATATCCAACCATTTCAGTCATATAAGGCAAAGCACCACAATGATCAAGATGAAAATGTGAAATGATAACACAGTCGAGACATGAAGTTAAATCGCCAGGGGCTGTTTAAAAATAAGGAATTATATTTGGTGATGATAAAAGAAACCAGACGGCAATGGCGCATCTAGGGGGTCGATTCCCTCCTGGCTACGCCCTTGCCAGACGGTGTAATCTACAATACCAGGTAGTTTATAACACAATTTTGTTTGATATTAGAGGGAAAATCCCAAAGGACACTCAAAAATCTTAAAAAAATATTTAGCGGGCCCTATACGCAAAAGAGGGGGTAATCGTTTTTTTTCCTTCCTTTTTTCCTTTCAATTTTCCTTTCCTTTTTCCTTTCTAACTTTGACTGCCCGTGTTTGCCTGCTTTGACTGCCCATGTCCGTGTTGGTTCTGCCCGTCTTCGACCGTGTTTTGTCTGTCCGTCTTCGTCCGTGTTTTGTCTGTCCGTCTTCGTCCGTGTAGGTTCTGTCTGTGTCCGTCCGTGTTTTGTCTGTCCGTTTCGTGTGTGTTTTGTCAATCTTTTCTTTTGAATATGCCACAGGGTAATTTAATGTTAGTGAATGAAGGAAAAAGTCTGACCATAATGTACAAAATAAGGAAAAATATGGAAAGGAAAAAATGTAGGGAAAAAAACGATTACCCCCTCATTTGCGTATAGGGTCTATTTAGCGTCCCAACTAGCAATTGTGGTCTAGCTGGACTTCCAAATAGTATAAACCCAGAGAAACCCGAAAATTCCCAAAAACCCCCAATTTTATTATAAATCTAGACACTCAAGCCTCTCAATTTTAACGAAAATATTTTTATATATAAAAAACCTTAACATACAAATATAAGAAAAATCAGGAAAACGTCTTTCATCAGTAAATCCCATATGCATTCCACAATCCAACATTATATTTTTCCCTCCAATAGTAACTAAAATACAACTTCTTCCAACGTCTTGACCAGCACCTAATGGAGTAATCTAAAAATTAAATTTTTTAAATTTTAAACTAGAAAAATTACATACACGAATTCTCGGCATTTTTTATTGTTTTGAATAAATTAAATTAAATAATTTAATTTCTTTACAAATCTGAAAGAAAAAAAATATTTAAAAAAATCTTATTTTTGACAGCGATTCCAAAAAGGAATTCTTTAAAGAAATAGAGAAGGGCCTCCCTTTTCTAGTTTACCACGTTGTTCGAATTAATCCAGAACTACAACTAGAGTTAGGAAAAATGCAAAAGATGAATCAGAAGCTGAATATTCGAAGGGAATATTTCGAATTCGAAAATTATTCGATTAAATAGTCTTGATTACCCCTATCACTAATAACAACCCGCGGCAGTGCCCAAAAGCCCAACAATAAGTCATAAAAGGACAAAAAAGAAAGAATTCCGTCCATTTATTTTTTAACTAAAAAAATTTTTTTAAACATATTTTTAATTCCTCCCACTTATTCGGGCCCCATTTCTCTCCAAAAAATGCATTTTTGAACGATTTTAAAAGATAAATTAAAAAGTAATAAATACGAAAATTTAACATTTTAATCAATTTTTAAAAATAAATTTAAAAATTTATTCAAAATATGACAAAATGGCACAATAAATAATAAACAAAAAAGATCACAAGAAAAAACACATGAGAACGGGAAGGAAATTTTAACAGAAAAAAATATTTAAAGATTAAAAAAATTTCTCAGAAAAAACTAAAAGGATAAACATTACCGTTGCTACTTTCTGGTTGTTGTTCTGGGGTTAAATCGTCTCCTGGAAAAAATGAGGAATTTTATAAAAATATTTTTTAGAAAGTTAGAGAAAATCATTAAATGGTTTTAGAGAAAAAAAGAAAAATAAATTTCCCCTTTTAGGAAAAGAAGGACATTTGGTCCCAAGTTTGTCTCGACTCTTTTTAAAAAAATAAAGAAAAATCAGACAGCATTACTTTTGGCATCATTAGACACGTCTCGTCAAGATGAGTCAAATAATGCCAAAATAAAAGCAAAATGACGCTTCCCAGGCAAATTAAGAATAAAAACCCCATGTAGAACTAGATACGGCTAAATGGTTATAGTTAAAAATTCGCGGTTAATTCCCCCAAACTTTTTCCTTTTAAAATATTTTCATTTCACCCGTACATTTTCCAATTAAATTTAAAATTCGAAAAAAAAATTACCAGCAAGAACATCAAAATTTTCCTCATCAAATCTATTGTAAACATCAAAATTATTATCATAATCTTCTTGTATTGGAGAAAATGAAGAACATTGGACAGGTTGCCGAAAAGTTGTTTCTAATGGAGGATATGAAGGATATGAAGAACATTCTCCTAGACTTAACTGAAAAAATTTTTTCTAACTTTAGACTTGAAAAAGGGTAGGAGCTTGTAATGCCAAAACATCGAAATGCTAAACTAGAGACCAGAATTTTGAAAAAGCCGTGATCGGAAAACGGGAAATGAAAATTAACCGGCCGGGACCCGGAAAACCGAGAATTCCCGATCCTGGTTTCATCCCTGCATCTTCAAAAAAGCCGGGAAAAAGGACCGGGAAACCGGGTCGGTCCCTCCCGTTCCGGTCTCTGTGTCAAACAGCCATAATGCCAAAACCACCAAAAGCTGACAAAATCAACACTAGTCGTTGTTGGAACAATATGTTGGCATTTTTGACAGCTTTTTGGGGGGAGTTTGGAATTTCAGGGTCATTTCGACAGTTCGATATCCTATGTCTTAAGGGAGTTGGCATTTCAATGTTTCGATATTACAAGACCCTCCAAATAAACCAAAGAAAACCTCCATATCTGCTGTCGGCGATTCCTCCAAATATTGAAAACTATCTTGCATAGTTTTGTCTTTGTCCTCATTTTTTGTCTCTCCCAAATGCATTGTTTGATCAGAAAGTGTACGAAATGGACTCTAAAAAATATTTTAAAAACACAAAAAAAATTTCCAAATAAATTTACAAGTCTCGTTTGATGAGCGGATTTTTCTTTCACTACCGACAGAGCATTCTTAACAAGAGAAAAAGTTGCATCAGAAAGTGTCCTAGGCTCATCTGAGCGAAGAGTTATTGTAGGATGAGAATCTTGAATTTTTGCGGCAATTTTTTTGAGGTTTAAATTTTTGGTGGTAAAGTTGTGATTTTGCTGTTGATTGAACTTTAAAAAATATTAGATTTTAAGGTCAAAAATAGGATAAAAAATTTTTTTTTAATAAATTAGACAACTCTAGCAATGACAAGGGAGAAAATAAACTGAAAAAATAACCAGAAATGACTTGAACTATGCCGGGTTCGAACCTTCATCAAATACATTAAAATTCGGGGACCTTACCACTTAACCACCACTACTCATCAGACCGTTTAATAAATTGGTTATATAGACTAACGAATAAAGAATACCCTTATAAATATTCATTAAATAACCAAGGAAAAATTTTAAAAAATTTTCTTTAAATTTCAAAACAAGGGCTAAACAAAAAATTAAAAAAAATAAATTTACATTATTTCCATTCTCCAAATGTGGCCTTTTCATAGTAGGAGTTGAAAGAGTATTATTTGCCATCATCGGATCTATCACAGCAACAATATCTTCTCTCAACTTTTGATAGTTTTGAGCCTTAAAAAATAAAAATTTAAATTAATTTTTTATTCCATTCCTTTCAAAAAATTAATCCTTTTAAAGAGACTTTTTTTTTATTCAAAAAAGATGAGCTATTTTTGTGTTTTGATTTTGTCTCTCTCTAAAACCCCATACTCTCTCTCCCTTTGTCTGACTTAAAAACAACAAAAAAGGCGGAGTAGACAGCCGAAAAAGGCGTGTTTTGCCGTCTTCTTTTCCTATTTAACATAACACGCGGAACCACAAAACACACAAAAAAGTATGAAAAAAGGTCAACCTCTACCAAGTCAATGTGTCTCTCTCATTTTCCCATACTATTTCTCTTCCTCTCTAGGGGTGATCTTTTGGGTTAAACCAACTTCATTTTGATTAGACTGCATCTTCTCCCCATTAGTCAAATCGCGGTGAGAACGTTTTCGTCCAGGAATTGCTCTAGTATTTGCCAATAAAGGGTCAACAATTGCGGCAATATCTTCCCTTACCTTAAAAAAAAATTTTTTTTTCTCAATTTTTAAGAAAACTCACAGCTTTCCGAACAGATTCTGGAATATTTCGAATAATTGTGTCTGAATATTTTGCATGTCCAAATAATCCTGAACGTCTTTCTCTTGTACCCATTTTAATTTAATTTAAATTAACTAAAAAAATTCTTTAAAGGTCTAAAAAACGAAAAAAAAATTTTCAAAAACGACAGTATACAAAATTTGATTTCCGACATTTTGCCGATAAGACACTTTGCCAATTGGACATTTTGCCAATTAGACACTTTGCCACAAACTTGTTTTATTTTTGTTTTGTCACAATTAATTGTCAGAGACTTGGGGGGTAAATTGAAGAGAAGGACATCTTTTTATGGCGATTTTGACAAAAAACAGCGAAATAACAATAAATACACTTGTTTCTGTTTTGTTTTCCAACAAAGAGAATGACAAAAAGGAAAAGTTACTGTATCTCGATAATTAAATATTGTTTTATTTTTAATTGTTTGATTGAGGCGATTGAAGATATTAAATCTCCCTTTCCATTTTAAATTTCTAATTCAAAAAAGAAACAAACTAGATAATAATTTTCAGCAATTAAAATAGAATAATTAAACTGTGTCACCTTAAACCAAAACCAACTTAAACCAAATCACTCCCCCCTCTCTAGATGTCTCATCCTGTCTTAGAGGGGTGACGTTATATAGAGATTCTGTACCAACAAGATCTTGAGGTGGGTCACGCGTAAACCCCCCCCCCCAATCCAAAAATTTGAAAGAAGCCGAATTCAAGTAAATTATCGGTTTTTGCGACTATATTTACATAATCAAATAAATTAATTTTTGTATATTAAGCAAAATTAAAATTTTTTCGAAAAAATAAAATTTTTGCAAAATTTTATTTTTTTTATTTTTTGATTTTTATTCTTTTTTCTTTAAAAGTACTTCTAAATTAGAAAAGAATCACTTTTTATTAAAACACGTGTAAAACGTTTCTGGGTTATTTTAACAATTACGTCAAATAAAAGAATTAAAAGAAGCCCCTTTTTGTTTAAAAAATTTTTTTTTGTGACCAAATGACCTATCCAAAAATATTTTTTCTAATTATTTTTAATATTTGAAAGAAGACCTCCAAAATGACGTAAAAATATTTTAAAATTAAATATAGACTCGACAAAATTATTTTTGGATTTATTTGCCCTCCAAGTATTTTAAGTCTTTAGAAAAAAGAATTTTTACGTCACTCAATATAAAATTAATTAAGGATTACCTCGAAAGAAGATTAACCCCCCAAAGATCAACTAACTTAATCAACTAACAAAGATCAACATGCTTAATAAATGATAACTTCCACAGACAAGACTTTTGACTTTTAAAAACACAAAAGACAACAGGACAATAATTGCTTTAATAAAAAAAATGACCCCTCTCTGCCTTCCCCCCCCCTCCCTTTTTTTTTAATAAAAATTTTTCGAGATATCCCTCTATCCCATTCTCTACTAACAAAAAAATCTATATCCTCTCAAATTCTCACAAATCTCTTCTCAATCATCTAAAATATAACATCTCAACTAGTAATCAACCATCTCTCAAAAGAAAAGTGTTGATCTAGTGTGATTACCCTTTATAAAATAATTTAGTATTTTTTGTCCTTTTCTTTTAATAAAAAAATTTGTGGCAATTGTTTTAAAAAGAGGCTTGAAAGGGTTTTTTGAAAGGTTCTCTAAAGGTTCTCTCAAACACACTTTTTTTTAAAAGAATTCCTTTTATTTACAAAAAAATATAATTGGGATATTTTGTCATCTATTTTTAATTTTCAAAATATTCGGAAAATTTGCGGGGAAAGAGGCTTTTTGAGTGTTTTTTTGACTTAATAAATTAATTAGAAAGAATTTCCCTCATTTTCCTCAGTTTTTTTGAATTTTTTGAATTTTTAGGGGGCAAATTCCTTAAAATCAAAATATTCAAAGTATTTTGCCATTTATCTTTAATTTTCCCCAAAAAATATTTTTTTTCTTTTAAAAGGTGGAATTCTTTAAAAAATTCCTTATTAATTAAAGGAATTTAATGAATTTTCTAAAAATAAAAAAAAATTTCAAAACAATAAAAAAATTTATTTTGAGAAAAATAAATATCCAAAAATATTTTCTTTTTGTTTTTAAAAACACAATTTTTGCAAAAAAATTTTTCCACAAATTTTCTCTTTCTAAAAAAGCAAAAAAAGTGATTGATTCTCAACTATTTTTATATTAATTAAACTATAAATTCTTTTCATTCTTTCAAAAATACTTTTTTTTGTGTTTATTTGTTTTTGGTCTTTGAACTTGTTTTAAAGGATTAAAAATATCGAAAACACGTTTTTCTTTGGCGTTTTGATTTTTTTTTAAATAAATTTTTTATACAGTAATATCTCCGGCACACTTTTTAAGGTGGAAAATCTCGTATATAAAATCGAAGGGTATTTAAGATAGAGAGTTTTTTAGAAAGGTTTTAGAGGTGTCATAATTGTCATGTCCTTGGTTTTAACAATTGTGCTTTATCTACAAGAATATATACAACAGGGCTGGATTTTCTTCCGCTTCCGTCTTCCGTCTTCCGCCTACTTCCGTCTTTTTTGGGTCTTCCGCTTCCGTCTTTCGTCTTCCGTTTTTTTATTTTCTTCCGTTTCTTCCGCCTTCCGTCTTCCGCTTTTTAAAATTCAAAATTCTCCAGCCCTGATATACAATAAAGGTGAACAATAGGAATACGAATAGTTGTTAGAGCGCAAAGGCTAGAGCGCAAGGAACTTGATAAATGATCAAAAATCCTCGATGAAGGATTTTTTGTCTGACTGACTAACAGAATAACGACTAACTCCAGAGACTGGCTAAAGCCTCAATCTCCCTCACCAAATAGAAAATCTTGTATAAAATACGTAAGAGGGGAATCCCCCCTCCCTCCTTCCATCTAATTCCTAACCAAATAAAAAAATATTTAAAAACAAGGTCTGACTGTATTTTTAAATTATTAATTTTTGAAAACATTTTTGTGTTTAAATGATGTCAAATAAAAAAAAAGAAAAATCTTTTTATTGTTTATATATTTCAATTCCCCCATTAAAGGATTATTAACAAAAAGGATTATTTAAAAAAAATTTTTTGAAGAATTTTTTTAAAACAAAATTAATTAAAGATCAGCTTCCACTGTAGAAGTAGCAAAGTACTTGCAATTTTAATGTACTTAAAAAAATAATTTTTTGTTACTGCTGAATATTTGAAATTTAAAAATAATTAAAAAAATTTCGAACTTTGGTTTATCTCCATGTTTAATTCACATGGATTTTCGGTTTAATTAAAAAAAAATTTTTTTTAATAAAAAATAAATAAAATAACCGTGAGAACAATAAAAAGAGAAGGTGGAATCTCTTAGAAAATTAAAAAAAAATTTTTTTTCAAAAATTTAATGTCAAAAAAAAATTTTTTATATTTACCCATAGAAAAAAAGAAACATTATTTTATTAAAAAATAAATTATTTTTCTTTAACTATAAAATTGAAGAAAAAAATATTCAAAAATTTATTTTAGATTTTTATGATCTTTTAAATTTATTAAAAAATTTTTTTTCAGAATTATCACCCAAAAAATTTAATTCTTAAACCAAAATATAGGCAAAAAAAATAATTTTTAAACTTTAAAAAATAAAAAAAAATAGCAAATACCAACTCTATAGAGACAGACATTTTTTTAAATTAATAGTGCTTCCTGCCCTTTTATTAAAAAATTAAAAGGATATTTAAACAAAATATAGTATTTATTTCCTACTTAATAACACTTGCATAAACTAAATTGCTATAAAAACGAGGAAGTTAATTAACTAAATTATAATAAACTTTAAAAATGTTTTCCAAAAAATATATTTATCTTTTTAAATTAAATAGACATACAAAAACATACAATTCAAAAACTAATGTTTTGATAAAAAGAGAAATTGAACATTTAGAGATCCCATTAAATGAGAGGGAGAAAAGAAAATAGAAGAGAAACAATGTTGTAGATATATGTAAAACTTTGTTTTGTAAGATTAAAACTTGTTTTGTTGGAGTAAAACTTGTCTTGCTAAAACTTGTTTTTAATAAACTTGTTTTAAAAAACAAAACTTGTTTTTAAGATAAAACTTGTTTCAAAACATTTAATAATGTTCAAAACACCTATAAAAACAAAACTTTCCCTAAAAACATATAAACATGTTTTTAAAATGTTTGAGTCTAGTAGTCTTTTGAGTCTAACTAAAAAAATTAAATTTCAACAAAATTTTTCTAAATTTTTATTTTTTTTTAAATATTTAGAACAAATAAAATATTCAAGATAAAAAATATTACAACAGAAAAAAAATTTTTTTAAAGAAATTTTGATATTTTTAAGAGAAAAACAATTTAAGAGAAAAACATTGTGTAAAGAGTGTAATGGAAGACAGAGAAAGAGAAAACAAAAATAGTGGAATTATCTGAAAGAATTTAAAAAAAACAAAAATAATTAAAAGGAAAATATTGAGATTCAAACAAAAAATAATAATAATAGCTCATTTTTGAGTTAAATAAAATAAAAGGAGAAAAAGCCGAAAATATTTGTGACTAGAAAAGTTTAAATAGAAATAACTAGAAAAACAAATGTTTTTGTTTCCTTTGTTTCTTCTCTATTCTTTTTTCTTTTCCAAGTTTGTTTTCAAGTTTGTTTTAAGTTTATTTTCTCTCTTTACTGATGTTGCACTCTCTGTTGTTTTTATACACTTTTCCTTTGTATTTGTTGTTGTTCAAATTTTATTCTGATTTTTGTTGTTTTTCTCAAGTTTTAATATTGCACACAAACAAATGTTTTGATGGTAGAGAAAAAGGAAAATAAAGTTGTTGTTTTTGTTGTTTTTATATGTCTAACTTGTTTTTAATAATTAATTTTGAAAGAAGCACCAGTATGTTTGAAGATATGAGGTTTTTATGGTTGTTTGGACATTTCTGAAAAATAAAAAATTATATATTATGTAGAATTTTTTTAAATTTTTTAAAATTATTTTTATTTTCAAGCTATTGTGTCATTTCCCTCCCATGCCTTTCGGATACCCAAGCTTTGAGTTATCCCTCTTGATATCCCTATATATTATCCACCACTTATCCCAAACTCCTAGATAACCTTAGAAGAAAGGGGATTCGAGAGAATTTATTTTTTATTTAAAATTCCGATTCAAAAACACACCATAAACAAAAAATAATAATTATTTGTTGTTCTTTTCAGACTTTCCAGTATCCGAATCAGAGGATGTACATTGTTTTACTGGTTTAGACGAAATTATAGGGGTCTGTTTTAACCCTGTAGATGCCATACTTTGCCTTAAATTAGCAAAGCGTCTTGGAGAACGTCCAAATTGGGCAGCATCATCAACAGAAATTAAAATATGAATCATTTTTTTGTTGGAGAAAAAAAAATTTTTTTTCTAATTTAAAAGTTGTTTAAAGAAATAAAGCTGTGTTTAAGCTGTTGTTTTAACAAATGTGAGAAGCGGTCAGGAAATTCCTTCGGACTTTATAGTGGCAAATTTTACATTGAGAAAATGCACGCGGCGACAAAGGAATTTAAAGGTGTGTGTAAAGAAAAGCCTCCGCCCCTCTTCTCTTCTAAACAAGGGACAAGGAAAAAAATGGGGCGGGATTTTATAATAATAATAATTGAAAAAAGAAGCTGAAAAAAAAAGAAAAAAAATTTAAAAAGAAAAAGAAAAGAAAAAAAAATCGTCTCTCTTTTTTACCTTTTTCTTTTGTTCGTTAATAAATAAGGGGGTAGAGACATTTGGGCGCAGAAAATATTTGGGCGCGGGCTTAAATATTTCAAAACTGGGTGGGCCTATAATTATGAAATTTTGCAGAAATATAAATAAGAGTGTTAACTAGGTCTGATAAAAATTTGAGAATTTATGGGAAAATATAAAAAAAAGTTATGATTGAAAAACTGCAAAAATTAAAGAAAAATCTCCAAAATTTTCAAAAAATTTCGAAATACTTAATATAAAATTTTTTAAATTTTTTGTTAGATTAAATAACAGTATTAAAGAATTCCTTTCAAAATTTCCTAATTTTAAGCCCCTTTTAAAAACAATAAAAACTCTCAATCAGTCGGCGCCCAAACATCCCTCTTCCCCTTAACCCCTAAAAATGCTTCTTCCTTCCCTCGTATTCCCCAAAATTTAAAAATAAAAAAAAAGGGGGAAAAGTGAGGGAGGAGGGCAATTGTTGTTTTAAACGAAAATTGCCTGAGGGTACAAACAACAAAAAAATTTTTTTTAAAAAGATGATTGATTGTCCGGAAATATTTCCCTCGAAATTTTTTAAAAATTGCATGAAGAGAAGGGGAAAAATGAAAAGAATTTTTGTTTACCTATTTATATAATTTAATTATTATTTTAGAAAAATTTTAACGGGTCATTTACGTAATTAAAAAAAAATTTTTTTTAAATTATTTTTGGGAATTAATAAAAATAAAAATATTTTTTTAAAGAATTTTGGTGGACAATAGAGAGGGAAAGAAGAGAAATGGAATTTTTTCTTTTTTAAATTTAAATTTGGACATTAAATTATTCCAAACATTCAGTAACGTCAATAAAAAGAGAAAAGCACAAAAAAAGATTTTTGAACAAAAAACCCTCCAAATTTTAGAAAATTAAAAAGACGAAATTTCGTGTTGGACGAAATTTTTAAGATAAAAGTTGAGGCATTCCCAAAGCTTAGGCGTTTAGTTCAGGCATTCTCAAAGACGAAATTTCGTCTAAAAAAATTAAATCCGAAATTAATTAAGATAAAATTTCGGGTATTTAAAGGAGCGAAATTTCGCGTTTTAAAAAGACGAAATTCCGTAAAATTTCAAAAAAAAAATTTAAAAAAATAATTCTTCAGAAACGAAATTTCGAGTATTTCCCCTATTGTTTCGTCTAAAATACTTCAAGTTATACCCATAAAATATTTTTTTTGAATATTAGTAAGTGGACATTAGATCCCAAAAAATCTCTCTAAAATATTTTTTTAATTATTTCCTTTTTTAATTATTCTCGTGCTTATTTTAATATTTAATTAATTCAATTCCATCACTTAAAAAAAAATTTTTTTTAATTTAATTTATTTATTAAATTGCAGGAATTTAAAGGGTGCTTCTTCTATCTTTTTTTTTAGTTTAATTTTTTTATTTTTTTAAAATTTTTTCTTTTTGCAATTAATTAAAAAAATAATTAATTTTCTAACGGAAAATAATTATTTTTTTATTTAAAAAAAATTGAAAAATTTTTTTTTTGAAATTTCTAAGCAAAAAAGCACTTTTTTGAAGGGTAATTAGAGAAGAGAAAAGGGATTATCTTTAAAAGAGAACAAAAAAAATAATTAGGTAAATAATTAAAATGAGGGGGAAATTAATAAAATTAGTTAATTAAAAGAGGAATGAGTGGGGAAAAAATTAAGAATTAAAAAAATTTTTTTTTTAATTTACAGACTTCCTTCTGCCCCCCCCCCCCCCCTTAAAGACTTCCTCCCCCCTTTTAATTAATTAAAAATTAACTTTCCATTGTCTTCTCCCTAATTAAAAAAATTTTTTTTAAAGATTATTAATTAAATCGAAGAAAAAAACTGTATAATTTAAAAAAGATTAAAATTAATAAAATAATTTTAAAAATTTAAATAAAAAGAAAGTGCCGTTTAAAGTATTTCAAATGTTTTTCACGTGAACGGGAGTGTTTATATTAAATTCAAATTAAATTCTGTGTTTTTATAACAATTCTGAAATTTTTGTTTAAATTAAATTCTGTTTTTTGTTCATATTAAATTCTGATAGTTTTTGTTTAGATTAAATTCTGATATTTCTTTGTTTACAATAATTTCTGGTTTTTTGTTTATATTAAATTCTGATTAAATTCTGTTTGTTCGGTTTATAATGAATTCTGATTTTTTTGTCGATATTAAATTCTGATTTTTTTCACCTTTTTTGCTGCTTACTTTTTACCTTATGTTTAAAAACATTTACGTATTTAAATTAAATTCTGATTTTCTTTGTTCTTCCTTAATAAAATTTATTTCCAACTTTTCGAATCAAATGTTCAAAAAAAACTGCTAATTAAATTTTTTAACGTCTACTTAATTGTTTGTTTGTTTGTTTTTATTTTTAAATTTTAATTTTCTAGAATTAAATTTAATTATTTTAAATTTAATTTTGGAAATTAAAAAAATTTTTTTTGAATTTAAAAACAATTAAAATTAGGTAACCACCAATGATTAAAAACGTCAAAAAATTTTAATTATAGAAAACAATAATAAATTTTGCAAATTTTTATTTTTTCTTTAAAATTTTATTGAACATTTTAAATGAATTTAACCTGGACATTTAGGCGCGTTAATGTTTAGACGCTGCTAAATAAAAATTGCTAAGGTAATTTGTTTTGTTTGTGTTCAAATAAAATTCTGATTTTTTTGTTTAAATTGAATTCTGGTTTTTGTTTAAATAAAAATTCTGGTCTTATAATGAATTAAAATTCTGATTTAAGTCTGAATTAAATTTTGTTTTTTTTTTGTCTATAATGAATTCTGATTTTTGTTTAGATTAAATTCTGATTTCCTAGTTAACCCAGAACAGAAAGACGAATATTACAAAAACCAGAATTTTCCTTCTCTCCCCAACTTCAAACAAACATTTACCTAATTTTACCCACACCTTTTTTTAACTTCCTTTCCGGTTGGTCTTTATACTTGTGTATAAATTTAATTAAATATATATTTAAGTTTAAATACCAGACATTTATTTAAAAGTATTTTTAGATTTTTTGTCTTTTATAATAAAATTTATTTGATAAAATTAAATTTAAAAAATTTTCTTGACCTTCCTTTTGACGTAAAAAAAATTTTTTTGGTCGTTAAAAATTTCCTAATTTAAATATAAAAATAAATTTAAAGGTTTGGCTTAATTTTAATTTTATAAAAAATTTTTTTTGAGATTTTTTGACCCCGATTTTTAATAAATTATTTTTAGCAGTTTGTTTTTAAATAAGTAGGCAAATTAAATAATGTTTACGTAAAAAGAGGAAATGTTTTTATTAAATCTTATCTAAATTAGAAAAGGTATAAAAACATGTTTATATTAAATTCTGATTTGAGGAAATAATAAAGGTGGAGGCTTAATATGTAGACTGTTTTTAATTCTGGTTTTATTATGTTCGAATTAAATTCTGATTTTGTTAATTGAATTAAATTCTAGATTTATTATGTTTGAAATTAATTCTGGTTTTAAAAGTTCTTTTTAAATTAAATGTCTATATTAAATTCTGTTTGTTTTTGTTTTTTGTTCAAATTAAATTCTGATTTTTTAAATTAAATTAAATTCTGGTCCTTTAAAATAAAGTTTCAATTAATTGTTTTTATTAAATTCTGATCTTAAGAAACAAAAACAAAAGCGGAAGGCTTAAAATAATTTAGAAACAATTATTATTTTAAAATAAAGAATTTTTTAAAATATTGCTTGGCGACGCACTTTAATAATAATATGTATTATTTTATTATTTAAAAATAATTTTTGCTTAGTAACCAAAGTGCTTTTTTAGTACTTAATTAATTAATACAAAAATGTTTTTTTTGTTTTAAATTTAAAGATGTACTAATTCTGGTTTTTTTGTTTTGTTGAAATTAAATTCTGATTTTAGGAAACAAAATCAATGGCGAAAGTTCTGTTTTGTTTCCTTTTTTGTTTTTGTTTTGATTCTGGTTTTTATTTTGTTGAATTAAAATTCTGATTTCTTTATTTTTTCTTTGTTTTTCCTTTTTTGTTCATATGTATTAAATTTTGTTTTGGATTTGTTCAGATAGAATTCTGATTTTTTAATAATTAATTGTTTATATTAAATTCTGATTTGAAAAATTAAATTCTGAAAAAATCAGAATTTAATTTGAACAAAAACAAAAGAATTAAATATTTATATTAAATTCTGATTTTTTTATTTTCTTTATTTTAACTTAAACAAAGAAAACTTCCTTCTCACATCATTTATGTACCCAAACAAACCAAAAATTAAAAAAGACTAAAAATGTTGAAAAAAAAAGTTTTTTTTAATTAAAAAAAATATTTTTTTTTAATTTTTAAGTTAATTTAATGGAAACTTTTTTTAAACATTTTTTTTTATTTTTGGCATTCAAAAAATAATTATTGTTCTCAAACTTGACATTTTCGTGAGAGAAAATTTTTTAAAAAGAAAAAAATTTTTTTTCTTCCTCTCCTACATCCAAAAATAAATTTTTTTTTCAAGACTTTTTTTGTCCAATAAACAAAATACAAAAATAAAAAGACTAAAAATTTTAATCTAAAAAAGATCAGATAAAAAGAAAAAAAGAGAAAGAAGACAGCCTAAATTTATGAGGGATTTTTCTTCAGCTACCTTAAGAGTTTAAGACCGACGGTGGAAGAAAACGGAAGAAAAATAAAAAACGTAAGTCAAATACGGAAACAGAGGCGGAGAACGGAAAAGAAGGATGGGAAGAAAAAAAAATTTTTTTTTTAAGTTTAATAACAAAGAGAAATTCTCTTCGTGAGCAGTCCAGAGCTATAACGGAGCAGTCCAAGGTGCCAGAGCTATAACTTCGTTCAAAATTGTCGAATCCGGGACGCCCAGGTATGGTTCGATTCAGCTCATCGAGGCGCATTTAACCATACCAGGATGTCCCAGATTCTATCATTTTTGAACTAAGTTAAAGCTCTGCGGTGCCTTAGATCCCAATTTCTAAATTTATTTATTTAAAATTAAAAAATTAAATTTTTTTTAAATTAAATTTTAAATTTAAAAAAGGTCACAACTATTTTTAGAACAAAAAAAAATCCTTTTAATTATTAAAAACAAAAATTAATCACGCTTATAGGTAGGCAATAATAACTAAAAAAAAAGAAAGTGCAAAATTGCAAAAAAAATTTTTCTTAATTTTTTATTGGAGTTTAGATGAGTGTGAAGGATAAAAAGGAATTGAAAGAATTTTTAAAAGAGGATTTTGAAATTAAAAAAAAATATTTTTTTAAAAAGTCTACTAAATATTTATGCACTAGAAAAGGGCACAAACATTACCAATATTTTTTAATCCTTTTTTAGCCTTCCGTTTATATTAACCACAATTTTCTTTTAATTTTTTCTAACAAAAAAAATTTTTTTGACCAGTCAAGGTGTAAGCTGTTAGGGTGGCGCGCTTAGTATAAAAGCCTTTTAGTAGTCGGAGAGGTAGTCGAGAGCTAGTCAAGAGTCAGAGTCTTAGTCCGCAGTCAAAGCTAGTATTCTACTCCAGCGCATAGTCTCGTCATTTCCATTGTATTGTTACCTTCGTGATAAACCTTGTTAGTTAGCCGTTAGTTAGTCTTTCTGTTAGTATCGGACACAACCGCGAGTCGATACGTAACATAAGCCTTCCGGTTAGTATTTTTTAAATTTTTTACCACAAAATTAATTGGGCATTTAATAGAATTTTTTATTTATAATTTTATGGCAGAAATAGATGTTTTAGGTTTGTAGTAATAGACATTATTTCCAAAAGAAAATTTTGTCCTTTCAAGTTTCAGTCCAGTTTTTTAATTTAAAAGTTTCCCTTTCGGCTACAGAAAAGGGATGGGCCGAGTTGAGAAAAAAATTTCGGGTCTGGGTCCGAATCTGGCTTTCAAAATTTTTTCGGAACAGGGCTTCATGTCGAAGACAGGGTTTTTGAGTAACCAATGACCTCTCATTATAATCTTGTCTTGATTAGATAGGAATAAATAAAAGATTGTAAAGTCTTAGAAAAGTAAAGAAAAACAATAACTTAATTAAAATTAAATTTAATTTAAAAAAATAGAAAATAAAAAACAGAAAAAAATTCAAGAATTTTTAAAAATAGGATTAAAATATTAAAAAAAATCTTTTTTTTTTATATTTAAAAATTTTTGTTGCCAAAATTAACTTTATAGTCTTTTTCCAACTTACATATAATTACAAAAATAAATTTATAGATAATTTCCAAGTATTTTATTAATATTTTTACCAAAATTGGAAAACTAAAAAAATTTTTTCTTATAATTAGGAAATAAACATAAATATTTAGAAATTAAAAAAAAATTTTTTTATGCTAAATTGTCTACCGAAAAAAAATTTTTTTTTATGCTAAATTGTCTACCGAAAAAAAATTTTTTTATGCTAAATTGTCTACCGAAAAAAAAAATTTTTTTTTAATTTTGTATTTTAATTGTTATATTTAAAACCTTCTATTTTTAACTGAAAAAAATTTTTTTATTAAATAACTATTAAATATATCTTTTGCAAAATTCTATACAAAATTTAATTTTTTAAACAAAAAAAAAGATAAAAATAAAATATAAAAAATTCAAAAAAAAAATTTTTTTTTCAAAATTTGTATGTTTTGTTGATGTTTGTTTTTGGAGTTGTGCAAAAATTGTACAAAAAAATTTTTTTAACAAAATAATTTTTCAAAAAAAAATAATTTTTTTTTTATTTTGTTTATTCTAAACATAAAAGAATTTAAAAATAAATTTATTTATTAATTAGAAAAATGTTAGTAGACCAACGGAGTCGAACCCCCAACCCCAAATTAAACAAACAGGAACACTAACCATTCTACCACTCCACAACATAGAGAAACTAATAGGAAACTACTTTAATTAGTAATTAATCTTTTTGGAACTTATGAACATACACAAGCAATTACTCAAAAAAATTTTTTAAAGAAAAAAAAACAAAAAATGTATAAATTAATTTTATAAAAGAAGATAACTATTACCTTTTAAATTTAAATTCTAGTTTTATTAATTTGAAAAGAAAAAAATTTTTAACAGTTGCTTTTTTTAAATTGTTAGGTTTAAATTTTTAATAATTTTAAATAAAAGAGAGGGGGAGTTAAAAAAGAATAAATAAAATTAGTAATTATTTTTTGGTTAATTTTTGTTAATTCTTAGAATAAAAATTTTTAAACAATAGTTTAATAATATTTGAATTACTCATTTTTAAATTTACTAAAAATAAAAAAAATCTCGTTAAAAATTGAAAAATATTATTTTTTAGCAAAATACCTATAAAAATTTTATCATTTTTTCGAATATTTTTTCCATACAGCATTTTTAAAAATGACCGCAAATCCTAAAAAATGTCCTGAAAGTCCCAAAAATGTTTTTAAAAATTTTTATTGTTCAAAAAGTTAAAAAAATTTTTTCTAAACAAAAAAATATACCTACCCTCCTCAATCATTTTCTCTCTACATATCCCCTCTTCTTCCTCTAAAACGTGCTCTAGGATCAATTGAATTGCGTCTACATTCATGTAAAATATACAATAATTGTTGACACTAAAATTAAAAAAAAATTTTTTTTTAATTAAAAAAAGAAAAAAAATAAACATTTGCTGGAAGGTCATTATCTTCAACACATTCACGTGCTCTCTTCATTTTTATCTAAAAAAAAATTTTGGTTGAAATAAATTTTAGAAAGACACTTGAAAAGTCAAAAAAAAATTTAAATAATGAACATCATTTTCTGAGTTTTTGGTATTGTTTTGGTACCATTCGATAGAGGACCCCTGAGACTTCCTAGTGATACCCGTTTTCTTACAAAATGACTTTGGGATGTTATAAATGTTCAGTCTTTCTCAACCTTAACAAGGGTCTTTTAAGAGAGCAATGATATTCTCTTACAAAGAATGAAATAAAAATTTTCTTAAATTGAAAAAAAGTAAAAAAAATTCTTTGAAAGGGCACAGAAAAACACTTGAAAAGTCAAAAGATAGTCAAAACCTTCCTACTAGTGCCAAGATTAAAAGTTCATTAGAAATTCCCAGACCTATTCAATTTCATAACTAAAACCAAACCCCCTACTCCTCACCAATTTTAAATCCAAACCTTTATACAATCAGATTCTTGAAGGCAAAGTTTTGCTTGTTGTCGAATACCATCACAAGCAATTCCCGACTTTGTTTGCTTTTGGGCTTCTTCCAAAGCTTCATCTCCTATGTTATTGTTGTTCATTTTACTATTTCTCTTAAACAAAAATTAAAAAAAAATTTTTTTTTAATTTAAAAAATAATTAAATATTTAAAGATAAAAACAAACAAAAATTAAAAAAAAATTTTCAAAAAATTTTCTTTATTTTTCCAAAATTTTGGATAATGTAGAGGGAATATATAATGAAAGTTAGGAAAAGTCTCTCACTGGCTCTTTTTAAATTTAATGTAAATAGTAGTCGGGTTGAGAGATTGAACTATGTAGAAAAGGTTATAGACTAGAAAACCTTTAAAAAAATTTTTTTTGAATAAAAAAAAAATTTCCTTGTTAAACTAGAAACTCGAAAATCATTCAAATTTGAGATCGATATTTCTAAGGAAAATTTCCATCTAGATGACGGAGATTGTTGAATTTGAAGCCCCATAACTATAGTTGTCGGTTTCACCAAATTCTTCGGTTAACCGAAACTGAACCGAAAATATTCGGTTTTTCGGTTCGTTTTGAAACTGACAACACTACCCATAACTTTTTATTTCCTAAGAGAAACTAAAAATTTCCTATAATAAATCGACGATGCTCATCGAGTGGTACCAAAAAAAAAAGTACAGTTTCGCATTAGTCTGGGAGGTTTACAGAAAGTCTAATCTCTAGTCACCACAAGGAAACCAAATTTTTAAAAATAATTCAAAAAATTCTAGTCTATACCCTCTCCTTTTCAACGTTCAGACTCTCTAAAACATTCAAGGGAATAAACGAAAAAAAATCTATCCTAAAGTCGACTTAATTTCGCTAAATTCTAATCTCAACTTTTCTTACTTAAAAAAGAAAAAAAAAACAACAAAAAAGAGGTTGGAATAAATAAGAGATATGTAATTGCCCTTTAAAAATAAAGCAAAAAAGAAATTTTTTTCTAGGGGAAAATACTTAAAAAAACAGCCTTAAATACACGCATTTTTTTATATAAAATGTTTTTTGTGTGTAATAGTAACAATAAAAAAACGGAAATAGTCAAAAAACAAAAAAAACTTTAACATATATAGAGAAGATTGTATATATCCTTTTTATTGGCGACGATGAGGACAAGATTTTGGAGAATGATGAGCAACGTTTATCCCAGCAGAATTTTTTACAACAGCACTAGATGAGGGGGCAAGATTATTTGTGGTCCAAGAAATAACGCGAGACGAATCCTTAAAAATAAAAAAATTAATATTTGGTGAAAAAATTGATAAAAAATTAAAAATCATTAAAAGACATTTAGTCCCAAAAAACGAAAAATTTTCCACCTAGAAAATTTTAAAAAATCGTTAGAAGACATTTGGTCCCAAAATGAAAATTTTCCCAAATTCACCAAAATTAAAAAAGACAAACCAAAAGAACATTCTCATCGTGGTTGTAATTACGCGAATTTGAACCACTCGAATTCAACCCAAGGGCGACATGATCGATTTGTTTGGTGAATGCCTTAAAAAGAGAAATAATTAAAACTTCAAAAAAATTTTAAAAACCGCTTTGTCAAACAACGCCAAATTAGCAGCAAAATCGAAATCGGTATTCAACGTCTCATAATCCAAAGGATCACCCATAGTATCCACAAAATTGTTTTTATCGCCATACCCTCGATAACCGTTTATGCAATCAATTGTTGGAATTCCTGTTGGACCTACAAAAAATATTTTTAAAGAGAAAAATTATTTTAAAAAATAACCAGAATTGCTGCTGTTCAAATGCCGCTTAGGGGTTGTATTGAGCTGAAGTTTTACAGGAAATGGGATTTGTGGCTCCGTAAATCTGAAATTTAAGAATTGATTTGTATTGAAAAGGGTTTAGAAATGAGATTTCTTGTATCTCTTTTCTGATCTCCACAATTAAAAAATAAACATATACAGCCAAGACATCACTAATATGTGCTCTGGTCAATGTCATCAATTAAGGCCTAGAAATCAATGTCAATTTCTCGGATTTCCGACCTCTACTTGCCAGCAAGAGAGTATTCTAGAGACAAATTCAGACTACTGGAACTCTCAAACAAACATGTAAAACACATTGAGTTGTAAAGAAACTAAATGAATTTCCAATGCTTCAAGGCAAAGGGATATCCAGAAAGTGGATCTTGGAAGGGGAGCTGCCTCAAGGCTTTCAAAAATAAAAAAAAGAACCTTTTATATTCGCCATATTCCTCATGTGCCAATTGCGTAGGAGACCTCGTTTCCACCTCAGAATCCTTCTTATTGTTAACTTTAGGACTGTCAGATCTTCGCTCAGACTGATGCTGTTGCTTTCGTTGAACAGAAGATACCGGTAAACTTTGCATATAAACGCCTTCAAAAATTTTAGGCCCACGCAATTCGCGTGATGAACGGCGACGATTGTTGCCATTACGATCGTCCCTAAAACGAACAAAATTTCGGAAAACCCCCAAAAAACATACGGATAAAATTTAACTCCTTTCATAATTGTATGTGGCAAATCAATAAAATTTGTTGAAAGACGCACACCGTTCCTTAAAGAAAAAAATTTTTTGTTGCAAAAAAAACAAAAGTAAAATAATATTGCTATTTAAAGTGCAATAAAATAAAAAAAAACAAAAGAAAAGACAACAAAAATTTTTATAGGAAATAAATGAATTTAATATAAAATATTCGGAATAATTTCGGAATATTTACTAAACAGACTCGCGTCATATTATAAATCATTCAACTCAGCTCGACGAGCCCTTTCGATTGACATATAAATTGTCACAATCGGAGTCTGTTTAGTGTTCCGAAATTATACCAAAATATTCTTCCACTTTAGCACCTTCTTATTGTTAACCAAAAAAAAAAACAAAGAAGAGAAAATTTTAAAGATCAATGTCATTTTGGTAAAAATCAATATGCCCAAACACGTTCGGAAAATGAGATATTTAAGTCACCAATCAAGCAAATCTCAATTTATTTTTTTTTGATTAATAAATAAACGATATCATTTAATATTTAAATATTCATGAGGAGAAAAAAATTAATTAAAAGTCGACGGGGCTAAAGCGGAATTTGAAAAAAAAAATTTTTTTTTTGGATTCTTCACTTAATTTTAAAAATAATATAATATTTTAATTATTTTCTAGTATAGAATTCTCTCATTTTTTTAATTAATTAAACACACACATTTTTAAAAAAATATATTGTGCAATTAAAATATGGGGAGAGGATATGTGTATATGTGACCAAAAAAATCATAGAAATAGTATAGAAAAAGAAGAGACGGCGCTCTCTCTTCTTTTTTTTTCTCAATTTAATTTTTTAAACAAAAAAAATTTTTTTTTGAATTTTATGGTCACACTAATTAAAAATACACACACACACTTTTAAACAATAAAAAATATATAGAAAAATCTCTTACTCTAAATCACAATTATAGGACATTATAGAATATTTTTAGAGGTATTTTTTATATAAAATTATAGTATATATGAGTGTATTGTAGTGGATAGATTTTTGGATTGGACAAAACAAGTTTTTTTTCAATTCAGTTAGTTAAACTAAATTGACGAACCACACTCAGGTCACTCGAAGTTCAAATTTTCAAAGACCTCTAAAAAAATTTTGAAACACAAGCAGAGGCATGTTAAATTCAAAATCTTTGGAATTTTTGCAAGTCGAAAGGCGGAAATTGGATTTTGACCAGAGCTATTTCAAAACAAAAAAAAACTTAGAAAATTGAAAGAAGAAATCGAAAGGAAAAATCGAAATTTCGACATAGCCCCGATTCTTTTTTTTCTCAATTTAATTTTTTAAAATTAGCCCCGATTCTGACCCACCTTCTGCCCTCCTACAAAAACCCCCCTGAAACCATTATTCCCCTTTTAAATCAAAACTCTTGTTTATTAAACCCTTCCCAGTTTTGTCCAACCCAATTTATAATAACTAAAAAAAAATACTATGAAAAAAAGAAGCGCTTACAGCAATGGATTTTCCAATCGAATAGTTTGATCTTCAGCATTAACTTCCTTAACAACTCCTTGATAAATACCATCAGGACAACGAATAGATGCCAAATCCCCATCATTTGGTGTTTTACTTGAACTTTGAATTTCAAAACTATTTTGTTGTTTTCCTCCAAATTTTTTCTTCTCAACAATTTTTTTGTTTTCCCCCTTCTCCTTCTGATTTTCTACTTCTTTTTTAATTTCCTTCTTTTCAGCTGCCTCCTTTTCAGTTTTTTTAATATGATCTTCAATTTGTTTTTTTAATTTATCTCCAATTTTCTTTCGCTGATTTTGAGCTTTCTGTTTTTGTTGTTCTTCAATCTTTTTTAAAGATTCAAATTGCTGTTGACGACCTTCAATTGTTGATTGGTCATCAACTTTTAACTGAAAAAAAGTTTTTTTTTAATTTAGAAGGTTCACGTTGTCTGTAGGTTCAAATGAATAAATAAAAAAATTCTTTTGTTCAACGATATAAAATGGAACAATTTGTCGTTTGTCCAGTTTGTATGTCCTCTAAAGTTGTAAATTGGATTTTCTTTGTTTTAAAAGTCAAGTTTTGGTCTTTGACGTTTTTGGACTTATTGTTAGAACTTATGTTCACTTGAATAGGACCAGCAGACTATAGACTCAAAACCAAAATTCGCCAAGAACCTAAACCCTCAAATTTTAAAATCAAGGAAAATCCAATATACAACATTAAAGGGACACATAAACTAAACTAGAGTCAAAAACATTCAAAAAAACCTTAGCAAACAAAGCAGCATTCCTATCAACTTGTTCTCGAATCTTTTCATCCTTAACAATATTTTCAACAGTCTTTTGAATTTGTTGATTCGAAGAGGTTGTTGACTCATTGTCAGTTCTTTTCTTTTGTTCTGCTTTTGGAACAGATTTTTCCGTTCTTTTATTAGAATTTTGCTTCACAACAGTTTTTGTTTCAGCCAACTTTTCCTCTTTTTTATTGTTTATTTCAACACTTCGAGGAACTAATTTTGTTGTTTTATTGTTGTTATTGTTATTATTGTTTTGCGGTGGTGGTTCAGTAATTTGAAGTCCTTGTTTTCGATTTTTGAATATTCGATGAAAACCTTGTGGAGTTGCCGTATTTGGTCGAATAATTTTGTCCACAGAAGGATATGAAAATGGATTTAAAGGAAAACGTTGTTGTTGTTGAATAGAATGTTGTGGAAGTTGTTGTTGTAAAGGAAGTTTTGGTGATTGTTGTTGTTGTAAAGAAAATCGAGGATGTTGAGGAGAGAATTTTGGTGACTGAAGAGGAAGGAATCTTGTTTGGTGCTGAAAAAGAAAATTTAGTTTTGTATCCCCTCCGCTATTTTCAATTCCCAAAAGGTGCATAATGGTCAGAAATTATTGCCGTATTTGGTCGAATCGGTTATCATGACCCACTTTTCAAACTTTAAAAGCGCAAAATGGTCAGAAACTCCATCAATTCCACTCACACATTTTTACGGCAGGAAAAAAGAAGGGAAGTTACAAAAGTTAAAAATTACCAGAAATTTAGGTTGCTGTTGATGAGGAAATTTTTGTTGTTGTTGTAAAGCCCGTTCTGGTAGTTGATGTTGGAATTTTGGATAGGGCTGTAAAACACGATGTGGTAATTGATGCTGGAATTTAACCGGCTGTTGCAGCTGATTAGAAGTTCGTTGTGGCTGTTGCGTTTGTTGTAAAGAAATTGCGGGACGTGGAGTCTGTGGAGCACTTTGTGGCTGCTTTGTTGGTGTAAAAACAAATGGTTGTGGCTGTTGCGATGAGGGCATATTAAGTACTTTAATATTTACAATTAACTCGCCGGGAACGAAAATTGCCACTTGTTCTCCAAGAGGTACTCCATTTCTTGAAAAAAATTAAATTAAGAAATATACAAATTTACAATTTTGTAAAATTAATTTAGCAATAGAGCGATTAAAAAAGGCAAGTAATAAATTAAAGGTCAAATCTTTGATTTATTTTTAAGACCCTAAAATCTATAATAATCAAATAATCGATTTTTGCCAACTTGCAAACGACCTTTACAAAAAATCGATTTTAGTGTAAAAAATTTTTTAAAGGAAAGAACTCAGTCGAAGGGCTTTAAAACATAAAAACTAACCTGAACGGAGTCTCAAGCTTCATCTTTCCCCAAGTACCCAAATTATTATCAGCCGGCTCAACTTGAGTTACAAGACCACTATAAGAGCCTTCTTCACCACAATCTACCTCTACCAGATAACCAAAAAATTCTTTTGTTGCTTCGTCTGCCGAGGTCTGAAAAAAATGTTAAATTTTTAAAGAAAAAATGAAAGAAAATAAACTTACAGTTGGAACTTCTTCTGGTACCAATGCCATGTTTTTAATAGAAATATATTGTTGCTTCTTTTAAAATTTTTCTTTTAGAAAAGATTAAAGTAAAATAAACAAATATTAATTAATTATTTTAAATATTAAAGAGTAAAAATACTCGTAAAAATACATAAGAAAAAAAAGAAAGAGAGATCACGTTTAACACACAATTACAAAAAAAAGGAATAAAATATCCAAATAAATATTCACAAACAAAAATTGAGCTCGTATTTAAACATCAGATACTTTAAAGTTTAAACGATAATTTTGAAAATTTTATAGGCCCTTTTCATTTCTTCCCTGCTTTCCCTTGTTCTACATTAGAAAATATTAGTGAGGAAATTAAAAAATTTTGATTTTGGTTGAGGATCATGACCAAATTCTTGACCTTGAGACAAGGAAAAATCAAAATCAAGGCTCAATCAAGGAACAGTGAAAAATGCTTTGATCTTGACTCTCGATCCAGGAGAAATCAAGGTCTGGATCAAGATCCAAGCCGACAACTACATCAATCGAAAAAAGATTAATTCTTGGCTAGCTTGTTGGCAAGTTCGTTTCCCTCGAAAAAGTTTAAATCCCCTAGGGTAAAACAAAGGATAATGAGAAACAATGAAAATGGAGCCCATAAAATGTTCAAAATTACCATTTAAGCAACATAATCAAGCGGTCGATTAAACCCTCCACGTCTATTCATATATTGGCGATATCTACGCGGTCGATTAATCTTTGATTCTCCTTCAGCATTACCATCAACATGCTTATTCTTTGTAGTGCTAAATCCACCAAAGCCCATAACACTCATCATTTCCTCATCTTCCTCTCCGGTTAAAGAAGGGTTGGGCTAAAAATTAAAGGAAAATAATAGGAATAAAAAATAATATAAACTCACATTTGAATGCTTAGAAGATTTATGTTTTTTAGAAGATTCCTCACGCGTTTTAGTAGACGAATGACGATCACGAGGTGAAGAGCTCCTAAAAAATAATTTTAAAAAATAAAAAAAAATTGAAGAAAAACCTGTCCTTCTCCCTGTCACGATCTCGATGACGAGAACGCTTATGTTTTCGCTCAGAGCTTTCATCACGATCTCTCGATCTAGAACGCTTTCGAGTAGATTTACGGTCACGGTCTCGATCACGGTCCCTATCGCGGTCTCTGTCGCGATTTCGTTCTCGGTCACGATCTCGTTCACGTTCTTCAGAGCGATGTGAAGGCATTTTTAACTAAAAATAAAATAATTAAAAACAAAATGACGTCATAAATCGACAAAAAGAGGGAGGGTATCAATTTTAAAATCTATTTATCCCCGTGAAATTTAATTTGCCGCGTATAGCACTATCGATTAGTTGCGCAGATACAACTAATTTCCTCAGTTTTTTGAAGGAAAGGGTGCCCAATAAGCAATACCTGGCTCTTGTTAAATACGTGGAACAAATCACAAAATCCAAACGGATTTCCCTAATCCAAGTTATCTTTTATATTTTTGCGTGACATAAGATGACAAAATATCCAAAATATCAATAAAAAAATTTTTTTGGCATTCTGTTAATTAAAGAGACTGTAAAAATCAATTTGCCCTTTTCTTGATTTTGCTTGATTAGTTTACTAATTACTATACGATTTTTTATTCCTTGTCTTTATCATTGAATGTTTGGAATTTTCTTGAGAATATCACGAATTATAGCAACTTATATTTTGGACGTTTTTTACATTTTCTCTTATTTTTCAGATAAATTTGAGTATATTTTCTGAAAATTGTTTTTGATATTTGTTAAGAAATGTTTGGTTATCAACAAACTGCTTATAATTATCCTGCATATGCTTCTGCAAATGGACAACAAACTGCTAATTTGGTTGGATATCAACAGCAGACTGGAACAACGGGAACGGGAACAGCCGCAGCAATGACACAAATGGGTAATGCTGCTGCCGCTAGTGGTTACACTTATGAGTAGGGATTTTGTCTTCTGCCGATTTAGTCTTTTAAATTCCAGCACCTCCCAATATTCGTTGGCGGCTTCTGCTTATGCTCATTATAGTCAAGCTGCTCAACAGCAACAAACGGCTACCGCTACTGGCAGTTATACTGGTCAACCAACATCTACCGATTATACTGGTTATACTGGTTTATTTAGCTTGTTTAAAGTTTTTAAAAAACTCATACAGCGACAATTAGTTCTGGAGCTTATGGAGTGATTGGGGGAGGGAAGCCTACCACTGGTGCTACAAAGACTGGTGCGGGAACTGGAGCGAATGCTGTTACTGCACACTATGCTGGCTATGAAGCTGCTGTCTATGCTGCTGCATCAAATTACCTTCAGAATAAGAATCAGGCTCGAACTGGTGGTTCAAATTGGAAGGGAGGGCGAGGTAATTTTTATAGGAAGGTTCTGTTTAATTTTCTTTTAGGTGGTCAGTTTGGAGGAAAGAAACGTTATGGTCTTGGTCATCAAAGTCGTGATATTCAGCATTTCTTTTGTGAAGTTTGCAAGATTAGTTGTGCTGGGCAAGCAGCTTATAAGGACCACACTGATGGAAAGCCTCATAAGAAAAGAGAACAAGCAGTTAAGGAAGAAGCTATGCATAAACGCATTGGTTTTCGATGTGAAGTTTGTGAGGTTACTTGTTCAAGGTTTGATTTTCTTTTGTCTTTTTTGATTTATCGAATTTCTTTTACAGTAAGGACACTTTTGATGCTCATGTTAAAGGCCAAAAACATCAACGTACAATTGCTTTGTTGCGTCGTATGGGCAAGCCTGTTCCACAAATTGACTTGGACAACATTGGGGCTAATTTAATGACTAAAGCTCAGGGCAAACCAATTCCAACTGTTGGGACTTCTGGTCCTTTGAAGAAGGTTGTGGGTGTTACTGGGACTAAATTTGTTGGAGGAACTACTCTTTTGACTACTGGCGAGGAATATAAGATGGGAACAAATGCGGCTACTGCTGTTACTGGAGCTATGAAACCGCAAGATCTAGAGGTTTTTTTCTTGAATTTTGGTCTTTTTTAATTTTTATTATTTTTTAGAAAGCATTGTTGGGCGATGAGGATGTTAAGCCAGTTGGTGAAGAATTTATTGAAGAAGACAAGGATTCACTTGGAAAATTCGTTGCATACATGTGTAAGCTCTGTGACTGTAAATTCAGTGATATTAACGCTAAGAACGTTCATCTTAAAGGAAGGCGTCATCGTCTTCAATATAAAGTATTTTCAGATAATTTTATTAACCTACAGATTTTTTTAGCAAAAAGTTGACCCAAGTTTAAAAGTTGAAAACAAGAGTGGTTGGGGAGGTCGTCGTGATGGACATCGTCGTCGTGGTCAAAAAGATGATGGATACTATAATGGGCATGCCGAGTAATTCTTTTTTAAATTTTTACTGATTTTTTAAACCTTTTCTTCAGATTTCAATTTATGCAACAGCCTCGTCCTATTCTTCCAATGCCTCGAAACCAGGAAGTTATGGATGATAAGCATGTTATTCAAAAACTTCAGCAAATTCAACTTAGCGTCGAAGAAGTTAGAGAAGTTGATCGTTTGGCTTTGTATGTTGAGGTTTATTTAAATGTTTCTAAACGATTATTTTTGACCTAATTTTTTTTAGAAAACTCTCAAAGCAGTCTCTGACTCTATGATTAATTCGACAGAATTAACAGCGGAACAAGTGGAGCAAAAACGTGTCTTGAAGGGTGTGGTAAGTCTTATTCTCTCTAAAGTTTATTCCATGTTTGATTTAGATGCGAGTTGGTCTGTTGGCTCAACATTTGCTTCTTAAAACGGACAAAATGGTAATTTTTTGTTGTTAAATATATATAAACAATTTTTCCATCAATTTTAGATTGATCTTGTGGTTCTGTGCTCAAATATTCCATCTATTACGTTGCTTAAAAAAGTTGTCGAGCTCTTCAAAAAATTTGCTGAAGTATGTTCTTGAGTCTTTTTTAAAGGAATTTCTTTTAAATTTTAAGCTCAATGATACCGATAAATTGACAATTCAAGAAAAAATTAACGAGGCAGCTTTTATTATTAATCTTAGCACAATTCCATTTGAATGTAGAGTGACCATGACATCTGTAGTTTTGCGTGAAGGAAATCAACCACCACCTCAACAGAAGGAAGGGGAAAAGGAGGTGGCAAAAGTTGAGGAAGAAGCACCTCCAATTGATCCTCTTCCAAGGGAAGCTTGTCTTAATGCTTTGGCAGAACTTCGACGTGCAAAGTTTTATCAAGTATGAAAGAATTTTTGTTTAAGTTCTAAAAATTTTGGAACTTTTAGGTAAAATGTATGCCATTACATTCAATGAATCCAACTGTTAAAGCTGTTAGAGATATTAGTCAACGAGTTCGTACTTGGTCTCCACTTCATAATTGGGCTATTACTTTACTTGTTGAAAAGACGATCGCTTCCATCTCTATGCCTTTAAGCCCTGGCGATGCTGTTCGACGAATTTTTGAAGTGATCTCAAGCGGCATTTTTCTTAGCAGTTTGTTTTTATTTTTATAGGTTTATGTTTTGGAATGGTGTAGGGGATGCCACGAGTTGAGAAAAAGCCGGGTCGGGGTTCGGGTAACCCGTGACTCCCGGATATCTGTACAAAAGCTTTCTAAAATGCTGTAGACATCCCTATGGGTAATGGGAGGATATTTGACTCTGTGATAGCTAATAAAAAAGAATAGAGAAAACTCTAGGGTAATAGTTTGGCTGACCATCCCCCTTTTTCCACGTAGTATAATTTTGTTCAATTTTAAGAGCGTTCAAAATTGTTGGATCCTTGCGAGAAAGAGCCCGTAGATGTTTTGGGACATATAACCGATCAAGAAAGAGAAGATATTACATCTTCAGCCCAACATGCGCTTCGTTTAATTGCTTACAATCAAGTTTACAAAATTCTTGGAATTGATCGAATTCCTGATCCTCTTCCAATGCCAGAAACACAACAACTTGGAGGAGGTGCAAAAACAGGGCAGAAAAGAGCGCGTGCTGGATCTTTTGCTGGCGGCGTCAATGAAGACCAAAATGATGGTTATGATGTTGTTGTTGGCCTTGACGCTTCAGCAACAGATCCAGTTGGCGGCAAAGGGATTCATGATGGGGGTGAGTCATCCTAATATATATCTCTCATATATATTTATTTTTCTGTCTGTGCACACACACAATATATAAAAAAAATTTGAAGTTAAAAATTTAAGTAGAGAGCACTTTCACTATCTACTATAATAGAGAATAGGTTAGAAATTTAAAAAAACTACAAAAGTCTCAACAACAAAAAATTTTGCCTTTTAACTAACGGTGGTTGGTCAATTAAGATGACTCATACCACACAGAATTTTTTTTTGAAAAATTTTTTTAACTAAAAAGGGGGATTTTTAATATTTTTCAAAAAAATTCTCTTTTTAAGAAGCACCCAATGCAAAGAAAGGCAAAGTTGAGGCTGTTGAAGTCATGGAAGTGGGAGGTGTTGTTTCCTCAAAATAAAAAAAAAGAAAGTGAACAAGACATTTTTAGATGAAAAAAAATAAAGGATTGAAAAATGAAAGGAGAATAAAAAAGTTTAAAAAAAGAGGAGGATAAATGATTTTTAAAAATTTTTAAAAAATATTTGTTGGGATATTTAATTTTTATCCTCTTCAGTGTAGGTATATGGGGTTTTTTGTCCAAAAAAAGTTTTTTCCGTTTTGGTAAAAATTTCAAAATGTCGAAAAAGATTTTTTAAATTTTCTGACTTCCAATAAACGAAAAATCTGGACAAAAGATCCTTCTCTTACAAAAAATCTTTTTTCATCGTTCACCTTTTTTCACTCTCTTTCCTCTCCTCTCTTCCCATTTTTACTTTTATTTAATCAAATTTTGAGATTTTTTTTAAATTGGTTGAATATATGGTGTGTGTTGAATTTTTTTAAATTAATTATCTTTGCAAAAAATTTGCAAAAATTTAAAAATAAAATTTTTATTTAAATAAAATTTTATTTTTAAAAGTTTGGAAATTTTTGAAATTAAAAACAAATAAAAAAAAGGTAATTTTGCAGTTTATTTTCATCCTTTTAATAAATAATATGTATTTTATTGTATTTTTAAATATTTTCCGGAAAAACACATTTCTAAAAGAAAACACATTTCTAAGAAAAAAGACGCTTCTTAAAATAATTCTGAAATGTTTTCCGGAATAAAGAGAAGAGGAGAGATGTTTTCCGGAAAATGGAGACAAACATTTACGTTCAGACTAGAGAAACAGAAATTTCAATAACAGTAGGGTTTATAACTTTGTTGGAGAGTTCTGTTGGAGACACTTTCAAATTTTCAAGTTAACTACTAAAATAAAAAAAAATTTTATTAAGAAGGGTAAATAGAAATAAGCTGCAAAATTACCTTTTCTTTCCCCTAGAAATATTTTTTCCCAATCTATTATATATTCTTTTTTTTATTTTATTGTCATTCTATTCGTCTGATTATATTTTAAAAATATTATTTTTTGGGTACTTTTTAAAAATCAAAAAAATTTTCTTTTAAAAGGTACCCAAAAAGCACACCACAATTTTAAAAAATTGTTTTATTTTAATTTTCTGGCGCGCTTTGTTCTAAAAATAAACAGACGATTTTGGTTTATTTTTGTTTGAAATGATTAACGGGTAGGGGACGATTCAGTATTTGGGCTTTTTGGCCATAACTTTTTGCTCGATCAATATTATAGGAATTACTATATATGATTTGATAGGCCTCGGGTGCTGCATCTTTTTCATAATTGGACTGCCCTGATCTTATCACTCTATAAAAAGTTATCACTGATAAACAACGTCACAGGCATAAAAAATCGGTTTTCACGCTGTAACTTTTTTTGTGATCATCAGATCTGATCGGGCAATTATGAAAAAGATGTCGAATCACAAGACCTTTCGAATGATATGAGAATTATTCAAATCGGTCGAATATCAGGAAGGTTATAGCCATATACTGAATCGGCGGATACTGAATCGTCCTTAACCGTTTTTAACGGTTTGGGTTTGCGTGGAAATTTAGTCTGAAGGTCTAAGAAAATATTCTAACTTCAAGGAAATATTTGAAAATGTCAAAAAAAAATTTTTATGACAAGGCAGAAGGTAATCTAACATGTGTCGGTCGACCATTTCTTATATTAGAATGTTATTACTGGTCATAAGATTATCATATATTTTCTCTTAAAGAGTACTTTTTATCAGCTAATATTTTAGTATTTTTCTAAGTAAGAGGGGAATTATTTTTTTCATAAGGAGAATCATTTAATTATCGATATTTTTTGCTCATTTACTTTAAAAAGTTTGAGGAGAATTCAAAAGTTATTGACCAATTTATTTTTATTCAATTAAAAATATAATTCTGAAATGTTTTCCGGAAAAGAGCAGAGGGTAGAGGTTTTCCGGAAAATTGAGACACTAATTTATGTTGTAACTAGAGAAACAAATGCTTGTAGTAACTATGGGGGTTTAGGCACTAGTTTTGTTGGGAAGTTTTATTTTTACCCTTCATTATAAAATCTGATTTTTAAAATTTTAGCATAATTTAGAAAATGTTTTTTCACTTTATTTTTATTTTTCTATTAATTTCTAACTCAACCCAAAATATATTCAAATACAATTTATTTCATCATTCACATCCTACTGAACCTAAAAAACCTTCAAATCCAATTGTTATAAGTTTAATTTAATTTTAAAGATTTGAAAATATTTTTAATTTAAAGTACCTGGTGATGCTGGGAGTAGATTGCGAGCTAATTTAACTGGTAATTTTATTATGAGGGATGAGGGAGGGAATATTTCAAAGCAACTAAGCCTCATTATAAGCCCAATACTAGATACCAGAGGTGTTCCTAAACATTTTATGAGGCGAAAGACGAAGCATTTAAAAAAAAACGAGACGGCACACCCTGCTAGATAAATCCTTAATTTAAGATACTGGACGGGAAAGCTGTAAAAAGCAATTAGCAATACCCCTCCAGTTTAATATACACCTCATTATAGGACTTTTTCCAGTCCCAAAGGGTTGTACTTAAAAATAATCTAAAAACCTTTAAAGGAAAACCTTCCACAGTCCATATATTCTGTGACAAAACAACAAAAAATTATTTTGATTTATGGTTGAATTTGGAGGTAATTTTAAGCAGAAATTCTTTAAAATTAATATTTAATTAATTAAGCTATTCAGCCCTCTAATAATTGATTGTTGGGCAGATAATATGCGTTTGGAATTTAATGTGACAACGGGGATGGCACAAGAACTTGAAGGTGTACATGTGAGGGTGCCTGGTTTTGGAAATACTGAGACTGTTGAATGGTGATATTTTAGGAAATTTTGAATTTTTTGATCAACACCCAACTGATAAACTTGGATTTTAGGGAGGAAGGGTTGATCATTTTAGTGTGTTGATCTTTTGGGTATTAAAATATTCGTTTAAAGGCTCGATGCTTCCAGAAGATCACCTTCCGAATATTTTGCCCCAATCGTCGAATCACTTGTCTCTTGGGGCTATACACGTGGAATTAATGTTGTAGGTGCTCCTTATGATTGGAGAAGGGCACCAAGTTTTTTTTCCATAAATTAAAAAAAAAATTTTTTTTTTAATTTTAAAGGAGAATTATCCAAATATTTTGTTAAACTTAAACATTTAATTGAAACATTATTTTATAAAAATGGAAATCAAAAAATTGTTATAATGGCACATTCAATGGGTAATTGTATGGCTAATTATTTTTATCATAATTTTGTTAATCAGGTAAATTAATGAAAAAAAATTATTTCTAATTATTTTTTAAGGATTGGAAAGACAAGTTTCTGGAAGGACATATTTCGTTAGCTGGAGCGTGGGGTGGGTCTACTCAAGTTATTAAAGTGTATGCCTCTGGTAGGAGAATTTTATTTACTCTAAATAACTTCTAAAAATATTCTAATAAACGCCCATCTTCGAAAATATTCTAATAAACGCCTCTCTCCAATAGACGTCTAATTTATTCAATTATGACCTCTCTCTAATAAACGCCCACTTGAAATTTATTTTTTAAAACCCCTCTCCAATAAAAGCCTACTTTGTCAAACTTTCTCAGTAGACGCCCCTCTCCAATAAACGCCCAACTAGAAGCCACTTAGGCGTCTATTAGAATAAATATTTAACAGGCTATAATATGGACCATTGGCGAGTTGTTCTACCACCTTCCCGTTTACGAACAATGCAACGCTCATTTACTAGTTCAGCACTTTTATTTCCTTCGCCTAAATTGTGGGGGCCAAATGAAACTTTTGTAATAACTCCAAGGTTTTTTTCTGGGAAAATTAAAAAAAAATTTTTTTTTAATAGGAAAAATTATTCTCTATCAAATATAGAAGAATTCTTTAATGATATAGAATTTCCACAAGGATTGGAACAATGGAAAAGTGAAAGTCCTTCACTGATAATTGACCCTCCGGGGGTTAAAGTAAATTTTAAAAAATTCGAAAAAAATTTTTAACTTTAAAAAAGGTTTACTGTATTTATGGAAGTGAAGTAAAAACGCCTGAACAATATATTTGGTATCATAATTGGCTTTTTCCTGATTATCAGCCTTATTTAAGGTAAATAATTTTGTTTTTAAATTTATTAGAAAAGGCAAAAGTTGAGGCAAAAATTCAGAAAATTTTTTAAAAATTGATAGGGCGTTTATTAGAATTTTTAATCCTAAATAAGGATTAACTAAAGAAAAAAGAAATTTGTAAAAGCACAAAAGATTTTGTAAAAAAGCAGCTAACAAAAAAATTTATTTGGATAAAATGTCATCCAAAACAAAATGCCAGTTATAATTATAAGATGAGAAGGGTGGCCGAACAACAGAATCTACCATACAAAAATCGAAATATGATTCAATACAAAACTGGTAACCTCGCCACTGAAGAGACGTGGGAATTAGACGTTTTTTTTTTTGAAAAAATTCCATATCCCCCTGGCGCTGCCATTTATAAAGGTTTTCTAATGGGGCTAAGGAGAAGGAGAAAGAAATCTCATTTCTAGGAAGAATCAACCAACTAGTTTTTAAAGCACAGAAAACTTTCAAGAGAACAAAAAATTTAAAGCAATTCAAAAAACCTACTTGCTTAAAAACAAATTCTCAAACACAATTCTAATCTCACAAATTTTATTCCCACAAACAAAGCCAAATCCAAAAATATACACACAAAAACAAACACAAAAGAAAATATATACATTAATAATTATTTTATCAACATCACATATCAATTTATTTATTCTCGCCTCTCTCCCTCTTTCTTCCTTCTCATTCAATGACATCAAACTCTTCGCTTTTTCCTGCTATGGCTTTTTCAATTTCTGGATCGTTTTTTTCATTTTGCCAAAAACTGTCGTCGTCGTCCCTTCTTCTTCTTCTGTCACCTCTCCTGTTTTATCCTTAGATTTTCCACCTCTTTTATTACTTCTGACTTCATTTTCATCTTGTTGACTTTGTTCTTGTCCTGTTCCGATTTGCGAAATTGTCTTTGATCGAACGCCCGCGGCTCTGTTGACTTGGACCGGCTTTCTTTCTTCGAGAACTGTTGAACCTTGTAGAGAGGCTGATCTTGTTGTTTTGGACATGGCAGCTTCCCCCATAGTTGTTGTGGACGTGGCAGTCTTTCCCATGGTTGTGGTGGACGCGGCAGTTTTCCCCATAACTGATGTCGTCACTGTTTGGGATTTGGTCGGCGTTATTTGTGTACGAGGAGGGCCGGGAGGCTTTATCTGAAAATTGAAAAATATTTGATAAATTTTGAAGAGAATTAAGCACAAAAATCTCTCACCGTTTTTGTGCCTTCCACCTCCCGTCTGAGCCTCTCCTGCAATTCAAGTGTCCCCGTCTCTTCAAAAGCGTCCCTTTCACGTGTCCGCTGTCCAGTCTCCCTCGATCTAACATCAGATTCGTCCGTGTCGCTCCGTGAACCCAAAGACGGCTCCAGTTTTGTAAGCTTGTGCCTGACAGTCCCGGTGCTTTTGAGGTCCTTCTGCTTTTTGGATTTTCCCGGAGAACGAGGGGCAGCAGTCATGGCAGAAGTCATAACAGAATGAGGCGAGTCTATCTTCCTTGATGCTCCTCCCATCTTTGAATCCATCTTTGAGGTGTACTGCATCTTACTCCTTTGTGAAGATTTGAGTTTGGTGTTCTTCTGAAATTGAAAGAAAAAGTTAAAATTGAAAGGACAATTAAAGAATAATTAAAAAACACACCTTCTTCTTGGCACAAGGCACAAAAACGGCCACAGAAGCGAGCAGCAGGATACCAATCCAAGACACAAAAATGAACGCCGGCAACATCAAAGACGTATAATTGAAAATGAAGTGGAGAACGGAGAGTAAGAAGAGCAAGTTGATTGTTAATTACAAGGAATTATCCCTTTTTATAGTATTTTTAATGGAATGAAAAAGCGATCCCACTCTACAATCAAAAAATTTTTCCAAGAAAACTTTCGGTTAAAGTTGGCAGATAAAGAATGACGGTTAGGGTCAGGGGAGTTCCGGCAACTGAGGGCTGCTGAGAGCGGGCAACTGATAGTAGCCAACTGAACTGGCGCGGCCAACCTAATTGTGTACTAAAAAATCCCAGATTTTTTCCCAGTAAATATCAAAAGTCCCATAAAAATAATTTAATAAAAGAGGGAGGAGCCTCTAGAGAAATAATTATGTGCGTTCTATTAGAATTTTAAAACAAAATTTTCCAATTTTTCTTCAGTTATGGAAACGGTGATGGAACAGTTAATTTACGTTCCCTAAGTGTTTGCAAACAATGGGATTCTGATAATAATTTTGGTTATCAAGTAAATACAACTGTTTTGGATGGGGCTGATCATATGGGAATTTTGAATGATGACAGAACTATTGAATTAATTAAAAATATAATTTTTAAATAATTTTTTTAATTTTTATTTTGTAAAAATTGTGTATGTGTAAAATCAACGGGGCAATAAATAAATCTTAACACCTTTTTTTCTGTTAAAAAATAAATAAAATTAAAGGCAGTGAATGTTGTCCAAATATGCTCAAATTACAGTCAAACCTCTTTTCTTGGATACTCCTACCTTAGTGATGCTCGGGTATCCCGATCCCACTCCCGAATCGGGAAAATTTCCAGAGTTTATGGCCTCCCGACCCCGAGGTCATTTCCAGACCCGACTCCCGTTTCCCGGGTTTTTCTTCTCTCGAACATCATTACCCTCCCCTTGAGGCAAGAAATATCATAACTAGATATAGTTATTTTAAATTGAGAGGGTTGGACTGTCAACAAATAAATTAATTTTCTTAAGATTAAAATTTAAAAAAAAATAAAGAAAAATACAATTGGTTTGAGTAACAATCCAATCAATAAATTAATGAATAAAGCTCTCAAAAAATAATAAACTTAACAAAAATAATTTCCATGCTTTTTTTAATTGCCAATAATAAAGTCAACAAATTCATGGGGCAAAATTTTACTGAAAAAATAAAAATTATTAAAAAAAATTAACTCAAAAATCATTTTAAAATTCTCCCAGAAAATCTTATTTTCATTAAAAATTTCAAAAAATTTTTTTAACTCAAAAAATTCCTACCAATTCAATTCCTTCCCCTTCAGCCTCTTTCCTCAATTCATTTAAAGCAATTGAATCAACATAATCTTCAGGGTGCCACAAAAGACACGTTTTTTTACATTGGCTACACCCAGTAAGTCTGGGATTTCGAAAATGCCTAAAAATTAATTTAAAATAAATTTTTTTGTAAAATCCTTACTGGCAAAAATGGCTGTAATTAATATCCTTTGCTCGACATAAATAACACTGAAAATTAGAAACATTTTTAATTGAAAGAATTTTAAAAAACCTGAACAGCCCCACAACGACAACTCATTTGGTTACACCCCGCCAATTTAACAAAAGGAACTGAGCATCTATAACAACGACGAATAATGGCTTCACTTAAACGATTCTCACTAAAAAAATAAAAATTACAAAAATTTTTAGATTTTTGTAATCTAAAAATTCCTGCGAACAAAAATAAATACACGAGCGATTTTAACTCGCCCTATTTTAAATATTATTTTCTGTCGCAAGATGCAAAGCGACTTCTAAATATATAAGCATAGCGTGGGAAACCAATAAATTTTTTACCCAAAATTAAATTTAAAAGAAAAACCAACAAATTATGTTTCCGTTCCTCAGCTACATTAAGTAAATCTTCACAGTTCCTCCCAAAATGAATATCATCCCAAGCATGTTTGCACTTTCGGCAGTGTTGCGCCTTACATTTTTGGCACGAAAAAACTCGCAATTGTTGATATGGAATGTCGATGATCATTGAAAAGTTGCATTGAGTACAACTAAAAATAGAGGATTTCTTTTATTTATTCAAATATTTACCGTTCTAAATTCTCCAAATTTGCAGCACCAAGGTTCTCTTCGAGTATTCTAGCATTTAAATGACGACGGATATTTGGTGGAATATAAAAACGACATTCGGCTGGAAATTAAAAATAAATCGAATTTTAGGAAAAGAGGGGTCTGGGCCGTGGCTATCAATTATAACTAAAAAATATTTGATGAAAAACTCTGAAATTTTTGGACGAGTTATTCAAAGATGACAAATAAATTGGAGAAAATAGCTTTAATCAAGGTTTCGGAAAAAAACGTCCAGAAGCCAAAACGACCCCAACCACAGAAAGAGGACTTGAAAGTATTTTAATTTAAGCTTTTTTTGATATTTTATTTTAAAATTAAAAAAAAACAAACAAAATAAAATAGCATTAGGGCAATTTGATGCCATACATTGCAGTCCAACACCTCCTTTCGCTAACGGCATCTCTTGCGTCGCTGCCTTTGCATGCCCAATTAAACATTCAACACAAAAAAGGTGTTTTTCAGTTTGTGTATTGTCAACAAAATTAACTAAAAAATTATACTTTAAATTATTTTAAAAATTAAAAGAACCTTTCTCTTTATCCCAAGGTATAACCAAATCAACAATTTCAATATTTTTGCGTTGACCAATAGGATGATAATTGCAACCAATTGCCCTATCAATTGCGAATTCTCCAGTGCAAACCAAACATTCAAATTTTTCAATATTTTCCAAATTTTCAATTTGTTCAACATTCTAAATTTCATTTAAAAAATTTTTAATTTAGAAAAAATTTCTTACAGGCAAAAGACGATCCTCATTTTCACAAAATAATTGTTTGTAATCATTACGGAAACGTTTCAAAACTTGAGTAAATTCTTTAATTGAATCAGCCAAAGAACCTTCAGTTGGAGTTGGAATCCAATTATTTCGACGTTTACGTGGTAAAGGCAAAGGTTTGCTCATAATTGACCAACTACGCATTTCAAGAAGAAGACAAACTAAAATTAAAAAAAAGATAATTAAAAATGTTTATTGTTATCTGATTTGACTCATCGACAAAAAATCTGAAAAACTCCTAAATAGCAAAAAAAAACCCCTGATACTTACAATTTCGAACCATATACCCCAAATTGCTCTCAACAAAAAAACAAATCCAAGCAGCAGTTGAATATCTTCCTGAAAATTCATCCACCAAAAATTCAATTAAAGGTGTTCGACACTTAAAAGAATTTAAAAAATTTTTAAATTTAAAATTCAAAAAAAAACCGAAGGAAAATGTTGATGTAATAAACGATTGCACACTTCTTTATCGTAAGTAGCAGAGTGACTTCTTGAAAAATGTAGAGTATAATGGTCACGAAAGTCATCAAAAAATGCATCAAGCAATTTTGGGTGAAAATTGGCATCTCTGAAAAAATTGAAAAAAAGATGAAATCTAAAAAATGAAACATAAACAATCCAAATGTCACCGGTACGTCCAAAAAGAGATGGAGTAAAAAAATTCGGGGGGAACAAAATCGGATTAGTTCCAAACCCTTGGTGTCGCTAGCAAAACCCCATGGAAAACATTAACCAACCCAAAAATATGGTTAGAAATTTGAAGCAGGAATAAAATAAACTAAAAATAAATTACCTAGACAAGGCACTATCAATCGAAGCAAAAGTAGGCTCTAATTCATCATCAGGAATTTGGACTTTCTAAAAAAATATTTTAAGTTAAAAAACTTCCAACGATTAAAAAACCTTTTTAGGTTTAGCTCTAAATTGCCCTGGATTGTCGATTATATAATTAGCCATAGCCATTAGGCGAGCACCAGGAGACAAATTTTGAATTTCATCAATTATTTGATCATTAAAAAGGCTTTTCTAAAAATTATAATTTTGCAAAAAATTATAAATGTAAATAAACCAAAGTTTCAAGAGAAAGGGAAATATCTTCATCATTTTCATCACTGCTAGAAGCTTCCATTTCTATAGTTCTTGACATAGCTGAATGGCTGGTGCCTTGGCCTGAACCATGTGAAGTACGTGGACGAAATTCCCAACGACCATTTTTTGGCTAAAAAGATTTTTTAATTCTTTTGAAAGAGTTGTATATAATGTCTTCCAGCAATTTGTGGAAGACTTGCAGCATGTTTTGCCCCATTTTCCGCTATATTCAAACAATTCCCTCAATTTACCTTCCAAATTTTGCCCCACAAAATATTTTCCCTATTGCAATTTTTATCTGGTTCCTCTATCACTCATCATACCGCCCTTCCCAGCCCCTCCATATTTCCTTATTATTCTAACATTTTAGAGCTATTCAAAATATTCAAATAATTTTATTCCATATTATTTGACCCGTATTAAAAATTTAAAAAGCCCAAACACGTACCAGCAAGAAACCGGACAGATGTTAAAATCAACAACAATACCCGCTGTTTAATTAAAAATATGTACCTGATTAACACTTTCAACAGAACTGCTATTCCTAGTCGATCTTCTCGGCCTTTCTGTCGTTGCTGCTTCCTTTGTTGGTGATTTTCTAGTAACCGCTGATGTTGCAGGCCTACCCCTACGTTTGTTTTTCATAATGTTGTCTATAACTAATAAAACTTTAAAGAAAATTAAAATAAATTTTTAAATTAAAATCAGATATTTAAAGTCAAAAGAACTTTTTATAAACAAAATCTTTAAATTTTTAACTTCATTTGAATTTAAATAAAAAAAACATATTTTAAGTATATAGGAACAGGACGAAAGCAATTTTATAATATAAGGAGAATAATTTTGTAAGTTTAACATTTTTATTGACCAAAATGAATCTTTAGATCCCAAAATAATTTTTAGAAAATTTCAAAAACGATTTTTCTTAAGGTAGTCAGTTTCACTAAATTCTTCATAGTTAACTGAAACCGACAAACCAAACCGAAATTTTCGGTATGGTTTAAAATCCATAACAGCCTATTCTTAGGCCTTAACCATAAAAGCTCTGAGGTGAGGACATGTATCTTCTAGGAAACCATAAAGGTTTAACTTTCGTTGGTCTTTGAAGATCCCTAACTCGTTTTCGGTTCCCTAACTCGTTTGACTTTGGACCCAATTTTCAGCTAATTTGGAATAGTCATACGTTCAAAGTCGAAGCCGATAAAAATGTTGAAACTATTTAATTGGATAATGCATTTTATATTTTTTAAGTAAAATCAAAGAATTTTAGAGTAGGAGTAATAAATGCAACAAGACTCTGATATTAAACAAGATTTTAAGAAATGAAAGCAATGGAGATAATATTTTCGTTTTTGTTAAGAAGAAAATTAAATTTAAAAATTCCTGGATTAAAGAAAAAATAGCACTGGTATTGTTCTCTCAATCAATGTGAATTGGCATATTTGGAGCACCAAGAAGATTATTTTGAGGAGCACCAACAACATTATAATTATTATTAAATCCCTGAAAGGCATTCTCAACATTATTATTATTGCCACCAAGATTACGACCAATAAAATTGTCACCTAATTGTTCCTGTTGTGGTGGATATGGTGGAAGTGGAATGTCTTGCGGAGGCGGTGGAAATTGTTGTGGATATGGAGGAAGAGGAATAGCAGCTGGAATAGCAGCTGGCGCTGGCGGCGGTGGAATTTGATGGATAGGCGGTTGTTGCTGTTGATTTTGTTGTGGCTGAGCCTGAGGCTTAAAAATATTTTTTTGAAAAAATTTTCAAAATAAAAAATAACCACGTCATGAAAATCTCCAAAATTAACAAAACCATCCCCTCCTAAATAATGTTCCATCCAGTCATTTATTAATGGTCGCTGTGGTTGTTGTTGTATTTGTTGTGGCGGCATGTGAGCATGAGGCTAAAAAATATTATTCTATATAAATAAAAAAATTAATTTCATTACATTAAATTGCTGATGCTGAAAAGCCGGCGGTGGTAGTGGATGTTGTGGAACATATTGTTGCTGCTGGAATCGTGGCTGTTGTGGAGGCACAAAAGCACCATCCGCCTAAAGAACAATTTAAAAAAAAAGAAAAATTAAAGAAAACAACCTCAAATCGATTAGGATTAGCAGCAAAATTATTAGGCTGCGGAGGCATCTGGAATCCACCATTCACAAATTGAATTGGCTGAATAGGTTCTAAAATCAAAATTCAATTGGTAAAAAGAACAAAAACTAACGATGCTGTTGATTATTATTATTGTTCCACTGCTGCTGATTGTTCCAACGATTCCTATCTAAAAATTTAATTTTAAATTGAGTAAAAATATTTTAAAAAATCACCATTACGAATTTCTTCAAGATAATTTTGACGAATTCTAACAAACTCCTCCCTTTGACGAATTCTCTCAAAATCCTGATCCCTCTCTTGTTGATATCTTTCCAGATTTTGGTTGTATCCGCCTTCAAGATTTTCTCGAAGTTGCCTAACTCGAGCTCGGATATAATCCAAATCCCTAGAAAAATAGAAAATAATGGTTTAAAAATGAGAAAATTATTAAATAAAAAATTCTATTTAGTTCTTAGAACCTCCCTAATTGTGTTAAAACTTTGCACTTTTTTGGGAGCAATCGTTAAAGCATTCTATGATGCTTTATCGATTGGTAACAAAAAATACAAAGTTTCGACACTTTTTCTGGAAGCTTCTCATGTTAGGCTTTTAAACAGCCTACAAATTAATACTGAAAATATCACTACTTTCAGACCAAAAATCAATGCTCAAATAAATTAAAACATTCTCAAACCATTATATTAATCCAATTAATTAGATAAAATTAAAAAAAAATAAACTGCTAGTTAGCAAACCGATGTGTTTATATCCAAATCAAAGTTTACATAATTTAATCTCAAAAATTTCCCCAACATGAAAAACAATCATCAAAATAAATAGAAAAAATATATTAAGTTTTTTAAAGGATAGTGAGAGTCAATTTTTTAAAATTATTTTTTCCCGTATCGTCCTCAAATTGTTAATTTTTTTTCAAAACAACAAAAGTTTGGCTAACTCTCAATTTGCAATTTGGCACCTTTCATGAACTGGTGGAGGAACTGGTGTTCCACCACGTTGTTGATTTCCTAATGGTAAACGTGGATCAGCCGGTTGATTTCCCCAAAATAGACGTGGAGGAACAAATGGTGGAATAACAGGAGGTGGTTGCTGAGGAGGTTGTACACGAACAATTTGTACACTATCAGTATTTGTTGCATCAGCTACTGGTGAATCAACAACTCCTTTTTCACGAATCTCTTTAAGTAATTGTTCGTCTCTCTTTTTTGGATCCTCATGAAGAAGGCACTTTTTCTTACAAGTTTTGCAGACTTCATTCCACGGTCTATTCGGATCACGGACATGTCTTTAAAAAAGTAGAAATACTATGAATAAATAATCAAAACTTACTGGCAAAAATGATCATAACCAATACCAGACTCTCTGCATAAGTAGCATTGAGTCATTCCACAGCGACAAGTCATTTTATTACAACCAGCTTCTTTGACGAATTGAACAGCACATCTTGGACATTTGCGAATGAGTGCTTCGTTCAATTGTTTTTCACTATAAAATGAAAATCTTTCTTCATAAAAATTTCTAAAAAAATTAAACTAACAGTGCTCTGTCTCGCTTCTCCTTTTTGTTTTTTGCATCAAGTTCCTCACAACTATAACCAAAATGTTCGTCATCCCAATCACGTTCACAAAGACGACACATTTTATACTCACAAGCTATACAATCAAAAACTTTGTTGACAGTCTTGTCGACTTCCATGTCGATAGCAAAATTACATTTCTTACAACTGTAAAGAACAAAAAATAGATTGAATAAAAATTTAAAAACCGTTCCAAATTAGTAAGAGAAGCCATTCCAAGATTCTCCTCAACAATTCTTTCGTCCAATTTCTTTTGTACCTCCTTTGAAAGAAGCACACGAATTTCAGCTGCAAAAAGGAAAATTTACAATTTTTAAAGATAATGAAATTTAGAATTTTAAGAAAATATTTACAGTAAAGAATTGGATTTTCGCAATCAGGCACCATACAACGAAGACCAACTCCTCCTTTGGCCATAGGAATTTCGCCAACCGCAGCTGAAGCTGATCCACGAACACACGTCCGACAGAAAGCATGCACTTGAGATTCAGACTGTTCTAAAGGAAATAACAGAAGGTTGAAAATGCTAATTAAGAAGGACTGTGACGGGAAAATAACTCGCAAAAAGTAATTGGGGAAAACCCCCAGTTTTAAAAGAACAATTAGAGACCATAAACACGTACAGATAACGGATGTCCCGAACATTTCACTGCTAATTCGCAAATTATATAATCAACCTTTTTCTTTTTCTTTGAGCTCCTCATAGATTACCCTGCTAGGACCGGGTTCGTCAAAAGCCGCCAACTGAGAAGCTAGAAAATCGCGAGTTGAGGTAGCTGGAACGTTGCAGAAAATGATGCGGTTGAATGGGACCATATCAAAGCAAACAAGACATTCTATGCGTTCTTCTTCTGGTGGACGTACCCATTCAACTTGGTCGTATTGCTAAAATATAAAATACAGCAAGTTTAAAAATTGTTGATTACATTGGAAAGCTTTAATTCTGGAGTTAAGAGAGCACCATATTCACCATCGCGGTAGCCTGCCAAGAGATCAGTATAAGATTTGAATTGCTTGACAAAATCATCAGTAACAGTCACACAAGTTTTCTTGCACCGTTTTTTAATTAAAGGCGCGGTCGCAGTGAGCCAAAAATTTGCGGTGATAAACTTGGAAGGAAGAACTGAAAAAGGAAAGGAAAAAACAAAATAAAAAACAAAGAGAAATCTTACATCGACGCAATTTGTCGGTAAAGTTGTTTTCAAGAAAGAAGCAGGAAATTGCAACAGGAAACACAGCGCCATTGAAGATTGAAAGCATTTTGCTGATAAACTCAAGCCTAATAGTTGGGAAGCGATCAGCCTGAAATAGGAAAAAGTTAAAGTCAAAAATCAAAAAAAAAACCAGGGCAGTCTTTAAAACATTCATATTGACTCCATCCTTAGACAATTCTTTGCTTTTGTTCAATTCAGATGCCAATACTTGATACATATCCCATAACATTTTGTCAATCAGTAACTTCCCAATTGTATTAGAATTTTCCGAAGTGAAAGACCTTGAAATTAAATATTGAAGTAAACAGTCAAAAAACTAACTGTTCTGATCCAACACTTGGAGGACCACCTTCAGCATCAAGCCCGACATCCGACGCTTTCCGTTTCTAAAAATTAAGTTATTCTTCAATTCAACATTTAAGAGAAAATACCGATGCTCGACGTTTCTTTGGGATGTTCTTAACTGTGTTGAGAATAACATCTGCAAGTTGCTCCGAACCTAGATGCCCAAAATCTGAGAGAACTTTTGTTAAGTCCAAATCAGGAAACATATCAATCTAGAGAAAAGTTAAAATTTTGGAAAAAGTCAAAGTTAATTACCACAGATTTGTGTATTGCATGATAATTTGGCGGTTGTTGATTTTGAATAATATCAGGCTGTTCATTCATTGTAACAAAAAAAAGTAAAATAAAATAAGGCAGCAGATGGAAAGCCTAAAAGTTCAAAGAAAAGAAAACACAAAAAGAACGTTAAGTCGCGATCGATAAATTATTATGACTCAAGAAAAGAATATTTGCGACGATTTTGTAGAAAATAAGAACCAAACTAAATACTTAATGATTTTGGAAAACCAAGCCCATCAGTACATATTTAATAACTTTACACCCTACCGGGCATTAACATCCCTAGGGAGAGAAAGACTAAAATATATATCAAGTACTATAAATAACTCTTCAAGCATGAAGAAAGAACAATAATGCACTTATAAAATTTTGCAAAAATATTTTTAGATATTTCGTATTATTTTTAGCAAGTTGGTATTTTGAATTATTTCCACTTTTTAAAAGTTGACACTTTGAAAAGATTAAATTTTTAATTGACCTAAATGTCAACTTTTCCATTACTTACCCTTTTTAATTTTACCAATTTAATTTTACAAATTTCTTTCCTTCCTGAATGTTCTCTAGACACAAAATACAATCGTTTGTATTTTCTTTAATTTTACAGCACTTTCTTAATTTTTCTTTTTATGTTGCCCAACAACGTTTTTTTCTTCTTAAATTAAATTATTTTTCTATTAAAATTTTTTCTCGTTTTTTAGTTTTTAGTCATCAATCTTCCAAATCAAAGATCTTTTGATTATAAATTTATATTTTTGATCTGTATAAAATGGTTAAAGATACAAAGTATTACGACATTCTTGAAGTTAAACCTGGTGCAACTGAACATGAATTGAAGAAAGCTTATCGGAAATTGGCGTAAGTCCCTATTTTTTAAAATTATGAATGAAAATAAGGGTTATGAGGGCTTTTTTCTTGAGTTTTCTATAGTCCGTTTATTTATTTCCTTTGGGTTTTTTCGAAATATTTGAGTGGAAAATTGTAAATTTGACGATTAAAAATTCTGCGATTTACATTTTTTATTTTTTCAGGCTTAAATATCACCCTGACAAAAATCCCGATGAAGGCGAACGCTTCAAGCTTATTTCACAGGTTTTGCTCTTGTTTTTGACGTTTATTTTTTTATTTTAGGCCTATGAAGTGCTCAGTGACCCGAAGAAGCGTCAAGTTTACGACGAGTATGGAGAAGATGGAATTAAAGGAGGGGGAGATGGTGGTGGTATGCACAATCCAATGGACATTTTCGAGATGTTCTTTGGCGGAGGAGGTTTGTATAATTTATTAGAATCATTTTCTCTATTTGCTTCTTCACTTAATGTCCCAAAAACTTTTTCCTTCATGGAGAGGTTTCGTGATTATAATTATTTATTCAGGCTTTCGAAGTGAAAAACCGACAAAGGCTCGAGATACTGTCCATGAGTTGAAAGTCAATTTGGAAAAGCTTTATAACGGTTGTACCAAGCATCTAAAAATTAATAGGTTTCTTATACGATTCTAGTTTTATATAGAATTTATTCTTTAGACATATTATCTGTCCAAAATGTGAAGGCGTGGGTGGTGCAAAGGGAGCAGTTAGTAAATGTCAAACTTGTGGAGGCCGAGGAGTTGAAGTTTTTAACCAGCAAATCGGACCTGGAATGATTCAACGGATTCAGCGTAACTGCTCACAGTGTGGGGGAGAGGGTGAAGTTAATAAGGACCCTTGTAAAAATTGCAAAGGAAAAAAGAGGGTAATGTTTAGCTTGAAGTTAACTAATTTTTTTAATTCTTAGATTCGTTCTGATGAGACTATCGAAGTTCATATTGAGAAGGGTATGCGCGACGGCCAGAAGTTGCTGTTTAATGAAAAGGGAGACCAACAGATTGGACTTGAGGTTTTTTATAAATTAAAATTTATTTTAAACCTAAAATTTCAGCCTGGTAACGTCATTATCGTCTTGGATGAGGAATCGGTAAATTTGTAAAAAAAACTATAAATTTCAATTATTTTCTTTTTAAGCATCCTATCTTCACTAGGAAAGGATCTAATTTGGTTTTGAATATGAAAATTACTTTGACCGAAGCTCTTTGCGGGTTTACTCGTCGTATTGAAACACTTGACAAACGGTTATTGGTGTTCACTCAATTGCCAGGTTTTTACCTTTGATTTGTTTTATTAAGGTTTTTAACCCAAGAAGGACTTAGGAAACCTCATATTAATAAATCTTAAAAAAATAATTTTTTTATTTAGGTGAAGTAATTCATCATCACGATTTGCGTGTTGTGCATGGAGAAGGAATGCCAGTTTTTCGTCATGATCAAAAAGGCGATTTATTAATTCAATTTGAAGTCGACTTTCCTGATCGTTTGCCATTCAAAAGTGTTGAACAGCTTCGGAAATTGTTGCCTGATGGAGATGAAATTCCAGAAGAGCCAATGATAACAAATGTGACAGAAGAAATTAATTTGGTTCCGGTAGGCATCAATTTGCGTGAAATTTTGCAGGCACAAGAAAGACAGGAAATGCGTAATGGAGGTGGTGGTGGGGCACAGGCTGTTAGATGCGCTTCTCAATAAATATTCAAAAACAAAAATTAAAAAAATTTAACAAAAATCTTTTTCTTTTGCGTATATATTTGTTCGTGTTTTTTATTGGATATTTGAACAAAAAGTGAAAAGATGAGGGTTTTAAAGTAAAAGCTTTTTGGCTTGAACCTAACTTAATAAGCTACTTTTAAGATAGACTTTTTACGTCCCTAAATTTGAAACCCGATTTGAAGATATGACACCGGACTTTTCAGAAAAATAAAGGGCTATCTTCTGTCGTCTTGTGAGAACTGGCCTGCCTGCCTTTATCGGAGCACTAACCAATATTTGACTCATCTTTAAATCAAGCTTTGGCAATTTTTAGCCTAAAATCGAAATAAGACTCAAACAATTCTTACTTCCATTTACCCTACAGAAAATTTTTTATCAGATTAAATAACGAGAAAAATTTTAGGAGGGTCAAAGGATACAGGAATTAAAAAAACATTTAAACAAGTTATATAATTGTTAGGACAATTTTTGTCAATTTATACAACAAATTAGAGCATAGCCCTATTATTTAAAGTTTAAACTTCCGCCTCTTCTCCTTCACGAATTTCTTTGATTAACTGTTTATCCCTTATGTTTGCATCTTCGTGAAGAAAACACTTTTTGTTACAACTATTACAATTTGGATTGTTTGGATCACGAAAGTGTCTTTAAAAGAAAAAATATTTTTCATAAATTTTTAACAAATTTACTGGCAAAAATGCTCGTATTGACCACACCTCGGACATTTTCGAACAATTGCTTCATTTAGTTTCTTCTCACTGAAATTTTAATTTTAAAATGTCCGCAACTTTTGTCCGAGGAGGCCGAGGAGTTGAAGTTTTTAACCAGCAAATCGGACCTGGAATGATTCAACGGATTCAGCGTAACTGCTCACAGTGTGGGGGAGAGGGTGAAGATTTGTATTGGTTTAATAAAAATTGTTTAGACAAGTTTGTTGTAGACATTTTATTTAAAAAATTTTTGATCTATAATGTTTGTTTGATTTTACTTGTGGGTAAGATTAGAGGAAATTGGTAGGTTTTCTTTTCTGTTAAAAAAACTCTAAAAAGGTTCAAAGAAATACACATAATTTCTACATAATCATTTAAATATCATCAAATTAATGAGAGAATAAAAAAGGTTGGGTTACCTAATAAAGTAAGTTATTATAAATAAGTTAAATAACCTACAAACTACCATTTTGAGTAACTAAAGAACAAAGGTTTCTTTTTGTAGCACAGAGGATTTTTTAAACTTTTCTATTGTTTAGGTACAAGATAAATTTGGGTTTTTGTTAAATGGACAGAATTCTCTTCTGAATTTTAATTTAGGTATTTTCCTTTGGCGATCAGTAACGTTCAATTTTAGACCCCTTCAGGATTTCCAACCGACAGGACTCCTAAGAAGGAGAATCGAATGATCTCGAAGGACTCCACCCAAAAATATCGTCGACCCAAAATATTGCAACCAGATATCGATGACCCAAAATTTTTTGGGTCATCGATATTCTGAGGTGATTTTTACCCTCAAGCTCGACTAGCTCTTTCGAATGGGGGTCTAAACCCAACTATTATTATCTTTACTTCTGTCATCGATTCAAATATTAAATATTCCCAACCTTCCCCAATTTTTTCTCTACAAAACTCCAAATAATTCCCTCAATCAATCTTTCAAATATTTCTTCCTTTGACCATTCAAATTTTGCCTCTCAACTATGTATTTTCCCTCAACTCCAACCCTTATATTATGTAAAATTCTTCCTTTATCGAGTCAGTTTCTAACTCCAATTAATATTTATTAGTAGGGTTGTTCAATATATGCACGGAAAATCGACAAATATGCGCGTATATATTCACCGAAAAATCCCAAAATATACATTTTGCGATTTATGATGGGTTGAATGATATGCACCGATATGCAAATATGCTCGAGAGGGTTGAAATATGCAAATATGTATCAAGGCATATCCGTATCAGGGCTAGGCGCAATTGCGGGTTGCGGATTGGGGCTGCGGAAATTTCTTTTTCCAATCGCGCCCAGCCCTGATCCGTATCCAAAACATGTATTTGCATATTTTGGACACCCCTAATATTTATTAGAAAAATGGCTTTAATTGTTCTCTCAATTATAATGAACAGGTTTTGTGATCATTTAATACCTAAATTTTTCAAGCGCAAAAAATGTGGTTCAAAGGCAAGTTTAATTTTAAAAATCTTTAAAAAAATTGTTTTTAGCCCCCACAAGAACCTTTAATTGAATGTCTTGTTTGTTTTGATAAATTTAAATTTGATGAAGAAAAAATTATTTATTGCAATTCGAATGCTTGTGATAATTTGGAAAATGAATCGAGTTCTAGTACACGTATTTTACAGAATTTTTGGCTTTCCTTATAAAATCTTTTTAAGAAATCCATCCATTCTGTCATGACTGTATTCTCGGACTAGCATCGGCAGCTGTTGGAGAAATTCCTTTAGCTAAGGGAGGTATTGGATTGCGTTGTATGATGACTGGGTGTGACAATCCTATTTTATATTGTTTGGAGATTTTTTAAAAATATTTTTTAAATTTAAATTTAAAGCTGAGATTTATAAACTTCTTCCAAGTGAAATACAAAATAAATTAGAAGAAAGAATGTTTGAGGAAAGTATTGGAATGGCTTTACTTGTTAATTTGGAAAGGTGTTTATTCTTTTTAATAAATCTGGTTTCTTGGCCTTCAAAAATTCTAGAAATTTTCGCGTACGGCACTAGAAAGAGGAATCCCTGATCTTATCCGATATCTGCCAGCATTGAGCTGCTCAGAGAATCAGGAAGCCACAGTAGTCATTTTTAATCCCTCCAAATCTTCTAATGTCCCCTATATCCCTCCAAACTCTTATTGTAAATTTGATACTGTACTCGCTGATAATTAAGAGTACTTCAATTTATATTAGGGGTTGTGGGTTGGGTTATAATAAACAAATGATTGAGTTATAATCGTATAAAATTAAAATTTTTAAGATGCAAGAATTGCAATTTTGCCATTGAATTGGAGATGGATAAAAAAATAAATAAAGTTTTTGATTGCATTGCTTGTAACGCACAGTTTTGCCGTATATGTGAAAGAGATTGGGATGATGAACATATTGGCTTTAGTTGTGAGGAAATGGATAAAAAAGATAAAAAAGAAAGAGAAGTGTAGGTTTTTTAGGGATGGTCCTTGTCCGCAAATATTTTGCGGATAATCCGTAAATATTTGCGGACAAAAGTTGCGGACATTTTAAAATTAAATTTTCAGTGAGAAGAAATTAAATGAGGCTATCGTTCGAAAATGTCCAAGATGCGGAGTTCAATTCGTAAAAGAAAAAGGATGTAACCGAATGACCTGTCGTTGTGGCATGACCCAATGCTATATTTGTAGAGAACGCGAAATTGAATATGATCATTTTTGCAAGTAAATTTGTTTAAAAAAATTATGAAAAAAATATTTTTTTCTTTTAAAGACACTTTCGTGATCCAAATAATCCAGCTTGCAATTATTGTAGCAAGAAATGCCTTCTCCATGAAGATACAACCAAAAAAGATGAGCAATTAATTAAAGAAATTCGTGAAAAGGAAGGGGCGAAGGCTTAAATCTTCTTTAAAATAATTTATTTCATTTTAACTTGAATTTTAACTTGATGAATTTTTAAATTTGACATAAATATTTGAAACATTTATTTATTGTCTTTACTACATTTTTCCTCTTAAAAAATATAAAATATGATTGAATAGACTCGAACCCGCAACCCTATTTCAGGCTATTTTGGAGCATTTATCCACTTAACCACAAAACTGCAAATTCGCTAGTCCTCCGCAAATGTCCTCTATCGAAAAAATTCTCGAAAAGTAAGGGGGCGATTCAGCCAAGCAAATTCTATGCAATCGACATTTTCACCAATTCTGATTTGGTACTTCGGCGGTTTTTGAAGTTTGGTATCAATTATTTAATGAATCAAGCTTTTGTATAGGAGCAATTTAAATATTGAATATTTATTTGTTGATCAGTTGAAAAATTTGGTCAAAATAAGCTTCCCCGTCATTGGAAAAACTTCCCGATATTTTATAATAAAATTTAAAAATTTTCGATACTTTGGGTAATTCGTCATTCTGGGTTTCGATACTTTGGGTCATTCGATACTTTGGGTGTCGATATTCTGGGGTGGACTCATTTTAAGGTTAAGAATAATTTCAAAATTTTATACTTTGGTATAATTTAAAATCGAAAAAAATATTCATTTTCATTCTCTTAAATATATTTTTCTTTTTCTATTTAGGCTTGTATATTTAAAGATTGACCTAATTTTTTTGCCCCTCCTCTAGGCATATGTGCATTTTTTAACGTGTCCTACCTAAACACTTTCCACACATTTGAGTAAAAAATAACATTAATATCGCTTAGAATAAATTTTAAAATTTTTAGGCCTAGTTTTTAGGCGAACCAATGCCCAATAGCCCTAAGGACATTAAAATAAAATTGAATTTATTGTTTGTAAATCTGGAAGGTGGTACTTGTGTTACTACTTGTTACTACGGTGTTACTACTTTGGTTTACGCCCCCTTATTTCCTTTCTATTTTTTTCTCGTGAGAGACGGGGGGGGGGTTATACCGAAGTATTATCCTCTAATGTCGGGCACTATCTTTAGAATTCTTATTAAATTTAGATTTTTTAATTTTTTTAGAATTTAAACCTTTAATAATTAATTTTTTATGCTCACTAAAAAAATAGCAACGTTTTTGGTCAATATAAGGAATAAAGTAAGTTTTTTGGTTCAAAAAATATTTGTTTTTTAGTATGAAGTATGTATTGAATGTGTTGTTTGTTATAATCAAGTTCCGTTAAAGTCAATTATTTATTGTTTTGTGCCTGTTGACAAAAAGGATATTTTAACGAGTGAATTGGCTGTTTTTGATAATTTTGAATTTGAACAAGTTTTGAATAAAGGGGAGAAGGAAGTGGAAGAAACTCGAATTGAAGGTAGGGGAAATGATTGGAAAATTAAAGGTTTCTTTCTTTCCAGAAATATTTAATCCTCAATCACATCCATTCTGTCGTGACTGTATTCTCGGCTTAGCATCGGCAGCTGTAGGAGAAATTCCTTTAGCTAAGGGAGGTATTGGATTGCGTTGTATGATGACTGGGTGTGACAATCCTATTTTATATTGTTTGGAGATTTTTTAAAAATATTTTTTAAATTTAAATTTAAAGCTGAGATTTATAAACTTCTTCCAAAAAATATACAAAATAAATTAGAAGAAAGAATGTTTGAGGAAAGTGTTGGAATGGCTTTACCTAATTTGGAAAGGTGTTATTTTAATTTTAATATTTTATTTTAAAATTTTTTAAAGATGTAAGAAATGCAATTTTGCAATTCAAATGGAAGTAGACAAAAAATTAAATAAAGTTTTTGATTGTCCTGGATGTAAAGCACAGTTTTGTCGTTTATGTGAAAGAGATTGGGATGATGAACATGTTGGCTTTAGTTGTGAGGAAGTGGAACAAAAAATTAAAAACGCGAAGGAAATCAAAAAGGAGAGGGAAATGTGAGTTTTTAAAGGAATGGTTCTTGTCCGCAAATTGTTGTCCGCAAATATTTTGCGGACAAAAGTTGCGGACTTTTTATAATTAAATTTTCAGTGAGAAGAAATTAAACGAAGCAGTTGTTCGAAAATGTCCTAGATGTGGAGTTCAATTTGTAAAAGAAAAGGGATGCAATCATGTTACTTGTCGTTGTGGTATGACCCAATGTTATTTATGCAGACAAACTGAAATTCAACACAATCATTTTTGCCAGTAAGTAAATAACAAAATTGGTGGTGTAGTGGTATCGTATTCGCATAAGGTTTTTGGCAGTAGGGTTCGAATCCTTTCGGGGTTAACCAATTTATTCGGTTCTTTTTTCGATTTTTAACATTAAAAAAAGTAAGCCCACGCTAAAAAACGTTTAAAAAATTTTTCTCATCTAATTTAATTTTTTTTATTTTTTAAAGACATTATCGTGATCCAAATAGTCAAACTTGTAATGAATGCAACAAAAAATGTCTTCTCTACGAAGATGCAAACAAGATAGACCAACAAATAATTAAAGAAATTCGTGAAAAAGGGGAGACTTCTGTTCGTTTCACAACTCCAGCTAGTCCAAATCGGAAGTCTAATATTGCTTCTAATACAGCACGTGCCGCTACAACAACAGAGTCTGCTACAGCAGATTGCACCAACGAAGTTGAACTTATACTATTGGGTATACTAGTGGGTCTGCTAATAATCCTTCTAACCCTGATGTGGAGTTTAAAAACAATAAATTAGGAGCAAAGAAAGGGAAAAAATTACGATTAATAAACAAAGGAAAAAAAAAATTTTTGAAAAGTTCATAAAAAGTAAAATTCTTTAAAGAATTCTTATGTAAAATTAGCAATAGTACAAAACTAACTTTAAAAAATGAAAAGAAGGAAATATTCTAAAGAAAATTAATTTTTAGAAAAAAAAAACCTAAAAATCAAATTCGATTAATAAAAATTTTAATAGTAGCTTTTGGCTCAAAATGTCCAACAGACAAGATATAAATGCCCTCCTTTATATTTTCAAATTTGCGCGTTACAGTAATTTTTTCTAAGATAATTTTTCTCTATTTCTCTGACAATAATAATATTTCTCTAAACAATTTTTGTTTATTTCTCTGTTTAGAATAGCGTGTGCGAAACCCTTATTTTTAAAATGGTCTACTTAAAAATCTAATGTTATAGATTAGTGTGAAAGTAAAAAATTCGGAGTCCACAAAATACTTTTAAATATTTTTTTCTTTTTATTTGGGCTTGTATGTTTAAAGATTGACCTAGTTATTTTTTGCTGCTCCCCTTCTAGGCATATCTGTATTTTTTTATTTTATTTTTTACTATCTTTAGACCAATTGGGTCTAAAGATATTAAACTACTAGAAATCTAATTTAGAATCTGTAAGTGGGCTGTTGTTGATACATAGAATATTTTCTTATTAAAATTAGATTGATACTTAAGGCAGATGTCAACTTAATATTTTTTTATTTTTTAGAAAATTTTAATAATTAAATTTTATGCTCACTCAAAAAATTGCAACATTTTTGGTCAATATAAGGAATAAAGTAAGTTTTTCGGTTTTCCTTTGATTTTTAAAAATATTTTTGATTTTTTAAGTTATTTAAAGAAGAATGCGTTGAATGTGTTGTTTGTTATAATCAAGTTCCGTTAAAGTCAATTATTTGTTGTTTTGTGCCTGTTGACAAAAAGGATATTTTAACGAGTGAATTGGCTGTTTTTGATAATTTTGAATTTGAACAAGTTTTGAATAAAGGGGAGAAGGAAGTGGAAGAAACTCGAATTGAAGGTAGGGGAAATGATTGGAAAATTAAAGGTTTCTTTCTTTCCAGAAATATTTAATCCTCAATCACATCCATTCTGTCGTGACTGTATTCTCGGCTTAGCATCGGCAGCTGTAGGAGAAATTCCTTTAGCTAAGGGAGGTATTGGATTGCGTTGTATGATGACTGGGTGTGACAATCCTATTTTATATTGTTTGGAGATTTTTTAAAAATATTTTTTAAATTTAAATTTAAAGCTGAGATTTATAAACTTCTTCCAAAAAATATACAAAATAAATTAGAAGAAAGAATGTTTGAGGAAAGTGTTGGAATGGCTTTACCTAATTTGGAAAGGTGTTATTTTAATTTTAATATTTTATTTTAAAATTTTTTAAAGATGTAAGAAATGCAATTTTGCAATTCAAATGGAAGTAGACAAAAAAACAAACAAAGTTTTTGATTGTCCCGGTTGTAAAGCACAGTTTTGCCGTTTATGTGAAAGAGATTGGGATGATGAACATATTGGCTTTAGTTGTGAGGAAGTGGAACAAAAAATTAAAAAAGCGAAGACAATCAAAAAAGAAAGAGAAATGTAAAGTTTTTTTAATTTTTGGTCTTGTCCGCAAAATTTTGCGGACAAAAGTTGCGGACTTGAAAATTAAATTTTCAGTGAGAAGAAAATAAACGAAGCAGTTGTTCGAAAATGCCCAAGATGTGGAGTTCAATTTGTAAAAGAAAAGGGATGCAATCATGTTACTTGTCGGTGTGGTATGACCCAATGTTATTTATGCAGACAAACTGAAATTCAACACAATCATTTTTGCCAGTAAGTAAATAACAAAATGGTGGTGTAGTGGTATCGTATTCGCATAAGGCTTTTGGCAGTAGGGTTCGAATCCTCTCGGGGTTAACCAATTTATTCGGTTCTTTTCTCGATTTTTTAACATTAAAAAAAGCAAACCTTGTTCTTGTTTAATAATTTAATTTTTCGATTTTTATTTTTTAAGGCATTATCGTGATCCAAATAGGCAAACTTGTAATGAATGTAACAAAAAATGTCTTCTCTACGAAGACGCAAACAAGATAGACCAACAAATAATAAAAGAAATTCGTGAAAAAGGGGAGACTTCTGTTCGTTTTACAACTCCAACTAGTAATAGAATATACTATAATACTGCCTCTAATACAGCACGTCTCACTACTAATACAACAGAGTCTGCTACAGCAGATTGCACCAACGAACTTGAACTTATACTATTGGGTATACTAGTGGGTCTGCTAATAATCCTTCTATTACTGATGTGGAGTTTAAAAACAATAAATTAGGAGCAAAGAAAGGGAAAAAATTACGATTAATAAACAAAGGAAAAAAAATATTTTTGAAAAGTTCATAAAAAGTAAAATTCTTTAAAGAATTCTTATGTAAAATTAGCAATAGTACAAAACTAACTTTAAAAAATGAAAAGAAGGAAATATTCTAAAGAAAATTAATTTTTAGAAAAAAAAAACCTAAAAATCAAATTCGATTAATAAAAATTTTAATAGTAGCTTTTGGCTCAAAATGTCCAACAGACAAGATATAAATGCCCTCCTTTATATTTTCAAATTTGCGCGTTACAGTAATTTTTTCTAAGATAATTTTTCTCTATTTCTCTGACAATAATAATATTTCTCTAAACAATTTTTGTTTATTTCTCTGTTTAGAATAGCGTGTGCGAAACCCTTATTTTTAAAATGGTCTACTTAAAAATCTAATGTTATAGATTAGTGTGAAAGTAAAAAATTCGGAGTCCACAAAATACTTTTAAATATTTTTTCTTTTTATTTGGGCTTGTATGTTTAAAGATTGACCTAGTTATTTTTTGCTGCTCCCCTTCTAGGCATATCTGTATTTTTTTATTTTATTTTTTACTATCTTTAGACCAATTGGGTCTAAAGATATTAAACTACTAGAAATCTAATTTAGAATCTGTAAGTGGGCTGTTGTTGATACATAGAATATTTTCTTATTAAAATTAGATTGATACTTAAGGCAGATGTCAACTTAATATTTTTTTATTTTTTAGAAAATTTTAATAATTAAATTTTATGCTCACTCAAAAAATTGCAACATTTTTGGTCAATATAAGGAATAAAGTAAGTTTTTCGGTTTTCCTTTGATTTTTAAAAATATTTTTGATTTTTTAAGTTATTTAAAGAAGAATGCGTTGAATGTGTTGTTTGTTATAATCAAGTTCCGTTAAAGTCAATTATTTATTGTTTTGTGCCTGTTGACAAAAAGGATATTTTAACGAGTGAATTGGCTGTTTTTGATAATTTTGAATTTGAACAAGTTTTGAATAAAGGGGAGGAGGAAGTGGAAGAAACTCGAATTGAAGGTGGGGGGGAAATGATTGGAAAATTAAAGGTTTCTTTCTTTCCAGAAATATTTAATCCTCAATCACATCCATTCTGTCGTGACTGTATTCTCGGCTTAGCATCGGCAGCTGTTGGAGAAATTCCTTTAGCTAAGGGAGGTATTGGATTGCGTTGTATGATGACTGGGTGTGACAATCCTATTTTATATTGTTTGGAGATTTTTAAAAAATATTTTTTAAATTTATTTTTTTAAAGCTGAGATATATAAACTTCTTCCAAAAAATATAAAAAATAAATTAGAAGAAAGAATGTTTGAGGAAAGTGTTGGAATGGCTTTACCTAATTTGGAAAGGTGTTATTCTCTTAACAGATTTTAATGTTTTTTTTAATTTTTAAGATGTAAGAAATGCAATTTTGCAATTCAAATGGAAGTAGACAAAAAATTAAATAAAGTTTTTGATTGTCCCGGTTGTAAAGCACAGTTTTGCCGTTTATGTGAAAGAGATTGGGATGATGAACATATTGGCTTTAGTTGTGAGGAAGTGGAACAAAAAATTAAAAACGCGAAGACAAGCAAAAAAGAAAGAGAAATGTAAAGTTTTTTTTGGTACTATGCGTTTATATCCCCGCAATTCCGCAAATGTTTGTCCGCACTTTTTTCATTCTTTCTCCTCATAAAGGATGAGAAACGGTCAAGTTAACCCCCATTTTTTCTTCGCCTTCTTTCTCCTCTAACAAAGAAAAAAAGGGCTGATTCGTAATTAAAAGGGCTGATTCGAACGGTACCATTTTTTCCCGTAAATGCCTGTGGACCGAGATATGTGGCTCAAAATGGGCAAAAACCATAGGTAGACTAAGTATCGTAACTTGTATCGTAACTTTGTTCAATCTTGTTCAATCACGATGCTTTTGGTGTCATTTGACTCATCTCGTCGAAATACTTCAAATGAGTATTTGTTTGTACAAACTTTTTTTATTCGAAATCTTCATAGGCTCGTATTTCGGTCCAATAAAATCAAAAAAATGAGGGAGGGGGGGGGGGGTACCAAACAAACTATTACCGAAATAGGTAATTTCTAAACATTCTCTTATTTTTACCTTTATATTTTTCTATAAGAATATTTGTGTCCCTCTATTTTTACTTGAACATTTTAATCTTTGTGAGAGGAGGAAGAAGGCGAAGAAAAAATGGGGGTCAAAACTTGACCGTTTCTAATCCTTTATGAGGAGAAAGGATGAAAAAAAGTGCGGACAAACATTTGCGGAATTGCGGGGATATAAACGCATAGTACCGTTTTTTTAATTTTTGGTCTTGTCCGCAAATATTTTGCGGACAAAAGTTGCGGATTTTTTATAATTAAATTTTCAGTGAGAAGAAAATAAACGAAGCAGTTGTTCGAAAATGCCCAAGATGTGGAGTTCAATTTGTAAAAGAAAAGGGATGCAATCAAGTTACTTGTCGTTGTGGTATGACCCAATGTTATTTATGCAGACAAACTGAAATTCAACACGATCATTTTTGCCAGTAAGTAAATAGATTTGTAAACTAAATAACTAGCTCCGTGGTGTAGTGGTATCGTTCTCAAGTTTTTGACAGCAAGGTTCGAACCCTTCCAGGGGAAACCACATTTATTTTGCTTGTTTTTTTTATTTCTAATATTAGAAGAGCAATCTTACGTCAAATTTGAAAAAAAATTTTTTTTAATCTTTTTCAACGGTTAATTTAATCCTTTGATTTTTATTTTTTAAGACATTTTCGCGATAGATATCAAAAAAGCTGTAATCAGTGTAACAAAAAATGTCTTCTCTACGAAGACCCAAACAAGATAGACCAACAAATGATTAAAGAAATTCGTGAAAAAGGAGAGACTTCTGTTCGTTTCACAACTCCAACTAGTACAAATCGGAAGTCCAATATTGCTTCTAATACATCAAGTGCCGCTACAACAAACTCAACAAATTCCAACACAGATGTGATATTTATGAAGATATTAGTGGGTATCACAATTGGTGGGTTAGTGATAGTTAATGTGGCTATTTGGGGATCTATTATATACCACCGTTTTTGTTGATTTAATAAACTCGTTTTTTAATTGTTTTATATGCTTTTGTTTGGGCGCGTTTGGCGCGGCACGATTTGGCACCAGCTTTTATTTCTCCAACTTTAAAAAATTTCTCAAAAGGGGTGACTTCCTATTCACTTCAAAACTTGTGTCCTAGTTACTATTGTAAGAATCCGAAATGGAATCAGAGCAAAAATCAGAATAAAAATGAAAAAAATTTATCCCGGAGGTAATTGATAACTGGCGCCCAAACGGACCGCGCCCAGTTCCGTGCGCCTTAACGGCCCGTTGAATAAATTACGCGCGAAAATTACGTTTTTAAATATGTACTTTTTATTTTCTTTTGAATATTTATTTTCTTTGTTTTGATAAACTAGTTTTCAGATTAAAGATTTTTTAACTAAATAATGTTTGGTCGCCGCGAAGTTTATGTTGGTGGTCTTCGAGAAAATATAACAGCTGATCAGGTTAAAAATAAATTTTAAAAATTATTAATTTCTTTATAGTTAGATAATGTTTTCCATAAATTTGGACGGGTTCACAAAATTTGGATTTCATCCTATTCTCCTATTTTTGCTTTTGTGGAATTTGGTGATGTTAGACAAGCCGAAAATGCTATTCGGGCGCTTGACGGAACGTTAGTTTTTCTCATGATTTTAGGGAGGGAGGGGTTTGTTAAACTTGTATGGCGTTAGTTAGGCTTTTTTCTTCACTCACCCATACTAGCCGGAAGCAACTATGTCTAATAATGTGAAAGCACCCTCCTCTGTGGGCTGAGAACATCCCCTATGTTCCTGTCGATACTCATTTTTTGCTAGACCTTCATTCTTTTTTGAAGGGGAATGTTTTAAATACGAGGGGATTACTAACTTTAGTTTTCTTTAATTTTTTAATATTAGCTATATCTGTGGATCTAGAGCACGTGTAGAAATGGCACGTAATAGATGGCGTGGTGGACGTGGCTTTCGAAGTAGTGCCAGTTATCGGGATAGATCTCGTTCTTATGACAGGGAACGCCGCAGGTTTTGGTTCTACTTATAATTTTTGAATCCCTATTTTAGTCGTCGCAAAGTTCCAGAAGAAGGCAGAGGTCGTGGTGAAGGCGGGGGCTCCCGTACTGAAGATGAAGGTGGGGAAAGAATTGTCAACAAAGAGCAGGATCGGTCTAATGACAATAATGAACGGTTATTTTTTAATAATCGTTTTTTTTCGATTTTCCATTTTAGTCGTAATAGACTCGACAACGTGTTTAGTCCCAATAAACTCGACAATGAAGATGACGAAGAAATCGGACTCGAGGATGACTCTTATAATTCTCCCGTAACTCCAACCAAGGAGAAAGATCGGTCTAATGAAAATCGCAAACGTGCAAGGTATAATCTGATACTTTATACTAGGGTAGCACCCCGAGCCTTTGGGGTCGAAGTGTCGGGGATCGGGGTTTGCCGGGGAGGCCATGTTGGAGTTTGGGTCGGGGTTTTTGCCATAAAATAGTCGTGATGGGGTGCTACCCTACTTTATACTTTTGACTAACAATAAGCAAATTTTAAGTGACACTAAAACCACTCCACAATCATCTAAACAATTTATTTCTCAACTTTTTGAATGTCTAGTTTGTTATGATAAAGTAAAGCTCAATAATGTTGTTTTTTGCAATATTCCAGTTAGCGCTACAGGTAAAAGGAAATTTTTTAAATTATTAATGGACTTGCATTCTTAATCTAAATTTTCCCTAAATTTAGAAGATTCTGACCCAGAAGCACATACATTTTGTTTAACTTGTGTTTGTGAACATGCTTCAGCAGCAGTTGGGGAAATTCCCATGGCCAAGGGAGGTATTGGATTGCGTTGTATGGCAACTGGATGTGACAATCCAATTTTATATTGTTTGGATTTTTTAGAAAATTTTTTAAATTTAAATATTTTTGAAGCTGAAATCCGTATGGTTCTTTCTGAGGATGTTCAAAAGAAATTGGACGAAAGAATTCTTCAAGAAAGTATTGGAATGGCTTCAATTGATAAATTAGAAAGGTTTTTTTTAATTTTTAAAAATTTATTTTTAATTTTTTGAAGATGTAAAAATTGCAATTTTGCAATGCAAATGGAAGTGGACAAGAAAATAAATAAAGTTTTTGATTGTCTTGGTTGTGGGGCCAAAATGTGTCGAATTTGTGAAAGAAATTGGGATGACGAACATTTTGGTATTAGCTGTGAGGAATTGGATGCAAAATACAAAGACATGAAGGACAAAAAAGAACGAGAAATGTAAGGTTTATTTAAATATTGAGGGTTTATAGACATTAAGTCCGCAACTTTGAGTTTGTGGTATTTTCGAACTTTTTGACAATTTTCGTTTATTATACAATTGGCAAACTAAATCAAAAATTAACGTCTAAATTTTCAAGTATTGATTTAGTTGGAATTGGCATAATAAAGGAAACAGGGGGAAAAAGTGGTCATAAAGTTAAAAATTATATTGGGTGGTCCTGGACCGAGACGAAATGTCAAATAAAAATCCAGGTTATAGAAATCGATATTTTTCAAGATAACGATCTCAATTCCTGTACAAACTTCCCAGTCTGTGTTCTAGTTTTCACTTTTTTTCATCAAGAAATTCCCAATTAACAAGCGGACTTGGTTGTTCAAAATGGGACACGCCCACTTAGTCGCGCGGCCACTTAGTCGCAGAGCCATAACTTGCTAAAAAATTTCTGGCCCTTATCAATTTTGGTACCAATCTCTTTAGCTCGATGAGAGGAATCGTTTAATACCAAATTTGGAAAGATTCGGAAATCTTAAAGCAAGTTATGGCTCTGCGACTAAGTGGCCGCGCGACTAAGTGGGCCGTACCCGTTCAAAATTGCGGATAACTTAAGATAATTTAATCAAAAATTCTGTTTTTAATTTAAAAATTTTTTTTCAGTGAAAAACAATTAAATGAAATAATTGTTCGAAAATGTTCAAGATGTGGAATTCAATTTATAAAAGAAAAGGGATGCAATAAAATGACTTGTCGTTGTGGGATGACCCAATGTTATCTTTGCAGAGAAATTGATATTAAAGATACACACTTTTGCCAGTTAGTTTTCTTTTGAATTTTAAATTATTTAATTAAAGGTAAGGAAAGGGTTAAGAGGGGGGAATGGGGTTATTTTATTTTTTTTTGAATTTTTGAGTAAACTCTCTTTAATTTTGTAAGAGGCGGGAAACTTATTCTTTTCTCTAAAAAATTTTTTTCAAGAGAGAAAATAGTCTAGGACAGCCAGTTTATAAAGGGGGATGATTAGGATGGGCAAATTCTAGGTAATCCCCGGATCCGAAATTTTCGGATTTTTTCCACCAACCATTTTACCTCAACATTAATTTAACAAAATTAAATAAGGTTGTCATATTGCCTCCTTTTTTAGGTTTAAGTTCCTCTATTTATGTTAAATTTTTTAATAATTTTAATCTGGGTTTTTAATCAATAATTTTAAAGACATTTTCGCGATCCAAAAAAGAAGATATGTAAACAATGTGATAAAAAATGTCTTTTTCACGAAAACTCGGAAAGAATAGATGAAAAATTAATTAAAGAAATTAAAGAAAAAGAGGAAAATAAATAATTGTGGAATTTTAAAAGTTTTTATAAAAATAAATAAATAAATTTCTAATTTTAAGAAAAATTTTTTTGAAAATTTTCAAAAAAAAATTCAAAAAAAAATTTTTTTAATTTTAATTTTTTGTAATTTTTATGAATAAAAAATAATTTATTTTTTAACAAAGTTTCCATTTTATTTTCAAAAAATATTTTTTAACAAAAAAATAAACTAAAAAAATTAATTGTGGACAATTAAAAATTCCAAAAGAAATCCAAAAATGATTGAATGGATGTTCATCCACCACAAATTTTAATGAAATTAGACAGGCAAAAGTATGGGAAATTAAAGAAAAAAAATTAAATTGAATAGGAAGAATTAATTTTAAAATAAAAAAAGTTTCAATTAATAAAGAAAAGAGAGAAATTGAGAGAATTATAACTAGCCAAGTATCTCTGTCTGCAAAAATTAATTTGTCGACTTCTCCGGGGGGAAAGGAAGATAAAATGTGTTTTTCCTGAAATTTTAAAGAAGAAAATATTTTTTTATTTGAAAAAATTTTTTTTTGTGAAGTAACTTACTCTGTCAAAAAATATACAAAAAAGAGAACATCCATGGGCTGCTATTGCAACAATATAGCTTCCTTCCATTTTTTGAGAAATTAAAATTTTTTTTAAATTTAATAAGAAAATAGGATTGTTATTTTTGTGATTTAGAAAGTCCACCTAATCTCTGTGTGTGTTTTCTTTCAAGAAAATTTGCTCAAATATTGCTATGGAAACGGCATTCTTTTTAAAGTGCACCTCATTAAATTTTTAAATCGGCGCGCTACAGTACACTTCGCTTCAAAATTTTCTCTGTTTCTCTGCCTTTAGAGATTATGGAAACTGGAAATTCTATTTAAGCGTTATTGATTTTCGTTTACGAGCGGTATTTGTCCTTCAGCTTTTTTGAAAACATTTCCTCTATTTTGTGTTTATTATGAATTACCAGATGACTAATTCCTCATAAATTTTTAATTTTTAGAATTTGTTTTATCTTTTACTTCAAAAATTCGTTAATAAAATGTCTGGTCGTCGTGGAAACTTGATAGAAGGAAAAGTTTATGTTGGAGGCTTGCCTGAAGATGCTACATCTGAAGAGGTTTCTTAAATAATTTGTTATGGCTTCATTAACTTGTTTTTATAGTTGGACGATGCTTTCCACAAATTCGGGCGAATCCGCAAAATTTGGGTAGCCCGTCGTCCTCCAGGCTTTGCTTTCGTAGAATTCGATGACGGTCGAGATGCCGAGGATGCAGTACATGCTCTGGATGGATCGTTAGCTTTTTTATTCTTTCTAATTAAACTAAATCCTCTTAAATTTAGACGACTCTGCGGCGTTAAAGTTCGTGTGGAACTTGCGGTTGGTGGACGAGGAGGTGGAGGACGTGGTGGCCGCGGTGGTGGTGGAGGAGGCTTTCGTAATAATGATTACCGCGGTGGTGGTGGAGGAGGCGGTGGAGGACGATACCGTGATCGATCTTATGATCGTCGAGAGCGTTCAAGGTTAATTTAATCTAGAAACTTGGAAATTTTTTGAAAGACCGGTTAATGGCTGCCGCCACATTTTTCTGACGGGTAGTAATTCTTTCGGCTTGGCGGCAGTCTTTTTATACTTTTTATTCTTTATTTCTCTATCTAATTTACGAGTGCTGTTTTCAGCTTTACAAAAAACTCCCAATCTTCTCAACTAACTCTTCTCTCCACACTTCCCTTCATGTTCTTCTTTATTCAAATCATTCTTCACTACCTCACATTCTGCACCCAAAAAATAAACAAATCGCCTCAACGGTTTACAAGCGCCGGATAAAAACACAAAATCGGCTAAAAACAAAAATAATACAATTTTTGTTTCTGCCCTATAAGAACCTCCCATTCTGCAACTTTTTCTTGTGTTTGTGTCTTCTTCGCACGCTCCTCTTCCCAAGCTACTAACCCTGCTCAACTAAAATTTTCTTTACTTCAACTTAATATGTAGATCTCGTTCTCCATATGAACGTCGTGGTGGCGGCGGCGGTGGTGGTGGAGGAGGTGGTGGTGGGCGTTCGCATTCGCGATCTCGTTCTCGCTCACGTTAATTTGGCAGTTTATGGATGATGGTGTGCGATTTTTGAAGGTTTTCTTTGAAATTTTTAAAAATTTTATATTTGTTAAATTTCCAGTTTGGACACATTCGGCTGAGAAAAGAAATACGTGAGGGGTTGTTTTATTTGGATTTTATGTCTATATCTTAAGCCCCACGAGCCAGAGCTGTTTCGAAGTTTTCTAAGTTCTTTATATTTCGACTTTTTTAGTGATTTGCACGCTGAAAGGGGATTTTGGTTTCTTATTCACCACAGTCCGTTACTCCCAGAAGACTACCCACTCACTAAATTAGATCCAAAGATTTCGGTTTGATCCTGGTCCGTGGATTTCACGGGATCTACTAGCCCTACTCCTAACTCTTGATTTTCGACTTACAATTTAAAAAAGATTTTTTAATTTCGGAACAGCTCGACACTTCTTGATTTAAAAAAAGGAATTCTTGAATTTTTGGTTTTATTTCCTGAAAGTTCTTTTAAAGAAATCCTTTTTCAACTACATGTTCAACCAATATATATTTTCTTGGCATATTTCATGTTTTTTTGTAATTCATCCAAAATAAATATTTTTTTTAAATTTAATTTGAACTTTTATGAATGGATTTCCATTGGTTTATTTGTCTGTCAAAACTTTAATTTTGAAATTTGATTTTTAGAAAATTTTTAAACTAGAATAGTTGAAGAAAGTAAAAAATGACAAAGAAGCGCCGCAATAATGGACGAAACAAAAATGGCCGTGGACATGTGAAGCCTATTCGTTGTACCAACTGTGGACGTTCCTGCCCAAAGGACAAGGCTATCAAGAAGTTTGTTGTTCGCAACATTGTAGAGGCTGCTGCTGTTCGAGATATTACTGATGCTTCTGTCTATGAGCGTTAGTTTGTTAATGTTGAATATAAGTCGAACCCGCTATAAGATATTCCTTGGGACTGTAAATATATAGTGAGGTTATCTTAAATTGGGGTTTCTTTGAAAAGTCCTCTAGTAAGATTTGCCAGCCAACTTAAAAATCGTATGGAGATATGGGTGTCATATAGTGATGTCCATTTTGTCCCACTCACATGAGGTCTTTCTTGACCTGAATTTTTCATTGGCTCCACTGAAGTCGGTTTAAACTAATCAGGTTTTTTGGGAAGTGGATGGTTTTTAAAATTTAAAACTAACAATTTTTTTATTCTTAAAACGTGGAACTTGAATACTAAAAAAATAATCTTTCAGAATACGCTCTGCCTAAGCTGTATCACAAATTACACTATTGTGTTTCGTGTGCAATTCACAGCAAAGTCGTTCGTAATCGTTCTCGTGAGGCTCGCAAGGATAGAAATCCTCCACCTCGTTTTGGACAACGTTCTGCAGCTGATCGTGCACCGCGTCCAGGAGCACAGGGAGGTGGAACTGGAGGTTATTTTTTATTTTTAGAAATTTATAAAGAATTAATTTTAAGGTCAAGGAACTGGTGGTCCAGTTGTGCCAGCACTTCGTAATGCTTGATTGACGTTTGGTGCTGTTTCGATATTTTTGAAGTGGATGTTTATGTTTGTTGCTCTCTATTATCTATCATTGTTGTTTAATAAAATCTTCGGCTTTGTTGATTTTTATTTTTTAATGTCTTCGAATTTAAGGTCGTTGTTTACATATTAATTAGGGAAATTAAATAAAATTAAAGTATATGAGAAACGAATATATTCGATTTGTTTCAAATTATCCAGAACCCGTTAAGATATCCCAACAAATTTTTATGCAACAACAAAATTAACAATTTTTTTCTCAACAAATTTAAATCCTTAACAAAATGCCTCCCTTATCATCTCTTCAACTCCTTCTTACAATACCTTGTCCTCGTCTCCAATCAGTTTGTTTGTCAAGTTAAGAACACCTAAAATTGATAAAACTTTTGAAGAAAATTCTTTTGAGATATCATTTTAATGCGGATTTTTCGATACAACTCCACCCTAATACTTAATGGAAATTGGCATATTAAGATCACATTTAAGTAATATTGGCTATAAGCTGAAGGTAAAATAAAAAAATGAAAAATAACCTTGCAGAGCAACTTGGTAAACAAACCAATCCTTAAGTTCATCAACGTCCACGTTCTTCTCAACGAAAAATTTATTTTGACGCGTAAACAAATCAGCTAAATCAGATCTCTTGTTTTTGTAGCAATCCTTCAACTAAAAACAAAAATTAACACTATAATAAAATGCTTATACATGTCCAACTTGTCGATGTAAATCAAGAATTGGCCAATTATCTAAACGCGGAACGCCGTTCTAAAATTTTCGATTTACTATTTTTAAAGGCGGATTTACTTTATAAACAATTGGAAATTCTAAAAATTGTTCTAACCCCTGAAACCATAGGGGCAAAAAAAATTGAAGAACAGTAAAAGATGCCACACACAAACGAACTTATTACCATTTAATGATTTCAGTTATGAAAACTTACAAATTTCTCCAACAAAGTGACTCCAACTTGAACATCTAAAAAAAGAGATAAAACAGGATTAAAAAACATTGACTGAAACGCCTCAAAATATGAACAGAACGGCTAACCCGACATTTGAAAGAATACATAATCCACCCATTAATTTAATAATAGAATTTAAACTCACAATCAATAGCCTGATGAAGACTTAACAAATCCTGTCGTTCAAGATTGTCAAAGTTGACATTTCTCGAGAAGAGCCCAGTCAGATCAGTCACGGAAGCGACTACGTCATCTTTGTACTAAAAACATTTTTAATTTTTAGGACTACAAACTAACAGATTTTAGATAAATTATCCACCTTTTCAAATGATTAAAAATTAAAATATCGAATATTTTGTATACCCGAATTTTTGACCATCTTAGATTTAAAGGAATAAAATGGACAATTTCTAACAATAATTCTACTGGGAAAAATGTTTTTTTATTTTTCATTCTTTTGTGAATAATTTTGGAAGAGTGTGTGCAGGAAATAGACATAAATGTGTAGATAATCGACAAAATAAGCCCAACCCCATACTCAAGCAGAAACGTTTAAAAAAGCTAGTGCAACTATTCTTCAAAATATCGGAAAATTAGAAATCTTAGAGCTTAGATGAAAGTGTAATTCCAAAAAATGTAAAAAATTTATGGTGAGAACTGAAAGGATTTCATTTACTCCCTAAAGATCTTGATTGGGGGTTCTTCGAAAACTTCTCTAGTAAAATTTGCCAGCCAACTTAAAAATTGTATAGAGATATGGGTGTCATATAGGGATGTCCATCTTGTCCCACTTAGAGGTCTTTCTTGACCTGAATTTTTCATTTGTATGGGCGTCAGCCCTTAAAGTGTTTAGTATAAAAGCCAGTGAAAGCGTCAGTCTATTTGGATCATACTAGCGGGGCTAGTCACTGATCTCCTTCGTCTGTCCCATTCCCTTCGCCTACTTTGTTTATTTCTCTTCGTGATAAAGTGTTATTATTGTGCTCGTTGGCATTAGTTGAACCTCGGACACCTCCGGTCGTAACAATGGCGCGGTCGACAAAAAGTGAAGTGTGGCGAAGTGTAGTGAATTGCTTTGGCAATTAGTGAAAGTGATTGTTTTGATTGTGAGTGGACAGACGTCGTAGTTAGTGATCGGCATGAGTCGAAAGTGAATTCAGTGAATTGTGAGTGCGCAATGGACCTGTTAGTGAGTAGTGACCGGAAAAAGGACTCAGTGCGAGTGCCAATGGTCGAAGTTTAAGGCTGAAATGCCTAGTGGTCCGGGAAGTGCGCAGATTTGGCCGATCAAGTGTTGAAGTGTCTGGCATTCATGAGAATGTAAGTCCAGAAATTGAAAAAAAAGTGAAAAGTTGTAAAAGAGTGTAAATTTGGCAGCCTAAGGGTGGGTAAGACCAAATAGTGAAGTTTGAATTGTAGTGAAAAAAGTTAAAATTTGGCAGCCAAGAAGGGTGGGTAAGACCAAATAATGAAGTTTGAAAATGAAAAGTAGTGAAGTGAATTGCAGTGAGTCAAGGCGCTGTGGAGTGAATATTATTAGTGATTGAAGTATTATACCAGCGCAAGTGAGTGAAGCAACCCAGACTACACATAGTGTAAGTTCAGTGAAGTGTTGCGGTACCTGAGTCTTTGACAGAGGCAGGATGTAACAGGCATCCTTTGAGTGGTTAGTTAGTAGTAGTATTCAAGTGTTAGTATTCTACCACGAGCCATCCTAAAAGTACACGGGAAAACGGCACCGAACTGCACACTAACTAAATGTTAGTGTTGTGGTGTTTGACTTCATTAAGTCATTAAATAGTGTTAGTGATGCAATTCAGTGAAGTTTAGTATTGGGCACAGTGTATAAAAAAGTGAATGTAGTGCCGCAATAAAAAAGTGAAATGGAAGTGAAATAAAAAAGTGAGAAAAAATAAAATAGTGAAAAAAAAGTGAAAGATAAAAAGTAAAATGCTTATGGACAAGCAGTGATCAACAAGTGTGACCCCAAATCAGGACGTGCGATTTGCCTTGTTGTGAGCTGCTGTATGCACTGTGGATGGCCGCTGCCAGGAAAAGATGTGGATAAAAGATGACAAAATTTTGTGATTTTTTGTAATTGTTGTATTGTAATTTAATTTGTTGTTTTTCTTTTTGCCCTTTTGTCATCCCACATCTTGTATTTTGTTGTGAGTTGAGTGTTAGTGAGAGACTAGACGCTCTGGCTTAGTGTTAATTGTATTGATAGCATGGAAGCTATAGTGAATGTTAAAATTGTAAAGCTTCGGCTTTAAGTAAAAGCCGAACCTTTTTTTCAAGGGGGGAGGTGTTGTGTATGGGCGTCAGCCCTTAAAGTGTTTAGTATAAAAGCCAGTGAAAGCGTCAGTCTATTTGGATCATACTAGCGGGGCTAGTCACTGATCTCCTTCGTCTGTCCCATTCCCTTCGCCTACTTTGTTTATTTCTCTTCGTGATAAAGTGTTATTATTGTGCTCGTTGGCATTAGTTGAACCTCGGACACCTCCGGTCGTAACAGGCTCCACTGAAGTCGGTTTAAACTAATCAGGTTTTTTGGGAAGTGGATGGTTTTTAAAATTTAAGACTAACAATTTTTTTATTCTTAAAACGTGGAACTTGAATACTAAAAAAATAATCTTTCAGAATACGCTCTGCCTAAGCTGTATCACAAATTACACTATTGTGTTTCGTGTGCAATTCACAGCAAAGTCGTTCGTAATCGTTCTCGTGAGGCTCGCAAGGATAGAAATCCTCCACCTCGTTTTGGACAACGTTCTGCAGCTGATCGTGCACCGCGTCCAGGAGCACAGGGAGGTGGAACTGGAGGTTATTTTTTATTTTTAGAAATTTATAAAGAATTAATTTTAAGGGCTGTACTTTAGTACGTGGGTGCAGGCTTTAATTTACAAATGTTATACCATTCGAAAGAGCTCGTCGAGCTGAGTCGAATGCCACCAAAATTAGATCTAGGAAAAATTTCTGGACCGAGATATAGGTCCCTGAAGTTTGAAAAACCATAGGGGGGAGTAAGCTCAATTTTGGGGTAAAAAATTCGAAAATGCAAATTATACCTCGTTCGAAAGAGCTCCTCGAGCTGAGTCGAATGACACCAAAATCAACGAAATCCTACTTGATTGGACAAAGTTATGATCTTTTCTTTTAGCTCCTTACCTATGGTATCTGTGGAGATTTTTGCTGCTACTGAGGCGCCAAATACGTCCAGAGCAAGGGAGATAGGAATAGGTTTATGTTACGAGCCCAGACCCATCGCCCGTAGACTCCCCGCGAGGCGCGTGCCGCAAAACCCCGCGCGAAGCGCGGGGTTTTGCACAAGCGCCTCGCCGACGCCCCATAGGTTTAGGTTTTTTGTTTTTTGTGTCATAACTTTTTCTAATCTTGTTCAATCATGGTGATTTTGGTCTCATTCGACTCAGCTCGTCGAGCTCTTTCGAACGAGGTATTATTTGTATAAAAAATTGTTTATTCCAAAAATCGCCCCTTTGGATCTTCGGTTTTTAGGGGGCTTATATCTCGGTCCAATCAAGTCGGATTTCGTTGATTTTGGTGTCATTCGACTCAGCTCGAGGAGCTCTTTCGAACGAGGTATAATTTTCATATTCGAATTTTTTACCCCAAAATTGAGCTTACTCCCCCCTATGGTTTTTCAAACTTCAGGGACCTATATCTCGGTCCAGAAATTTTTCCTAGATCTAATTTTGGTGGCATTCGACTCAGCTCGACGAGCTCTTTCGAATGGTATAACATTTGTAAATTAAAGCCTGCACCCACGTACTAAAGTGACCCCATTTTAAGGTCAAGGAACTGGTGGTCCAGTTGTGCCAGCACTTCGTAATGCTTGATTGACGTTTGGTGCTGTTTCGATATTTTTGAAGTGGATGTTTATGTTTGTTGCTCTCTATTATCTATCATTGTTGTTTAATAAAATCTTCGGCTTTGTTGATTTTTATTTTTTAATGTTTTCTTATTTAAAAGATATTAATTAGGGGTGTTTAAATATTAATTAGGGAAATTGTTACGACCCGAAGTGTCCGAGGTTTAACTAATGTGACGAGCACAATAATAACACTTTATCACACTTAGAAATAAACAATAAGTGGGCGAAGGGAATGGGACAGACGAAGGAGATCAGTGACTAGCCCCGCTAGTATGACTGACGCTTACTCTGGCTTTTATACTAACACTTTAAGGGCTGACGCCCATACACAACAGAAATTATATAAAATTAAAGTCAAGAGAAACGAATATATTCGATCTGTTTCAAATTATCCAGAACCCGTTACGATCTCCCAACGAATTTTTATGCAACAACAAAATTAACAATTTTTTTATCTCAACAAATTTAAATCCTTAACAAAATGCCTCCCTTATCATCCTTCAACTCCTTCTTACAATACCTTGTCCTCGTCTCCAATCAGTTTGTTTGCCTGTTTAAGTACAACTAAAATTGATAAAGCTTTTAAAGAAAACTCTTTATATTTTAATGCGGGTTTTTCTATACAGCTCCAGCCCTAATAAAGCATCGAACGATATTAAGATACACTTAAATAGTGTTGGCCTTATAGGCCGAAGGTAAAATAAAAAATGAAAAATAACCTTGCAAAACAACTTGGCAAACCTTCCAATCCTCAAACTCAACGGCGTTCTTCTCAACAAAAAAAGTTTGTTGACGCGTAAATAAATCAGCTAAATCAGATCTCTTGCTTTTGTAGCAATCCTTCAACTGAAAAATAAAAATTTAAAACCATAATAAAATGCTTATACATGTCCAACTTGTCGACGTAAATCAAGAATTGGCCAATTAAATAAACGCGGAACGCCGTCCTAAAATTTTCGATTTATTATTTTTAAGAGCGGATCTACTTTATAAACAAGTGGAAATTCTAAAAATTGTTCCAACCCCTGAAAATTGAACAACCATAGGGGCGAAAAAAATTGAAGAACAGTAAAAGATGTCAAGCACAAACGAACTTATTACCATTTAATGATTTCAGTTATGAAAACTTACAAAATTCTCCATCGCAGTGACTCCAACTTGAATATCTAAAAAACGAGTTAACATGTATTTATAGATAATAAACAGGATTAAAAAACATTGACTGAAACGCCTCAAAATATGAACAGAACGGCTAACCCGACATTTGAAAGAATACATAATCCACCCATTAATTTAATAATAGAATTTAAACTCACAATCAATAGCCTGATGAAGACTTAATAAATCCTGTCGTTCAAGATTGTCAAAGTTGACATTTCTCGAGAAGAGCCCAGTCAGATCAGTCACGGAAGCGACTACGTCATCTTTGTACTAAAAACATTTTTAATTTTTAGGACTACAAACTAACAGATTTTAGATAAATTATCCACCTTTTCAAATGATTAAAAATTAAAATATCGAATATTTTGTATACCCGAATTTTTGACCATCTTAGATTTAAAGGAATAAAATGGACAATTTCTAACAATAATTCTACTGGGAAAAATGTTTTTTTATTTTTCATTCTCTTGTGGAGAATTTTGGAAGTGTGTGTGCAGGAAATAGAAATGTGTAGTGAATCGACAAAATAAGCTCAACCCCATACTCAAGCAGAAACGTTAAAAAAGCTAGTGCAACTATTCTTCGAAAATATCGAAAAATTGGAAATCTTAGAGCTTAGATGAAAGTAAGCGTAATTCCAAAAAATGTAAAAAATTTATGGGGAGAATTGGAAGGATTTCTTTTCACTCTAAAGACTTGTAAATGGTGATGCGACAATAACAATGATGAGGAAATTGACAAGGTTGGGATTTTTTTGTCATTTTTGGAAGGAACAAGGCATTGGCATCGGTAGAACATTGCCAACCAAACCTCTCCCTTAAGGAAAAGAAAACTCCGGGGAAAGAGTATCGGTACAACTGAAAGGTTTCCGTTAGGAATACATCAAGTTTTTGACAAATTGAGGCAGGTGGACTGTAGACTTCAATTGCTAGGTAACTTGTTAAAGAGCTACATATACAAAATTAAAAAAGTTATTTAAAATGTTTGACTAGGACATTAAAATTAAAAAACAAAAAAATTAATTAAAAATTTAAACAAAAATTTAATTTGAGCAACCAATTTAAAAAAATATAAGTCAAAAATGAGGTCTGAAAGATTTTAAAAATAAATATATAAAAAGTAAGGTAGTTGGCGACCGGTTATTAACCGGTACCCCCGGTTTTCGGTTAATCTAAATTTTAGAAACACGGTTTTCGGTTTTGAGTTTTAAGCAAATACCGGTTTTATTTTGGGGGAATTTTTAATAAAATCGCTCATTTTCACAAATTTCCGGTTTTCGGTTCATAAAATTTTCTAAAAACGGTTAATTTTTGGGAAAAAATTTCAAAAATTCCGGTTTTAAAACCGGTCGCCAACTACCCTAATAAAAATTAATAAGTCTTTTCTCAATAAAAATTAAGATGAACATCTTTTCCAATATTAAATTTTTCCTTATTTTCTTCAAATAATTCTTCAAGTCTTTCACAGTAATTTTTATGAAGTCCAAGAATTTCTTCTTTTGAAGGGTAGAGAATTCTTTCAACTTTAATTGGTTTTCCTATAATTGTTGTTATTGGTCTTCTTCGAGGTAATAGAGGAAATAATGAATGGCCAAAAAATATTGGTGGACAAAATCCAAGGAATTTTTTGATTAAACTCTGAAAGATTTTTTGAAGTTTTTGAAAAATCTTTTTAAATTAAAAAACCTGTATTTTTCTAATTTGGGAACCTCTAGGATGTGTATATTGCTCATAAACGTCATTCTCTCCAAAACTGTAAGATGGCACTAGTGAAGCTCTAAAATGAAAAGAAATTTTGATAGGTCGTTGAGGGATAAAATGTTGAGGAATTTTTGCGGACATTAATTTAAACCCGATCCGAGAAATTTGCGAAAGCTCGAAAACTCGATCCGAAATCCTACCCAATTCTTTCCTCTATCCCAACCCCTCTCCCTATTGTACCCAAAAAATACCCAATAAAATAAAGAAATACCCAGTCTCAAGAGCAATTCTGCAAAAACCAAGTCTCCTCATAAGATTCAAATCGGTACTTCCAGGCTTCGAATCCAAAACTTCCTCAGCCCCGCCAATAACAATTCCAGCAAGTGCTCCCCCTTTTGGATTATTTAAAACAAAACGAAGACTTTTTGCCGAAGATTCTACACCTCCTTGAAAAATTAAAAAAAAATTTTTTTTTCGAAAAAATGAAAATTTAAACCTAATCCAATCCCAATTTCTCGTCTAAAAGGAAACCAAAATTGTCCATTCAAAGTGAGTAAATTTGGTTTTAAACCAGGAAATTTTTCTGAGAAGCCAGTCGATGAAGTACACAAATGAGTGAATGCACCAATACTGAAGACTCCGTGGGGGTGGCATCTGAAAAGGAATTTTAAATAAAAAAATTTTTAGTTAGAAAATCTTCAAAATAGCTATTGGGAGAACAAAAAATGTTTAAATTTACTAGTAAATGCCTCTATGCATTTATTTAAATATATCTTTAAATGTGCGCCAAAGTATGTTTTCCAATGAAAACGCCATTTTTGGCGTTTTTACTCCACATAAAACCTTTTTTGGCGCACACCTTTTTCAAAGGACCAAAATCTTCTAAAATATTTTTACTGTCAAACCTCCCTTATACTCACACCTAATAATAGACACACCTCAGACTAAGGAAGTATAAGATACGAATTTTTCCATCTCAAGTATGAAGGTAAAAGTGAGTAAATAAAACAAACAAACCCCATAATGTAATTCCTGTCAGCTGGAAGGTCAGTTGTCTTGATCAATTTTATAGGAAAATATGCAGCAAAGTGGTTCCATATAGACGAATTTTTATACCATGACTTGAAAAAAAATTTTCAGAATTTTTAAGAAATTCCAAATTTACCCAATTCCGAGAACCTCTAGCAGGAGTTTCCAAATCATACAAAAACCACAAAGCATAAACACAAACCGTCCACCAATAACGAGTAAAAAATAAAAGATAAATAGGCAACCAAATTGTAATAATTGGAAATATTATCCATAAGAACCTGAAAAAAAGTTAAAAAATTTGATTTTTTTGATAAAGAGAAAAAATTTTTAATTTTGGATATCAAGTCATTAAATAATCATTAAGTCATCACAAATTATTTTGAATCAAAAAATATTTTGTCAAATGGGGTTTCTTTTTTGCGGACTATTTTTTGTTTCATTTTGCTCGTCCTCAAAATTTTCAAAAGAATAATCCTTTCTTCTTCAGACTTTTACCTTTAGTGTCTAAATGGCTAAAAATTTAAAATTTTTTAAAAAATAAACTCACATATGGTGATAGACTGCAATAAATTGTAAAATTAAATTAACAAAATAAGCCAATTTAGTTGACATTTTTTAAATTAAAAAACTAAGGCACAAGTAAATAAATTAATTAGGTCAATGGGTTACCAAGTCCTTAAAAATATTTTATTTATATACCTATATGTTCTTATTTTTAATATTTTTTTTTGTATTTTATACATACTTTCTGATAAGAAAAAGGAAGAGACAATAAAACAAAGAACACAAAAAATACATACTTTATATCTTCCCTCTTCCCTTCTCCTTTTTTTAGTTAAAAATACAAACTTCAAAAAATTAATTAATTATTTTTAAATTGTCTAAATGACAAATTAAAATTAAAGAAAAAGAAATTTGAAACATTTTATTAAAATTCAAAAAAAAAATAAAATATTTAATAAATCATTTTTTTAAGTGATCAAAATTTAAAATTTTGTAAAATAAATGATGTAATAATTAATTTAATTTAAAAATTATGTTCTAATTTTAATTAAAAAAATTATATATTTTGTGACTGGAAAGATAATATTGTAATTTTATAGTTTTTTAAATTTTATAGTCTTTTTTTTGTTGAAAAAATTTTTTAATTCTTTTAAAAATTAATTTCCCTAAAAAAACTTTCCAGTCTCAATTTCTATAATTATTTTTAATATCAAAAATCTCACAATTAGAATAATTTTAAAGCAACCTAAGAAAAAGACAAATCATCAAAAACCAAAATTTTTCGAGATTCTTTTAAAATAAGAAAAATATTGCCTACTTTTTACTTTAAAAAAATTTTTTTCTGCAAAAAAAAATTTTTTAATTTTTTGTGTGTGTGTGGATGAATTGTCTTTTTTTTTTACAAACAATATTAAAATTTTAATTGAATTGTCTTTTTCAATAAAATATTTCCCCTTCACTTTACCATCTTTTTTTTCATTCTTCTTATATTCACCAATCCCTTTTACTTCTTCCTTCTCTTTTTTTTTTAAATTTTTTCCTTTGAGATTCTTCATTCATCCAAAAAAATTTTTCCTTTCAAATTTAAACCCTTATAGATTGATCAGAAGAAGAAATTAAAGGAATTTCTGTTGGAGAATTTAATTTAATTGAAGAATTACTCGAAGTTGTTAATAAATGGATATTGTGTGGAGCTGATTCTACTGTCAAATCATTATTTTTTTCTTCCTCAATTAATTTTTGTTGTTGCTGTTGAAATTTATTTGGTGAATTATTTGAAGAAGAATTAATTATTTGTGGAGGTATAGATATTCTTCTATCAATTGCTGCTGAGGCTGATGCTGCTCTAGAAGTTTTTCCTCCCCCTCCAATATTATTATTATTACATTCTGTTGTTGATTGTTGATGATGAACTACTTTCTTTATTCCGGCCCCTCCTTTTCTTTTTGATATATGGGGATTGTCTTGATAAGCATTTTTTAATTTGTACATTCTTAATTGGGTGTAAACACGTTTTAATTCGGCCTGAAAAATTTTTTGGGGAAAATTAAAAATATGTAGTAATTTAAAAGGGGAAAAGAATTGTTTCGCAAAAAAGTCCGTAAATTTTTCCTTATTTTTAACTAAAAAAGTAAACCCTATGCAAATTTGAATAAGAAATTTTTCTAGGGTCAAGAAAGTTCAAAACTTTTTGGAAAAATAATAAGATAAAAAATTTTGCAGACATTTGTGGATTTTTTAGAGACATAAAAGTTGACTAGTATTTTTTCCATAAAAAAATTGAGGACTTTCTGAAGCCCAAAAAATTTTTCTTCTTAAAATTTCACGAGTTCATATTTTCGAGAAAAAAACTGCGAATCTCTAGAATTAACTTTTTGGAGAGCACTAAAAGGAAAAGGAACCCAGAAAGTCCCCCAAAATCCCCAAAAAATATTTTTAAAAAATACTCGAATATCTTCAGGATTCATATCAACAATCGGCACTTCTTGAAAGTCAATAGTTCCATTAATTAAATTTTCACGCATTTTTGCAAGGGAAGGATGTGCTCTATTACTTCCAATTATTGCTGTAGCATTTCCACTATTTAAAGTCCCTCTAGCCGTATTTTCTGTTGAAAACTTTAAAAAACGAGAAAATTTTATTTAAGAAAATTTAAAAAAAAACCAAAAATTTCGGAGCAATAATGGCTACAATATTTAAAGAAATTGTTAAATGAAGTTGGAGAACAGCAACGAGAAAGAGTGCATCTCTTGAACCAACCTCATTTAGGGCATATCTTTAAAAAAATTTTTTTTTAAATTTATAATCTTTAATAGTGTATTTTTTATATCATGTGGTTGCCCGTAAATAAAATTAAAAAAAAATTTTTTTCAGCAAAGATTAATCAAATTCACTTTTTGTTTTTTTATTTGTCCAATATACATTTTTCATAATTAGAAAAAAATTTTTTAATATTAAAGAAAATGAACTTTTGTTTTGTTATTGACTCCCAAAGGTATTATAAATTTATAAAATGAAAAATACAAAATAGAGGCTAAAATTCAAAAAGTTAATGCTAAAAAATCTTTTTTTAATTTTTTTTTAATAATTTAGAAAAAGTCTTTGAGAATTCCCAGGAAAATAATCATTCAAAATTTAAAAAAATTTTAAAATAACCTAATAGAGGAGGCTACAAGTGAAATAATTGCTTCTAAAATAACAGCCATTGTAAATTGATAGCGTTCCACCCAACTGCTATTTCTTGCCTTATAACCTTCAAAAAGTAAAAAAATATGAGAAATCAGGCCCTGAGTTTACAGACCAAAAAGAACCCCAAAATTATAAAAAAAACTTCCCAACCTCCAAAAAATAATTTTTAAAAAATTAGAAAGAACTTTAGAAAGAAAAAAAACTAACACAGTCTAATTCCATAAAACAAAACCAATTGTTCACAAAGAGAAAAAAACATTCTAAATTCTTCCACAGGGCATTGGGGCCACTGGGACGACCATAAATCAGAGCGGGTCCAAGAACCTGAAGACCAAGCAAGAATTCCTTGAAAATTGAAATTTTTTAAATAAAGTTTAATTAAAAAATAACCATAAAGCACAATTAAAATAGCAAAAAGTAAATATAAAATTAAATCAAGTTCTCTGACAATAACGTGTTGAGCTTTACGTACTCGATATTCTTGTAAATTTCTAAAATAAAAATTTAATTTAAAAAATAAATTAGGGAAAGGTGTCAAAGGTAGACCAGAGTTGGAAAATTTTTTTGACGAGTTATCCGATGTTATAAAACGAAAGCATGATATTACAAATATATCACGCAGTGGGAACAGGGCGGATTTTAAATATTAAAAAAAAATAATTTGGTGGCCGGTTATTAACTTGCTGACCCCGTAGGTTATGGAGGGTTGAGTATATCAACTGACCGCTAACAACCCTAATTAAGACACATAAAAAGAAACCTATAAATTTTAAGAATCACAGAGCCATAAAATAAAGTAAAACCAAGTTGTCTGCCAAAATCAGCAATCCAACAACTCCAAGGAATATGTTCTGGCCACCCAAGTAAAGGCTAACAAAAAACATTTAAATAAAAAATAAAAATATTTACAATAGCATAAAGTATTATAGCACCCATAAAAAATGCTTCCATTAGAGCCCAGCCTCTATCATTTTGTTCGTGTCTTTTTTCTCGAACGATAACCTAAAAATAAATTTTATAAAAAAAAATTACAAAAACTCTTACAATAATCATAAAAAAACAAAAAAGAATGCAAACAATTGAGAGAAGAAAAAATATTTTTTGGAGGAGTAACCAATCAACTCTGCATAGTTGCTCACCATAATCTTCATGGCAGCAAGAACGCGCAAAAACTTTTACTTCTCCGTGAACAGAATAAGAGCACTAAAAATATAAAAAGTTAATTTTTAATAACGACAAAACGCCAGCGCTTAAAAGGGTCAAAATGCCAAAGTCCCGCAAGGGTCAAAAATGAAAGGGTACAAAATGGTCAGAGAACTTATTTTTCTAAGCGGAACCATATTAACAAAATAGTCAACCAAAAAATGGTCAGAAATAAGAAATCCACTTACATGTGTTTGGCAATCAGAATTTTCACAAACATCCAAAGAAAGTTTAGGCAACCTCATTTGTAGATATTTGTGAGGATCAACAGTTTTGTAAATTGCCAAAGGCACCCAATAAGGATTACTGGAATGGTCGTTACATATTAATTGGAATGCAAAGGCAGGTGAATTAATCGAATCTGGCTGTGTTACGGGTGTTGAAGTTATTGTTGAATTTGGGGGGAGTGCTTAAAATAAATAATAAATATAAAAGGTAGTTTTTAAATTTTATGGTGGCTGGATGTTTGGAAAAATAAAAAGGGAAGATTTAAAAAATGTAGCAGTACGTGAAAAACCCAGAATCTTTGTCCGCGAAAAAAAATCCGCAATATAAAAAATGTCCGCAAAATTTTTGCGGACATTTTTTGCGGAATTCGAAAAATTTTTTTTTCATTATTGTGGAATGACACCCCAAACAAAATTTAAATAGAACAATTTAAAAGAGACTTACAATAATCAGAATTAACAATATATGGATGTTTTGAATAAATTTGAGCAAGAGATAATAACAAATTTAATTGTGTAGATGATTTTTTTAAATCCTCATTTGTTGTGTTTATTTTTAAAATTCTTTGAATTGACCCGTTTATTAATTTTTGAATTAATTGGCCATTTATTATTTTTATTTGATTATTATTTTCGTTATTGCAGGATAATAAAAGGCTGTCTAATTGTGCTAAAAGGTCTTTTAAAGAAGTTGAGGAACGGGAAATTGGAGCTCTACGCCTTTCTATTGAGTGAAAAGATGTTGGGATGGAAGCCTAAAAATTAAAAAAAAAATGTTTAAAAAATAAGAATGTCCGCAAATTTTGTCCGCAAATTAAAAAAAAGTCCGCAAGTTTTGTCCGCAAAATTTCTGCGGACGAAAAAAAAAATTAAAAAAACCTCAGATATAAAATCATCAGCACTTTCAAAGGCTATAATATTATTTTCAACAATTGGCATCAATAAAAGAAAAATAAATAGAAGAAATAAAATCCATGACAACATCCCACCACCAAAAAATTGTTGTTTTTTAAATAATTAATTTATTTAAATAAAATATTCAAAATAGAAATTATTAAATAAAGAAGAAAAGAAGAAATAATTTTTCATAATTTTTTGAGTTTTACATATAAATCTGAAAAAAAAATTAAAAGAAAATAAAGATTTGTGTTTTTGTAATGGTACTCTAGGGGATTTTCTAGGGAGGGAAATTTATGGGGAAAGAAAACATTTGAAAAGACAAATCTGAAAAAATAAAAAAACTCGTCTGGCTTTATATTTTGATTTAAAAATAAAATAAGGTCAGACCACACTATAAGACAACCCTTGGGGCTGAAAAATTGGATCATGTAATGGGTATTTTTAAACGTAGGGTTGGTTGGGGTTTTCGAGTCGGGCCGACGTTCGAGACATGTTTTCGGGCCTCATTTTTATCGGACAGGACCGACCGAGTCTTTTCGGGCCAAAATTCGATGCCTGACTCGATCTTTCGGACCGGACAGGACTCCCTACCCTACCTAAACGGCTACAGCCCCAATCAAGTATCCAGCCAATTTTTAAAAATTATATCTTAAATTGAGGCAATTATGTATTGGATATAGCTAACTTATAGTGAGGTATTCGGCTGAATTCCAAAAAAAAGTATTCCCATCCAAACAAATCTCTCTTTAAAAAAATTCAATAATTCGACTGCAAAAACCTTTTCAATATTGTTATTATTTTTAGCAAAATTTTGATTAAATTTTATATATTTTACTTGTTTAAACAAATGTAAACGTCAATAAAAAGAAAAAAGAATTTTTAAAATTAAATTTTTATTTCTTGTTTAGCTTTTGAAAATTCAAAAAATAATTTTTCCTTTTATGGCAAAACGTCATTTATTTTTTATTTGATTATTTTCAAAACACCAAATTTTCAAAATACCCAAAAAAGGGACACGCCCAAAACGGCGCGCGGCCATACGGCGCAAAGCCATAACTTGATTCAAGATTTTCTAATCTTTACAAATTCATTATTAAACGATTCCTCTCATCGAGCTAAAGAGATTGGTACCAAAATTCAAAGGGCTAGACATTTTTCAGCAAGTTATGGCTTTGCGCCGTTATGGCCGCGCGCCGATTTGGGCTGTACCCTCCAAATATTTTTTTAATTTTGAGGGGGAAATGGGGAAAAATTGAACGCTTTTATTTGAAAATTCGAAAAAATACCAAAAAATTTGTCAAAAAATTTTTTTCCACAAAAAAGGTCAAGTAAAAATAAAGGGTAAAACTACTAGAAGAAAAGAAAAAAATCTCAGAAAAAAAAATTTTTTTTTTATTTTGCCAAGTAACCATGCTAACAAGAAAAATCCCTCCAACAGAGAAAGGCATTAAAATGGATAAAATCGGAAAAATGACAAAACTCTTTATTTTCCTTTTCTTTTATTTTTTTCTTTAAAAAATACCAGACAAAAGGGCGTTAAAAAGGGAAAAAAATTGGCTCGATTTTTGTTTTTTAAAACGAAAATAAATATTTTTATAATGTACATAAATGAATAAGGGAAAGTGTTGCGTAATATTAAAATGCCAATGAAGATGTATAAATTAAATAGAAGGGGTTTTGGCCTTGAAAATTTCCCATTGGTCTCGGAAATAGTTGAAAAAACTGGGTGGCTCGAGACATTCAAAATCAAAAAAAAAGTCTCTTATAGAGAAAGTTGATTATTTAGAGAGCGAACTGCGGAACCTCTTTTATAACCCTCTTTACCCTCCATCCAAATAGACTGACCTGGTTAATAACCCCCAAGACTTAATAACCCCCCAGACTTGCATGTCTATATCAGGGCTGTCCGCAATTGTGGTTGCGTAAAATTGCGTGTTTTTTTGAGTTGCGGATTGCGTTTGCGGATTTTAAAATTAAAATTGCGGATTGCATTTGCGGTAAAATTTTTTTCAATTGCGGGCAGCCATGGTCTACATTTATGCTTTCTTGGGTTGGTAAAGAAATTGTAACGGAGAGGTATCCTTATAATTTTACGTTTAAAATTTTAAAAGAAAAATTAAATTTTAAATAGAGGTGGATGAAAGAAAGAAAGAGACTTTTTTGGGTCCAAAAAATATTATGTAAACACATTTTTCCTCATCAATATTTTTTCTGTTAACGACCAAACGTTTTTTTTCTACCTAATAATTTCATCCAATATTATTTTTCTTTTAAAGTCAGTTGTTCATTTTTTGTGGATTGGGGAAGAAATTGAGGAAAAATGATTTTCACTTCTTTAAATGATTTTTTTTTCATTCACACGCCAAAAAAAATTTTTTTTTTATTTTTTAAGCGATCTCTGACTTTAATGGGAAATAATAAATTTAAGTGGAAATTGAAGAAAAAAAAATAAAAGGAAAAAAAACTTTAAAAAAATATGGAATAATAAATTAACAAATTAAAATTTTAAGAGTTTTTCAAAGTTAAAATTGACGGGAAAATAAAATGGAAAATATTTTTTGTTGATTTTGGGAAAGACAAATGAGAGAGGAATAATGACGTTAATAAGAGCAGACTGACAATAAAAAAAAATTTAAAAAAATATCAAAAATGAACTTAGAACCATAAAATTTTGCACAGATATTCTCAATACTGTTAACTAACTTCTCTGAAAATTTCAGAATTTTTGGTTCAGAATTTTTGGAAATATAAGAAAAAAGGTTAAGAGAAATAGGCATTTTTCTGGGTATTCTCTTCCTAATAGTGATTGATATTTCTGACAATAATTTCGGAAATATTTGACCAAAAATTCTGAAATTTTTAGGGAATGTAGTCAATACTATTTAGTATCTCCACACAAAATTTGGCAATTTTAGGGTATTTTTAGGCCATGATATTTAACCCCGCGCCGTATATGTTATTGCGCCGAAATGCCTTCTCAGTTAGTAAATTTTAACTAAAAAAGGTAAAATAAACTAAAAAAATTACAAAAAATATTTAAAAGAAAAATATAAAACAAAAAAAAAGTGTTGTTATTATGAATGACACGCTTTTAGAAATTATTATTATTATCCAAAAAAAAGAGAAAGTATTGTTGTTTTGTGTTTGTAAAAGCTAAGGACATCCGGATAATCCTTCCTTTTCTCTTTCTTTTTTTTCTTTTTTCCTCACAGCTTCCCACACAATTCGATAAATTTTTGGTGTTTGGGGGACAGCAAAGGCCGCGACGGCTGGGCCAATATAGAGAAAATCAGAAGGGAAAGTCGAGAAAAAAATAAACTAGAGGAGAGAAATGGCATGTTTGTATATACTTTTCAGCCGAGTTTTGTGCCCTTCTTTTGCCTTTCCTTTTCTCTTTTTTTTCTTCCTTGCTAGGCAAAAATTTTCTTTATTTTTCCGTGTTGCTCTAGCATAAAAAAAGCTAGAAGTTGGAGATAGACTGGAAGGAAAATAGAAATTTGTCTAAAAAACACTTCTTCCGTTGGCCAAGAAAAGAATATTTATTTTCCTATTACGTAGTAAATATGCACGTTTAAAATACTAGAAAAAGATATCCCATTATAAAAATTCTTTTACGCCTAAAAACACTAAAAATGATCAAAAAATGTTTATAAAATATTAAATTAACAAGAATAAATTTATTTAACCGGTGATGGACTCGAACTTTTGACTATAAAAATAAGTTTAATTTTTTAGACAGAGCCTTAGACCACTTGACTAAGATAAACGACAATCTGAAACATTAATTTCTTACTTTTAGTTTATTTAAAAAAGGTCTAAAAATTTAAAGAGAAAATATCTTGAGTAAATTAAGTAAGAGGAAATTGAAGTATAGAACGCTATATACACTTTCATTCTTTTCTTGCTTTTTTACCTAAAAAAGAGAAAATAAACTCACAGACTTTTAGCACGCAAACCTAAAAATACGTATATTTTTTTCAGTTTAAATTTTCAAATATTTTAGTTCCTTGTTAAATTTAAAAAATAGAGAGTGATTTAGCAACCTAGAGATACTACAAAATTAAAGGGCCTTGACAATTAATTATTGTTATTCTAGCTCCAAGAAAATTAAAATAAATAAATTGATGCTAAAAATTTTGGCGCTGGTCTAGTTTATGCGTCCAATGATTTTTCTTCGTATTGCAAAGTTAGGGTATGGTTCCAAAACATTTCTTCATGTTCGGGACCTACGCCTACAGGGCCTTACCATTCCTTACCCTATCCCTTGAAATTTCTGACTCCGATTATTTTCAAATTTAAGCTTCGGCTGAAACCGATTCCTACACTGGTCCTAAACCAAAATTATTATCTCACAATATTTTGTCTTTTTTCAAATGTTTTAAAAAGATAAAAAACATTTATAAATTTTGTAAACTTCAAAAAAAAAACAAAATTTCTAAAAATGGCAGACAATTTGTGTAAAAATTAAAAAAAAAACAAAATTCGATATCCTAAAATATTTTATATATTTTTAAAATCTAAAACAAACAAAAAAACAAAAAAAAAGAATCAACAACAAAAAAAATAAACAAATTTTCATTATCAACGCGTATATATTTTGTGGGATAATGAGGTCAGTAAGAGAGAAATTTTTTGTAACAAAACTTTTTTTAAATTTTAATTTTTATACTTGAAACTGAGAATATCCATGGGGGAGGGGTTTTTTTTCAACATTATGAAGTTCGATTGACAGTTATCCCTAGTAGGGGTGGAGCTCGTCTCGTAATTTTTTGAGAATCTCGTGTCTCGTATTTTGTGGCACGAGCTCCAACCTTGATCTCTAGGTATATCCCCAATAGGGGTTGTCGGTTATTGGAAAACCTTTGGGTATTTGGAGAGGAACCGGAAGATCATCAGGCTCCTCTATTCGGGTTCGAACTTCAAACAAAAAGTTGTTTAACTTATTGGTCGAGGTTGGTCTAGGGTATTGAAAATTATCTCGAATCTCTCTTAAAAATAATTCAGTTTCAAGTAAAAAATTAAAAGGGGCAACCTGAAACAAAGCTAAAATAAATTTTCAAGGTTTTAACAAAGAACATATTTTATAAGCTAAATGAATTTCAAAAGAAAATCGGAGACAAACTTAAAATATATTCTAAACATTTTTGATTAAAAAAAAGAATAGTCAAATTTCAATTTTTTTGGTAATTATTTTAAATTTAGAGTTCAAAAAACAAAAGAAAATATTTACTAAGAAATGAAGCTAAACATAGAAGAAGCATATGCCATTGCCCGAACCTTTGGATGTGGAACAGCTTCAAACGAAACAAGTTTGGGAGGGAATAATTTATCTCCCGTAATAGTGATGAAGGCGCCTTTGTTTCCAATTGTATCACAACTTTAAAAAAATAAATAAAATTTAATAAAAAGTCAATTTTAATTGGAAGAGATGAGGAATCTTTCAGGCGAAAGTTAAAAACTTCATTATAACCCAAAAATTTAAACTTCCAAGAAATTCATCTTAAATGGCAAATCAGAACTAGGGTGTCTTCAAATCGTCTTCCTCTCCCTTTAAGAACAGATTAAGATTCATAAACTAATAGGACGGAGAGGAAGATAGAACAAGCTCACTTATCATTAAAAAAGAAGTAAATCCATCCCAAAAATAAAACCCATAAAAATAAAAAAAAAGTATTTACTAGTTAGGAGCACTAAAGATCGTCCAACATTTCCCACCATGATGAGATTCATAACCTTCCGGTTTTACTTCGTGACTTCTAAAAATTAATGAAAAAAAATATTTAAAAAACAAATAAAAAAAACCTTATAACATAAAGTAACCCGTTCTCTTTCAAAAATTTTTGAGTTATGTCTGGTCCAAATTGAGTGCCAACACCTCTTTTAGATGGAGAACGTCCAGAAAATTCTTGCGGGTCAGACCTTTATAAAAATAAAAAAAAACGTAGAAATAATAAAATTATAGGTTGGCTACACTTCAATCAAAATTAAAAATTTCAAAAATGTTTATGAAATTTTATTTTCGATTAATGGTTTAAAGTGGGTAGTAAATGGGTAGTGAATCAAAAAATGCCCCAAAAACCCCAAATATTGGTCAAAAAAATAAAAACATTGTGTGCAGGACAAGAAAAAAATAACTTAAAATATCCAAATTTAGCCGAAAAATTTAAAAAATACCAAAGCAAATCACACATAATTCCTTCATCTGGTGGTTGTCTATTTCGATTAACTTTTCTTATTCTATCCAAAGTAACACCATCTTCTTGGAACAATCCTCCATGACAAACCTAGAATTATAAAAAAAATTTCAATTAAATTAGAAAATAAACAAACAAAAATTCTTTCATTAATAACATGGCAAAGAGGTAAATAATTAAATATTTCAGTAAAAAGTTCTGCCATTTTTGTGTTATATTTACTTTTAACTTCTCCTTCAAATCCATACATTTTATTCATAACGTCAGATTCGTGATTTCCTCTGCTCATATAAAAATGGTTTGGTAATAATAATTTGAAGCCAAAAAGAGTGAAAATTGCCTCGACAGAGAAAGAACCTCTAAAAAATTTTGTTTTTGTTAAATTTAAATTTATTAGAATTTTAAATATGAGCAAGTTCATGAATAGTGTCATTAGGAAAGGACGCTAAAATCAATTATGAGGTCAATAATACTATGTGGCACGGGATGTGATTGGCCAAAGATGTGACCGGGATACGCGACTAATCCCGCGGGATAACGGATTTTCGGTTTTTCCATACCCTAGTCAATAAGCTGGGAGAAAAAACATAAAAATAAATTTTGCAGGTCCACTACACAGAACCACAGTCTACCCGCAAATCTCTCTTATTTTTGAAAAAGTAAAAACTTAATAAAAAATACTCCAAACCTGTCAACAAAATCTCCATTGAAAAGATAAGGATTCTGTTCTGATGGAAGACCATTTATTTCAAAAATATTGCAAAGATCATAAAATTGTCCATGAATCTGTAAAAATGATTTACTATTAAAAAATCAAAAATAAATTTACATCTCCACAAATTGTAAATTTATGTTTTGGAGGTACTTTAATGTCCACAAGTGAAGGAAGTTTAATTAAATATTCACGCACTAACAATAAAATCTTAAAAAAAAGTTTAAAAAATTAAAACAAAAATATTTACCTTATAAGCATATTTAATGTGTAATTTTTGTTGGTCTTTAAATGCTTGAATTAATTTTTCCATAAATTCCATATTAATTTCGCCATCCAGACGAGGACCAAAATAGGTAGTTTCCACTACTAAAAATAAAAAATCGTGGTTAAGTGACCTTTCTGGTTTAGAAAATTAAAGGGAAGAGAGATTTTCTTAAAAAGAGTAAGTTAAAAATAAAAAATAACCATAATCATCCAATTTAATGGAATCTGCCACACTCGTAGTCGAATGATCAGAAGAAATTGCCTTCTCAAAAGCCAATCTTCTAACAATTTTATTGCATTCCTGATATTTGTTTTGAGCATCTTTATTTGTTGGACTCATTTTTCGAACTCGATCATAATCTGCCAAAGCCAAATTAAACTTGCTTAGAGCCATATTGGCTGATGCACGTCTATAATAAGCCTTTGAAAAGCAAAAAATAAATTCCGAAAATAATCTTTAAAGAAACCTTAACATAAGTTGGATCTAATTCAATTGCCTTATTTGAATCTGACAAAGCTAAACCATAAAGCTCTTTTTTTAAATAAGCAAAAGAACGATTTCCGTAATAAAGGGCCAGTGAAGAATCCAAAAGAATACATTTTGTGTATAATTCCGCAGCAATATCATACTGATCCTCTGATTAAATTTTTATTTTATTTGGGTGGATTTATAAAAAAACGAATGTTGGGGTGGTTAACGACACCGAATTAAATCTTTCATTCCCAAGAACGTCCCGCATCTGGCAAACTTAGGTTAAATTTTAAAAACATTTCATAGACTATATCTATTCCAAATTTTAATTTAAAAACTAATTTAAACTAACCTTTAAAAAACTCATTAGCTTTTTCTTTAATTAAGGCAGCCAATTCTTTTTCACCATTAGCAGCTAACGAACATTCTTCAATAATTTTCTCGGCTTTTTCATTCCCTTTTGACATTGTATGATTATTATTTATTCTCTCTTCTATAATTTTAGCCATAGAATCCTGAAATTCTCGAGATGAGGTCAAAGATTCTATAGCTTCAGCAGCATCCCGACGTTCAGAGTTTTCCATATTATTTAAAATATTTCTTAAAATTAAATAGTTTTATGACTAAAAATAAAAAAAACACTAAAAATAAACTGCAAGAATTTACACACTTGTTAAAAAACAAAAATAAAAATCTCTCGGGAATAACAAAAAATATTAAAGCAAAGAGAACATAAAATGAGTAATATTTTTTCAAATGTTTTGTCAAAAAATCAATAGTCTCTCGTCTTTTTTATAATTTTGAACACTATAAAATGCAATAATTTTACAATTATTGATAGAAAAAACAACAAAACAAAGCCAAAAGTTTAAAAAATTTGATTGCTAATTTTTGCAAGTTTTTATAAAAAATAAAAAACATAATGCCAAAAATTAATTATTTTCGCCAAAAAATTAAAAAAATTTAAATAATTTTGTCCAAAAATCAGAAAAAATGTTGTTGGCCAGCTTTACATTGATTGCAATTTACTCTGCTTTTTTGCTTGTCCCAGTATTATTTTTGGCTTTTTTAATTCGCGGCTTTTCATTCCGTCTTTAAAAAATTATATAAATTAATTAGAAAATTTAAAAAATATTTTTTATATAAAATTATAATTTTATTTTTTCTTTCAACAACCAAACAATTTTATTTAAATTAAAAAAAGGTCAATTTAAATTAAATTAATTTTTAATCATTTTCAATTTCCAGATGTTTTCATTTGAACGTTTTATGGGCCTTGGTGAAGCTGCTTCTTCATTTTCTGTTCAACTGAGATGCTTCTCTCCCCCATTTTTTCAAAATTATGACACACAAAAAATTAATGAAATAACTTATGGAGGAAAGGTTTTTTTTAATTTTTGTAATTTTATTGATTGTTCCCTCAGATACTTTTACCAACCTCTTGTTTGGATAATTTGGTTCGTCGAAATATTCAATGGCCAATGCTTTTTAAATTGACTAATATAAATCCTGAACATCAAAAATCGACTCATGCTGGTGTTTTGGAATTTTTAGCGGAAGAGGGGAGATGTTATTTGCCTTCTTGGGTAAATTTTTTTATTTTTTTTTTTTTGGATTTTGTTTTTATTTAAATTTAGATGATGAATCAATTATGTCTTATGGAAGGAGATTTAATTTTGGTCGAATATAGGTTGTTTTTTAATTTTAAAATAAAATTCAAATCAATTTAGATCACTCCCGGCTGCTACTTATGCAAAGTTTAAACCAATGTCGACCGACTTTTACCACGTTTCAAATCCTAAGGCCATGCTAGAGGTTATTTTATATTTTATTTTTCTAAAATGGCAATGGAAAATATTGCATCTTTGGGAAACTACTATACATCTTTGATTACATACCATCACACCGAGAGCCTACTACGTCTTGTGAGCCTACTACATTTATTAAAAATTTTTGGATTCCGGACGCCAAAGTCAATTTTTTTGTTTTGGCTCGTCAAGATGCATAGAACCATACTAAGGCATCCTGGACATCTTGTTAAAAGTTTAACATAAAATTCACAATCTAACTCATTAGAGTAGCTTCTCTGCTAAAAGAATCCAGTCTCTCCAAAACTCAAAAATATTTCTAAATTAACAGGTTGAACTTCGCAAATTTGCTTGTCTCACAAAAGGGGATATAATTGCTGTTCGGGTGATTTTGAAAATTTTTTTGAAAAACTTTTAAAATTTTTTAACAGTACAATGAACAAGTATTCGAATTCAAAGTAATGTCTCTCAAACCACAAAATGCAGTAACAATTATTGAATGTGATATAAATATTGAATTTGACGCCGCTGAGGGTTATGTCGAACCAGAAAAACAAAAAGAAAGTTTTCCTATAACAGAAAATATTTTGGGAGGAGAAGCAAAGGTTATTTTCTAATTATTTTTTGTATTCAAAATTAACTTTTGAGAGGGATTCGATTGCTGGCACTCCTTTAGACGAAGCTAAAGATGTCTGGAAACCTTTTGGTGGGTCAGTTTATCGTTTGGATGGAAAGACTCCTTCAAACAATAATCCTGAAAATGATCGAAAACTTGTGAATCGTGTTGCGAAGACAAATGAAAAAATTGCTCAAACAGCTCCTTCAACTTCTAGACAGGTTTTTTTCTTTTTACATAAAATATGTAATTCGACTGAAGTGAATGTCCACTTCGTCATAATTTTCTTTTTAAATAATTTGTTCAATCGACTAAATTTTCTTCCTCTTATGTCTTCCATTTTTTTATTTCTTTTGACTTTCGCTTTTTAAAATGCAGAAGGATCAGCCCTGATATATCCTTTCTCTGACATGAATAATTTCATTTTGAATTTTCGGCTCAAAGAGCATTTTTACTACTAAACTTTACCAGTAAATTTTCATCCATGATCGATATCTCCTTTTGATAATATTCCCTTACCCTTTTAGATTTGCCAAGAACGAATTGGACCCTTTTAGAAAAAGCTCTTCCCTAAATTTCACTTAATTTTTTAAAATTTTTAGAGAGCTGAATCAAAAACCCAGATTCAAGATGTTTTGGCTGCTACACCAATTATTGTTGATGAAAATTATGTTCCGGGTCAATTAACTTTTGTTCGTCGTGATTACAAGAGTAGAGCAGTTCTTGAGAAACTTGCAAAAGAACATGATGACGAGTTTGGAGAGAATGATAATTTAAAGCCTTTTAGTGGAAAGGGACAAACAATTCGTTAAATTTTTTGATTTTTTTAAAAAAAGGTTGATTGGGTGATTTAAAGAAAATTTTCTTTGGGTTTATTGACAGATTTGTACACATTGTGCAGTAATAAATTGATAAATATTTTAAATTTTGTTTTTAATTGGAAATGGAAAAAATGAGGAAATAACCCTTTAATTTTTTTTCTTCATTAAAAAATATTTTTTATTTTTAAAAATAGTTTTAATGGCGAGAATAACAAAGAGAAAGAAGGTTATTTTTTTAAATATGTTATTTTAATTTTCAAAAAAAAAATTAAGGGAAAGACAGCAAGAGCTTCACGTAGAGGATTGCTTGGTATATGTGCTACAACAATTGGAAAGAAAAAATCGAAGCAATTTGTATGGTTTACTTTTTTATTTTATTTATCAAACTCAATGGTACCAGGGTTTCCGTTCTGGGATGTTGGAATTGTGGATGATTAACTTAAAAAAACTTATAATTTGTGGACAGTTTTATTTGCGGACTAATTTTTAAGAATAAATGTCAATACATAATCACCCTTAACCTATCCAAAAACACATAGAATTAACTTAAAGATTATTTTCCTTTTTTTCTTTTATCTTCAAAAATCTTTAAATTTCAGCAAAAACGCTCTGAAAATCGTGAAAGCAAAGAAGATGAACGCAAATTGGAAAATATTTTACGTGAAAATGTTTCATTAAAAGAAAAGCCAGCTGAACGACGACCTCCACATTCTTTTATTATTCACACTGGGAAGGTTGGTCCTTTTGTTAGACAACTTGAAAGGGACTTGAGAAGAGTAATGAGTCCACATACTTCTGGTGAATTGAAGGTTTTCTTAAATTTTTTTTTATATTTTTTCCAAAAAAATTTTTTAAGGTCAAAAAACGAAACAATTTAAAAGACTTTATTGTAAATTCACAATATTTGGGTGTTTCACATTTACTTATTTTGACGAGATCTGAGTTGTCTGTAAATCTTCGAATTATTAAAAATTCGCAAGGACCAACTTTGCATTTTAAAGGTTTTTTTAATTAAAATACAGTTAAACCTCAATTTTACGTTCACTTTTGGGGGCTGGAAAAATTCTTGGGGTATCGTTTCGATTGGCAGCTCCCCCATCCATTAGCCAACCAAATTTTAAACAATGCACCCTAAATAGAGGTGTATCTATTATTGGGTGTATGTGAAAAGTAGGTTAAACTATTTTATTTTTCTAGTGGAGAAATATTGCTTGGCCCATGATGTTTTATCAACTCAAAAACGTCCCCCTATTTATGAAGAACTTTTTAAAAATGCACCTTTACTTGTTATGAAAGGACTAGCTTCAAGTAATGAAAGACATTTACAGTTGGTACAAACTGTTGTGGAAAATATGTTTCCTGAAATTGATGTTGATAGGGTATTTGGAATTTTTTAATATTTATTTTTTAAATGTAAGTAAAAATACCATGATAGGATAAATTTGGGTTGGGGTGCTAGCTGCTTTTCGATCAAAGGCCCCTTCACTTCAAACCGCAACCTAACCCTTCTGGACATGTTATTCAGGACTTTGTTCCTACTTTTCGTTTATAGAGTTGATCAGAGCTGCGTCGAAGCAAAAAAAATTTTCGAAAATCGGAAATCGAATGAAAAAACGTCGAAAATCGAAATTTCGGCGCAGCTCTAGAGTTGACTGTCTAATCGCTACAATGCCTTATAAATCCCATATTTGTTAGTTTTGGATTAAATCACTTCCCAAAGTCTTTATTTACACAAAAGATTGTTTAGAAATTAATTCCAACATAAAATAAAATTGAAAAATCAAAATTTCTTTTTCTTTTCTTTTAGGTCAAATTGGGAACAATTAGACGAACTCTTCTTCTTCATTATGACCCTGAAGAAGGCTTATTTGAACTTAGACATTAGTTTGTGAAATATTTTTATAAATAAATCAATTTTAAATTTTTATTTTCTAGTTCAATAAAAACAGTTCCAGCAGGTGTTTGTCGTTCAGCAAAGAAATTATTGCAAAATAAAGTTCCCGATTTATCAAAATATAAGGACATTAGTGATTTTATGCTAAAGTATTTTTTAATTTTTAAAAAAATTTTTTTAAATAAAAAAATTTTTTTCAGGCCTGGACAACTCAGCGATAGTGAATTTGAAGGGGAACAAGTAGAATTAGAATTAAAACAAGATATTGGAGGAAGAGGGAAAAAAGCTGGACAGAAAACGAAATTAAGTATTTAAATTCAAAAGAATTTTTTGAAAAATCATAAAAAAATTATTTTTTAAAAGGGCTAATTGAAATAGGTCCAAGAATGACTTTGCGTTTAACAAAAATTGAGTCAGGAATTAATGATGGAGAAGTTTTGTACCACGCTTTCGTTGAAAAGGATGTGAAAGAAATTGCAGTATTGAGGAAACAAGCTCCTCTTTCAAGGTTTTTTAGAAAAATATTTTTTATATTTATGTAAGAGAGCTTATTTTTCTAAAAGAAGAATAAGTCATTTTGAAAAAAATATTTGAATGCTCTGATTTTTTCCAAATATTTTTGCGGATAAGTTTTGCGTACGAAATTCTATAATATTTAAAAATTTGTAATTGAAATAAAGAGGCATTCTAAAACTTATTCGAAGATATATAGTTTTCTTTTAAACATTTTAATATTTTTTCGGCGTTCAACTTAACAATAAGCCTAAATTCAACTCAAAAAATTTTTTTAAGAAAGAAAAGACTTCGACACGAAAAACAAATTGAACACGAAACAATTCGTAAAATGCGTGCCCGTTCCGAAAAGGATGCTTATTTTGCTGAACATAAAGATAAAATGGAAAAAGTTATGATTGAACGACAAAGAGAAGTAACCGGGAATTATACTTATGGTGATGAAGATAATGGAAGAGTTGAGGATGTAAGTAAATATATTTTTGGGGAAATTTTAAATGTTTTTTGGGTAGGCCAGAATCAAGATAAAATGTCCTAGACCATTCACAATTCTCCAAAACATTAATTTTTGGGTTCCGAAAAATTCTGGCTTAAAATGAAAATAATCCGCAAAATTTGTCCGCAAATTTTTATTTGTCCGCAAAAATAAAAATAGCCATAACATTAATTTTAAGGTAGAAGCGGATGACGAATCAGAGGAGAAGCCAATAAAAGTAAACAATAAAAAAGTTGGATTATTATCAAAAGGAAGACGGAAGAAACCTAATACGAAAAATAATGTTAATGATAAAGAGGACTTGAGAGAAGAAAGGAAAGAATTAAAGAATGGAAAGAATAAATTTAAAAAAAGGGGTGGAAAGGGGAGTCGATTTAATTAAAAACTATTTTTTATTGTTATATTTTTTTAAAGTTTAGAAATTTCTCTAACAATTAGAAGATTAAAGATAAAAATTGGTCCAGAGGGGGAAAACTGTGGCCAGTTGAAAATCATCCAAATTCCTAGGACTCCTCTCGGAGTGTCGTCAAACCCAAAAACAAAATTTTATAAAATTTATTATTGAACTTAAAAATTTTAAAAAGTACAAGAACGTACCAAAAAATAGAAAAACAAGAAATGAATAGAAATTTCACAAAATTATTTCAAAAACAGCAAAAATGCTATCAAATATCTTTATTTTTCTTTAAATGAGGCCCTTAGCTCTCAATTGCTCCAAAAATTCCGGGCCAACACGTTCAGTAATCGATTTCGAAAAGTCATCGGTATTGGGAATTTTTTGGAAATGAACTTTTGCCTCTTTTGGTTGTTTAGTGTCAGAAGTACCTTAAAAATAAGGGAAATGAGATGCGTTCACCTCCAGCCTTGTAGATGAAAAAACTGAAAACTATCCTTTTCTACTTCCCCACACCTCAAACTCCCCAAACCTCATTTAAACAACCCCTTCCCAAAAAATTAATTCAACAGATATTTACCCTGATCATCTTGCGGAAGTTCCTCTCTGAACGCCTTATTAGCAAATCCGTCGCCAAAGTCGAAAGCGTCTGGATCCAAATTTGGCTCCTCTCTCTTGTTTTGCCAATTTGAGAATTTGCGGATCTTCTTCTGCTTTCTTTTCGACTCTTCTTGTTGTGGTTGTTTTACAACAGGCTACAAAAAATTAAAATTAATTTAACACAAAAATATTCAAGAGAAACCTCTGCATCCGACTCGCCATCAGAGACTTCCCAAGTAAGAATGGCATCTGGAACTTTTTCATCCGGATCAGGATGTCCACCAGCAGGGCATTTAAGGCACTTATATGGACAAGCTATAGAAAATGAAAATGGTAAATTTTTCAGAAATTATTTTACTTTTAATTTTTTGCAAATCAGGATGATTGTACATTGGAGTACCCATTATAATTATTTTTTGTTTGAATAATCAATATTTATCTAGATTAATAACAACAAAAAAGGTTAAAGACAAAGAACTAAAAAAAAAATTCAATGTTTCCAAGAAAAATTCCCAAATGAATAAATAATCTGCTTTTATAGTAAATTAAATTCATTAATTGGGATAAAAAGTCATTTTCTAGAATATTAAATACACAATGCCAAATTAGTTGGAAATTAAGCGGAATTATTTTGATTGATTTCCAAAGCTCGTTTTGCCCGAGTTTTAATCATTTTTTAATCACAAAATTAAAAATAGTTAATAATTTATCAAGAATTGTCAGTAATATAGAAAATCTACAAAATTATTAAATAAAAAATTAATTTATTTCATTATTCTACAAAAGCTCTATAAGCATAACCCATTCTTTCCCATCTTTTACTTTCATCAAATCCATCTCTCATTTCTGGTTCGCTTGTAATATTTAAATACTTCTCTATATTATCTTCACTCAAAGGATCCCAATGAGGATAAATTTCTGAAGATCCTGCAGGTTCATTTGGATCGCCCCATTTGGCAAAGTTTGTAAAGTATCTGTTAAAAAATGTTTATATCTTAGTGTTAAAAGAAATTTAAAAAATTTAAAGGCTCACTATTCTCCCTTCAATTTTATTAATTCTCCTTGCCATTATGAAGAAGAAAATTTTGGGACTGGAGTTTCCAATTAATTTGGGAAAATCCGTTCTAAACCCTCCCCTATCCTGCTCATCCCCGCCGTTTGGATTTTCCAATCCCAGACCCTTAGATAAATATCTCAGTAAGTCGAAAAGAGGATTTCACGAGGAAACTAAGGAAAGGGGGAGGTTGGGAAGTTACCAGAGACTGTCAGAACGGCTGACAGTTTTAACCAACTTTATAAAATCAGAAAAAGGGACTGTTCCTTCCCTATAGAACCAAAAAATTATTTTCTTTTTTCCTTACTTTGTAGTCAACTTCTTAACAGTTTTGTCAGCTTCTGTCCTTCTCCATGGAGTAACAAAAAAATTAATTCCAAAAATATAATTTAATTCATTCCCGTGAGTGCTAGCTTTGAAGGGGAAGAAAGGATTTAAAGACCAAGTACTATCTGAATTGTAATGTTCAAAAATAAAACGCCAAATATGGGATTTTGGTTTTTTCATATTTAGATGACAATAATTTTGTGTGGCTATATTGCTGATTAAATCGCTCATTATCTGAAAAGATATAAATTTTAATTGAAGAAAGTATTTCATTCCCATGTGAAAAGCTAGACCTTCTTTTAGTGAGTAACTTTCTAATAGAGAGTGCCTTTCTACTAGAAGTGCCTTTTTATTAGAATGGGCATTTTCCTTTTTATATTTGTGCGGATAAAATGGTCCGCATTTTTAATAATTTGTCCGCAACTTTTTTTAAATTTGCGGACAATATTTGCAGATATTTCACCCAATCTTTAATTTTTTCCTAAATTCTTTTCTTTCCTCTTTTTAATTTTTGCTCTCAAAAATATAAACCATAAAAAACTATTTAGGTAATTAAACTTATCGCCAGTTTATATTTTGCATGAATCATTAACTATAAAGAACGCCCTAAAGAATTTTTATTTTTTTTTAATTTTTTCGCGCAACAATTGTGTATACTAATTAATTATCTGTCACATTATATATTCTTTTATTTTAATAAATTAGAAAAAATTTTTTTTCAAAGTTAGGTTGACATGAGTAAAAGGGGAAGGAAGTTATTTTTATGGAGGAACTTAAACCTTTCGGCGTTGGGTATTTGCGGCCTTATAAAATCGTTAAGTGAGAACGTAGAAACATGAAATTTTGCAGAGATATATTAGATACACTTAATTAACAACTCTAAAAGTTTCGGAATTTTTCGTTAAGTATTTCAAATTATGGAAGAGAAAGTTCAAAACCCGTCGAAAATCCCTATTATTCATACCTTTTTTGACCATAACTTTTGAAATACAAAATAAAAAATTCTGAAATTTTCAGAGATTGTAGCTAACGATATAAGGAATATATTCGCAAAAATTCATGAGTCTAGGTAATCCTCACTTAAAGTTATATAAACTCGCGCCAAAACATTTTCGCGCCGAAATGTTCCCTTCCCTATTTTATTAATTAGGTATTTCAGAATTAATTTGTGTTTAATTAAATAAACTTACTGTAACACACGTATTTTGTATTTGTGTTTTATCTTCAAAAATTTTTAATTTCTTTCCAGCCACCATTTTTGGAATATTATAAAGTTTATCAAATTCATCAACTAAAGGAATTAATTTATTAGCTAATTGTTCATTTGGCATTCTTTTTCTTGCTTCTTTTAAGAGAGAACATACTCTATTTTTACAATAATCTAGTAATTTATTATTTGCTCGACGCATTCCTATTGCAACTTAAAAAAAGAAAAAAATTAATTAAAGTTTATTTAATAGAAAGGGGCTATACGGTTTCCAGTCACGAGAAATCACGGGGCCATAACTCTCTTATTTTTCAACCATTCCAAGTGAATCTTATATCATTCGAAAGCTCTAAATCTGCCGATCATTTTTTCTAAAATGACCTTTCTGATCAGCTCATTCAATAAAAAAGATATAGCCGGATACTATGGAAAATCACGATTATCCTCCTTTATTTGGCTATAACTTTTTGTTTGGAGGTCTGATCAGATCAAACCCTTCAGAAAAAATAATCAGCACATTTAGAGCTTTCGAATGATATAAAATTTATTAGAAAAGGTTTCCACAACCAAAAGTTATGATTAAAAAACATTTGGCATTTTTTATAAAAGTTATGTTTTCCTTAGTTTAGTGCAAACTTCCCAGGTCTTTGCTACCAAATGGCGAAGGTTCGAACCTCATTGATGGAAAACTATTTTTATTTGTATAATTTTAATAGTAAAAAGTCCTAGTTGATTAAACAATTTTTTTTCATAAAAAGAAAAATTTTTAACTTACGAAATAAAAGTCCTTCATGTTGACTATGACCACATATCACCGGTTTGCAAACATCTAATTCATCTCTGAGTTCTCTAGGCGATTTGGGCACTAATTCCCCATCAATTACTGGTGATACAGCTAAACGCATTTCGTTAATGATTGTTTGGTCTAAGAGTAGGGTCATTTCTGAAATATTTCTAATATACTTTTCATAATTTAATTTTGTTTGTTCCTTATGTGCGGTGGGGGAGGGGGTCTCTGTAAGGAACCACGTAGAAGGGATATGTGTATTACATATTCAATGGATATAAAATTCAATCGGTGAACGTGGCTAAGACGATCGGGAGATCCCCAAGGAATTTCCTTTCTATTGGATGTTAATGGGAAGGGGGAGATTCCTTTAGTAGAACCTCTCCACTTTCCCCTCTCCACTTTCCCCTCCAACAGAAATTATTTCATTAACAGTAAAATATATTTTTATTTACCAAATTTCTCAGCTGGCAAAGATCTCAAAAATTTCATCATTTTTTTACTTTTTTCCTCATTCCATACTTTCCCTCCCTCACTATCATTATCAACAAAACCAAAATCTTTAGCTCTTTTACGTGTATATTCAGCAATAACATCCTTAGAAGTAACTCCCCAAGTAGTTTCTGTACTTCCTCCAATTATTATCATTTGAGAAAAAAGATTTCTACTTTTTGGACATAAACTCAATAGATCAATTGCTGCTGCCCCAGCAGAATGTCCAAAAAGTGTAATTTTATTTGGATCTCCACCAAAAGAAGAAATATTTTTATTAACCCATTGAAGGGCGTAAAATTGATCCCACAACCCCATATTGCCGGGACAGACTCCGTCGTTGCCTGTACAGAGAAAGCCGAGAAGTCCGAGACGGTATTGGAGTGTTACTACAATTACGCCATGACGTACCAGAGCACTGAAAAAAATTTTTTTGGTTTAAATTAGAGATCGGAATTTCGTTCCGTACCGTATTCCGTACCGTAATACCGTATAATACCGATACCGATAAATACCGATAAAATTTAAAATTTTACCGTTCCGTAGAACGGTACGGAATACCGAAAAATACCGATACCGATAAATACCGATAAAAATTTATCGGTATTCCGTACCGTATTTTAAAAAAATTAATTTATTTAAAAATAATTATTTTTATATATAAATTTGAGGGATAAAGAGGTATATCAGTGAGTTGCATGGATTAAGATTGATTTGGAAGGATATCTAAGGATTTAGAGAGATATGATGGATTTTCAGTATTAAGAGGATGGATTTTCATGATGGATTTTCAGTGGATTTTCAGTATTAAGGATTTTTCATGGATTTTCAGTATTAAGGATTCTTACAATTTTAAAAATAAAATGTGTAAATCAAAAAAGTTCATTTCTTAGGAGTGTAAGTTTTTAAAAGCTCAAAAAAGTCAAGACCAAGACTACACCCCAAAACCAAAACCAAAAAAGCCCAAGAGTCTTGGACGCTATATGGGCAGCCTACTGGGTATGAATCAGATTTAAAATATTAATTTGATAGGTATTAAGCAAATATTTGAAAAATTCTACTAAATTTAACTAGATTTTGAAATGTTATAAAAATTTTTTAAACCTCGGTTATCCTCGGTCCTCGACCTCGGCCTCGGGTCAAAATTAGCCCCTCGACCTCGATCTCGGCTTTTCCTGCCTCGGTGATCCTCGGTCTCGGTTTTTTCAAAAAACCTCGACCTCGTGCTACTCTAGTTCTGTAGTGATAAGTGGGATTCGTATATCGGATGTTTAATGTGGATATAAGTGGATTTAGAGGGCAAGTGAATTAGCATCCTCTAAAGATCTTCTAAATCTATTTAATTACTCCAAAACCCCTCTATAACCCTCAATTATACTCAAAATTTCAAATCCTCAGACGAAAATTTTGAAAAAGATGTGAGTCCAGGAAGCAAAATTTCTTCCTTTTTAGCGCCGCAGGCGAAAATTTTGAAAATTATCAAAGTCCACTAAGACTTTTTTCCTTAAAATAAAATAAAACCTCAAAAATTTTTATCGGTCGGTATTATCGGTATTCAGATTTTTCCGTTCCGTAGAACGGTACGGAATACCGAAAAATACCGATACCGAAAAATACCGATCAACTTCAAAATTTTACCGTACCGTATTCCGTACCGTATTACCGATACGGAATACCGATAAATACCGAAAAATACGGCCGTAGTACGGTACGGTCCGATCTCTAGTTTAAATTGAGATTGACCTCTATACAATGGACACTCAATAATATACCTATTTAAGCTACACCCTTCTATAGCTATACCTTCTATATAGTGGGCGTTTTTTCTGGACTATAAGCACCCATATGTAGTGTATAATTATGTCGGTTATAAAGGTGTACATAATATAGAGGATTTTTGGGTTAATATAATCTGATAAAGAACTGACCGTGAAACGAGGGAATAATGATATTTGACTGCTGAATCTATAATAAAGCCACCACCATGGATATAGACCTAATAAAAGAATAAAAAATAAATTCAAGTTATTCTTCAAGATCTCCCCGACCCTCTTCATTTCTATAAAAAAATCTACCAACCATAACAGGCCATCCATTCCCAAATTCAGCAGGTTTATTCCACGAAGGTGTAAAAACATTTAAATAAAGACAATCTTCCGATTTTCCAACTCCTCCCAATTCTATTCTGTCCCAAATAAAATCTTTTTGAATCGGCCTAGATTTGTATTTACGTGTTGGTAATGCGAGAGGGCCCCAAGGCTCTGGTTCTTCTGGCTTCTGCAAAAAAATATTTTTATTTATTTATTGGACGCTCTTAAGGTATCCCAGGATATTTTGTGATACACTTCTAAAATACATTCAAATCAACGATCTTAAGCTCTGAGATATCCCATTTTGATCAATCTTCATGGATTGGAATAAGTGGCAGCGTCATTATCTTTGGAATAGGGAAGGTACCTTCTTAAACTAGGAAAAGGTTCTCCACCAAAACCTTCCGCCTCTTAGCTCGACTTCCACATAGTTTTCCATCCAGAGACTTAATGGAATTTTTCGAGTTATGTATGAAGATTTACACGGCCCTTCAACTTTCTTCAGTCCCCATTTCCCATGCTTAGTCTTATAAAAGTAAAATTACTATTATATTCTCGATTCTCACATCCCCCCTTCTAAGTATAAATTAATTAACTACTTTAAATCGAAGTTGTCCAATAGGCGGCTTTGCAAAAGGAATACCCAAAAATACATTAACATATCTTCCATCTTTCATTTGATGTAATTTTCCTTCAACTGGGCCTTTGTCTGTATAAGCATAAGGTAAAGGAAGATAATCTTTTGTAGAGGAAGATGAAAATACTTTCTTGGCGGATATGCAAAAAGGATGGGTAAATGAAGGAAAGGAAGAAGAATTAATTGATGTTGTAACCATTTTTTAATATTTGTGTTAATTTACTGAAAATTAAAATTGAAAATGATAGGCATTATCAAGCTAAATAAGGGGGCAACTAACCGGAACGACAATTTACCGAAAAATAAAAATAAAAGAATGCCTGAAGGCAAAAATTTCTATTAAAGGTGAGAATCTTTCCTAGTCGTAATTAGAAGCAAACTTATTGGCCAAGAACTAGTATCCAAAAGTTCTGGTATGAAAAATCGGTGAATTGTCTTTTCGGTGAATTGTCAGTTTCGAAATAAGGAAATAATTTTTTATGAATGAAATATATAAAGAAATTTAAATACTTTTTTCAACTTAATTTCAAAATAAACTATAAAATACGCTGCAGGTGTGGAATATAAAATTAGTAGTTAGTAATTTTTAAATAGAGGGGGGCGGGAAGGTAACAGAATTACTTAATTATATAATTAATTACGTAAAGTACACGAATAAAAATAATAAAAAAAATTCGGCAAAATCAGCATGTCAAAGTAATTTTTTGTATATTTTTTATGTTTTTCTATGACATAAATAAAAGAAAAAGAAAAGAGAAAAAAATTAATTAATTTGTTTTGCAACATTTTTTGAGTATATGTAAAATGAAGATGAGGTAACACTAACGTCAATAACTATAATAAAGTCAAAAGTTAACTTAGAGACTTGAAATTTTGGAATTCTAACAATAAATAAGTGAGAAAGCTTTCTTTAAAATTTTGGAAATTTTGGCAAAATATAAATCAGGTTATGGGCGAAAATATCGAAAATTTACCAAAAATTAACGATCTTTTAGGCTTTCTTGGCCATAACTTCTGAAATACTTAACCAAAAATTCTGAAAATTCCAGAATTTTTAGTCAAGAATGTTAGAGATAAAAGGGCAAAATTTTAGCATTCTAGCTAATCTCCAGTTTAAGTTATACAAGTTCGCGCCAAGTCGTTCCACGCCAAAACGACTCTAAATTAATTTTAAAAACATCCAGAATATTTAAACAGAAAATAGTTTAAAAAATATTTAAAAAAAAGGAGATTATAATTTTGTGAATACTTTTTGGTAAAAATAGTATAATTTTAGTTGTTATAGTTACGTAACATAGAAGGAATTATAAAACAAGAATTGTGTGGGAAATAAAAAAAAAAGTCTGTAGGAGAACACTCTGTCCCCCCGAGGAAAGAATTTTTTTTAGTTAAATTAACTAAATATAGAGGAGAGATTATTAAGGAGTTGACTAATGTTTATTAAAAAAATAAATTGAGATTTAAACGAGAGAAGGGATTGGAGAATTAAAAGGGGCGGAAATGGAATTTCAAAAATACAAGGATTATCAGTTGCATGGGCTAAAGAAGTGTGTCGGAGGGAGAAAAAAAATTTGTGAATTGGGCCTAGAAACCCTAAAAATAAACGGAAGAGATTAGTTAGTCAAAAGTGTGCCAGTTTCGCCCTTTGCTTCCGTTTTCACCCAATTTCGTCGTTTCGCCTTAGTTATCGAGATCTCATTTTGGTCCATTCTTTACTTTAAAGTACTTTAAAAATATTCTTTATATAATTATTTTCAAAAAATTATTTTAAATAAAAGTACTTTTAAAAAATTAATTCTGGCCGAGAAGGAAATAGAAAATATTTTTTAAATAAAAATAAACAATTTAAAATCTTGTTTATTTGAAAAGGCAATTATCCTTTTATTTATTGTGGGAGAATTAAAAAAAAAATTTTTTCACAAACTTTGCCCTCAAAAATAGTCAAAACCTTTATTCTTCCTCATTTTTAATTTTTCCTTTTTTTATTAAAGAGAAAAACTTTTTTAAAAATAAATTGTAAAATTTGGAAGGAGAATTGTAAAACTTGGGGAATTGGAGAAAATTGGAAACTTGCAGAATTGTAAAACTTGAAAAAAATTAAAGAATTGTAAAACCTGGAAATTGTAAATATATTTCCCCCTCTCAAATAGTTACTTATACAACAAGATGTCGAAACATTAATATACCTAAGATAATTTACTCGGTACTTATCCCTTATACCACACCCCCTCAAAGTAGTGTCCAAAATGTCATATATGGGGTAATAAAGGGTGCTGATCACGATTATGGTGTTTATTTCTCAATATAAGAACCCCCTCACCCATAAATTGTCATGGTTCATAATGGTCAAACTTCAAGTTTGGACGCATTTGACTACCACAATGGCAGAAACGTTCAGTATGAAGCAAACCGCAATTTTGAAAAAATTTTGTAGCGTTTGATTCATCAGGACATCCCCCCATTAGTGTGTCGTAATTATAGGGCATTTTTTATTTATTTTTATTATTATGGGTTCAAATGAATGAAATCGTTTATATACTCATTAAACGACCAATAATCACACAGAAAATAAATATTAAATATTAGTGCATTAATACTGCTCATACCTATATATTTATTTAAATAAAAACTTGAAGTTTGACCATTATGAACCTTGACAATTTATGGGTGAGGGGGTTCTTATATTGAGAAATAAACACCATAATCGTGATCAGCACCCTTTATTACCTCATATATGACATTTTGGACACTACTTTGAGGGGGTGTGGCATAAGGGATAAGTACCATTTACTCTAATATTACAATTTAATTTTGCAAAATAATAATGTTTGGGTGATGTAAATTCTGGTCATTATAAATAATTTTTGATGAAGTTAGGGGTACAAAATTAGTAAATTAAATTAGCCTATAAAGTGGTTAAAAACCTAATTAAATGTAAATTTTTTATGGAGGAACTTAAACCTTTCGGCGTTGGGTATTTGCGGCCTTATAAAATCGTTAAGTGAGAACGTAGAAACATGAAATTTTGCAGAGATATATTAGATACACTTAATTAACAACTCTAAAAGTTTCGGAATTTTTCGTTAAGTATTTCAAATTATGGAAGAGAAAGTTCAAAACCCGTCGAAAATCCCTATTATTCATACCTTTTTTGACCATAACTTTTGAAATACAAAATAAAAAATTCTGAAATTTTCAGAGATTGTAGCTAACGATATAAGGAATATATTCGCAAAAATTCATGAGTCTAGGTAATCCTCACTTAAAGTTATATAAACTCGCGCCAAAACATTTTCGCGCCGAAATGTTCCCTTCCCTATTTTATTAATTAGGTATTTCAGAATTAATTTGTGTTTAATTAAATAAACTTACTGTAACACACGTATTTTGTATTTGTGTTTTATCTTCAAAAATTTTTAATTTCTTTCCAGCCACCATTTTTGGAATATTATAAAGTTTATCAAATTCATCAACTAAAGGAATTAATTTATTAGCTAATTGTTCATTTGGCATTCTTTTTCTTGCTTCTTTTAAGAGAGAACATACTCTATTTTTACAATAATCTAGTAATTTATTATTTGCTCGACGCATTCCTATTGCAACTTAAAAAAAGAAAAAAATTAATTAAAGTTTATTTAATAGAAAGGGGCTATACGGTTTCCAGTCACGAGAAATCACGGGGCCATAACTCTCTTATTTTTCAACCATTCCAAGTGAATCTTATATCATTCGAAAGCTCTAAATCTGCCGATCATTTTTTCTAAAATGACCTTTCTGATCAGCTCATTCAATAAAAAAGATATAGCCGGATACTATGGAAAATCACGATTATCCTCCTTTATTTGGCTATAACTTTTTGTTTGGAGGTCTGATCAGATCAAACCCTTCAGAAAAAATAATCAGCACATTTAGAGCTTTCGAATGATATAAAATTTATTAGAAAAGGTTTCCACAACCAAAAGTTATGATTAAAAAACATTTGGCATTTTTTATAAAAGTTATGTTTTCCTTAGTTTAGTGCAAACTTCCCAGGTCTTTGCTACCAAATGGCGAAGGTTCGAACCTCATTGATGGAAAACTATTTTTATTTGTATAATTTTAATAGTAAAAAGTCCTAGTTGATTAAACAATTTTTTTTCATAAAAAGAAAAATTTTTAACTTACGAAATAAAAGTCCTTCATGTTGACTATGACCACATATCACCGGTTTGCAAACATCTAATTCATCTCTGAGTTCTCTAGGCGATTTGGGCACTAATTCCCCATCAATTACTGGTGATACAGCTAAACGCATTTCGTTAATGATTGTTTGGTCTAAGAGTAGGGTCATTTCTGAAATATTTCTAATATACTTTTCATAATTTAATTTTGTTTGTTCCTTATGTGCGGTGGGGGAGGGGGTCTCTGTAAGGAACCACGTAGAAGGGATATGTGTATTACATATTCAATGGATATAAAATTCAATCGGTGAACGTGGCTAAGACGATCGGGAGATCCCCAAGGAATTTCCTTTCTATTGGATGTTAATGGGAAGGGGGAGATTCCTTTAGTAGAACCTCTCCACTTTCCCCTCTCCACTTTCCCCTCCAACAGAAATTATTTCATTAACAGTAAAATATATTTTTATTTACCAAATTTCTCAGCTGGCAAAGATCTCAAAAATTTCATCATTTTTTTACTTTTTTCCTCATTCCATACTTTCCCTCCCTCACTATCATTATCAACAAAACCAAAATCTTTAGCTCTTTTACGTGTATATTCAGCAATAACATCCTTAGAAGTAACTCCCCAAGTAGTTTCTGTACTTCCTCCAATTATTATCATTTGAGAAAAAAGATTTCTACTTTTTGGACATAAACTCAATAGATCAATTGCTGCTGCCCCAGCAGAATGTCCAAAAAGTGTAATTTTATTTGGATCTCCACCAAAAGAAGAAATATTTTTATTAACCCATTGAAGGGCGTAAAATTGATCCCACAACCCCATATTGCCGGGACAGACTCCGTCGTTGCCTGTACAGAGAAAGCCGAGAAGTCCGAGACGGTATTGGAGTGTTACTACAATTACGCCATGACGTACCAGAGCACTGAAAAAATTTTTTTTGGTTTAAATTGAGATTGACCTCTATACAATGGACACTCAATAATATACCTATTTAAGCTACACCCTTCTATAGCTATACCTTCTATATAGTGGGCGTTTTTTCTGGACTATAAGCACCCATATGTAGTGTATAATTATGTCGGTTATAAAGGTGTACATAATATAGAGGATTTTTGGGTTAATATAATCTGATAAAGAACTGACCGTGAAACGAGGGAATAATGATATTTGACTGCTGAATCTATAATAAAGCCACCACCATGGATATAGACCTAATAAAAGAATAAAAAATAAATTCAAGTTATTCTTCAAGATCTCCCCGACCCTCTTCATTTCTATAAAAAAATCTACCAACCATAACAGGCCATCCATTCCCAAATTCAGCAGGTTTATTCCACGAAGGTGTAAAAACATTTAAATAAAGACAATCTTCCGATTTTCCAACTCCTCCCAATTCTATTCTGTCCCAAATAAAATCTTTTTGAATCGGCCTAGATTTGTATTTACGTGTTGGTAATGCGAGAGGGCCCCAAGGCTCTGGTTCTTCTGGCTTCTGCAAAAAAATATTTTTATTTATTTATTGGACGCTCTTAAGGTATCCCAGGATATTTTGTGATACACTTCTAAAATACATTCAAATCAACGATCTTAAGCTCTGAGATATCCCATTTTGATCAATCTTCATGGATTGGAATAAGTGGCAGCGTCATTATCTTTGGAATAGGGAAGGTACCTTCTTAAACTAGGAAAAGGTTCTCCACCAAAACCTTCCGCCTCTTAGCTCGACTTCCACATAGTTTTCCATCCAGAGACTTAATGGAATTTTTCGAGTTATGTATGAAGATTTACACGGCCCTTCAACTTTCTTCAGTCCCCATTTCCCATGCTTAGTCTTATAAAAGTAAAATTACTATTATATTCTCGATTCTCACATCCCCCCTTCTAAGTATAAATTAATTAACTACTTTAAATCGAAGTTGTCCAATAGGCGGCTTTGCAAAAGGAATACCCAAAAATACATTAACATATCTTCCATCTTTCATTTGATGTAATTTTCCTTCAACTGGGCCTTTGTCTGTATAAGCATAAGGTAAAGGAAGATAATCTTTTGTAGAGGAAGATGAAAATACTTTCTTGGCGGATATGCAAAAAGGATGGGTAAATGAAGGAAAGGAAGAAGAATTAATTGATGTTGTAACCATTTTTTAATATTTGTGTTAATTTACTGAAAATTAAAATTGAAAATGATAGGCATTATCAAGCTAAATAAGGGGGCAACTAACCGGAACGACAATTTACCGAAAAATAAAAATAAAAGAATGCCTGAAGGCAAAAATTTCTATTAAAGGTGAGAATCTTTCCTAGTCGTAATTAGAAGCAAACTTATTGGCCAAGAACTAGTATCCAAAAGTTCTGGTATGAAAAATCGGTGAATTGTCTTTTCGGTGAATTGTCAGTTTCGAAATAAGGAAATAATTTTTTATGAATGAAATATATAAAGAAATTTAAATACTTTTTTCAACTTAATTTCAAAATAAACTATAAAATACGCTGCAGGTGTGGAATATAAAATTAGTAGTTAGTAATTTTTAAATAGAGGGGGGCGGGAAGGTAACAGAATTACTTAATTATATAATTAATTACGTAAAGTACACGAATAAAAATAATAAAAAAAATTCGGCAAAATCAGCATGTCAAAGTAATTTTTTGTATATTTTTTATGTTTTTCTATGACATAAATAAAAGAAAAAGAAAAGAGAAAAAAATTAATTAATTTGTTTTGCAACATTTTTTGAGTATATGTAAAATGAAGATGAGGTAACACTAACGTCAATAACTATAATAAAGTCAAAAGTTAACTTAGAGACTTGAAATTTTGGAATTCTAACAATAAATAAGTGAGAAAGCTTTCTTTAAAATTTTGGAAATTTTGGCAAAATATAAATCAGGTTATGGGCGAAAATATCGAAAATTTACCAAAAATTAACGATCTTTTAGGCTTTCTTGGCCATAACTTCTGAAATACTTAACCAAAAATTCTGAAAATTCCAGAATTTTTAGTCAAGAATGTTAGAGATAAAAGGGCAAAATTTTAGCATTCTAGCTAATCTCCAGTTTAAGTTATACAAGTTCGCGCCAAGTCGTTCCACGCCAAAACGACTCTAAATTAATTTTAAAAACATCCAGAATATTTAAACAGAAAATAGTTTAAAAAATATTTAAAAAAAAGGAGATTATAATTTTGTGAATACTTTTTGGTAAAAATAGTATAATTTTAGTTGTTATAGTTACGTAACATAGAAGGAATTATAAAACAAGAATTGTGTGGGAAATAAAAAAAAAAGTCTGTAGGAGAACACTCTGTCCCCCCGAGGAAAGAATTTTTTTTAGTTAAATTAACTAAATATAGAGGAGAGATTATTAAGGAGTTGACTAATGTTTATTAAAAAAATAAATTGAGATTTAAACGAGAGAAGGGATTGGAGAATTAAAAGGGGCGGAAATGGAATTTCAAAAATACAAGGATTATCAGTTGCATGGGCTAAAGAAGTGTGTCGGAGGGAGAAAAAAAATTTGTGAATTGGGCCTAGAAACCCTAAAAATAAACGGAAGAGATTAGTTAGTCAAAAGTGTGCCAGTTTCGCCCTTTGCTTCCGTTTTCACCCAATTTCGTCGTTTCGCCTTAGTTATCGAGATCTCATTTTGGTCCATTCTTTACTTTAAAGTACTTTAAAAATATTCTTTATATAATTATTTTCAAAAAATTATTTTAAATAAAAGTACTTTTAAAAAATTAATTCTGGCCGAGAAGGAAATAGAAAATATTTTTTAAATAAAAATAAACAATTTAAAATCTTGTTTATTTGAAAAGGCAATTATCCTTTTATTTATTGTGGGAGAATTAAAAAAAAAATTTTTTCACAAACTTTGCCCTCAAAAATAGTCAAAACCTTTATTCTTCCTCATTTTTAATTTTTCCTTTTTTTATTAAAGAGAAAAACTTTTTTAAAAATAAATTGTAAAATTTGGAAGGAGAATTGTAAAACTTGGGGAATTGGAGAAAATTGGAAACTTGCAGAATTGTAAAACTTGAAAAAAATTAAAGAATTGTAAAACCTGGAAATTGTAAATATATTTCCCCCTCTCAAATAGTTACTTATACAACAAGATGTCGAAACATTAATATACCTAAGATAATTTACTCGGTACTTATCCCTTATACCACACCCCCTCAAAGTAGTGTCCAAAATGTCATATATGGGGTAATAAAGGGTGCTGATCACGATTATGGTGTTTATTTCTCAATATAAGAACCCCCTCACCCATAAATTGTCATGGTTCATAATGGTCAAACTTCAAGTTTGGACGCATTTGACTACCACAATGGCAGAAACGTTCAGTATGAAGCAAACCGCAATTTTGAAAAAATTTTGTAGCGTTTGATTCATCAGGACATCCCCCCATTAGTGTGTCGTAATTATAGGGCATTTTTTATTTATTTTTATTATTATGGGTTCAAATGAATGAAATCGTTTATATACTCATTAAACGACCAATAATCACACAGAAAATAAATATTAAATATTAGTGCATTAATACTGCTCATACCTATATATTTATTTAAATAAAAACTTGAAGTTTGACCATTATGAACCATGACAATTTATGGGTGAGGGGGTTCTTATATTGAGAAATAAACACCATAATCGTGATCAGCACCCTTTATTACCTCATATATGACATTTTGGACACTACTTTGAGGGGGTGTGGCATAAGGGATAAGTACCATTTACTCTAATATTACAATTTAATTTTGCAAAATAATAATGTTTGGGTGATGTAAATTCTGGTCATTATAAATAATTTTTGATGAAGTTAGGGGTACAAAATTAGTAAATTAAATTAGCCTAAAAAGTGGTTAAAAACCTAATTAAATGTAAATTAAACAATAAATAAAATTTAGAAGAAAAGTATTAAATAATTGTAAATGACCTTTGTAAAGTTGCGCGAGGAAAGGATGAGTAAACTATAAAAAAGGAAAAAAGGAATTACGTAAATAGAATTTCTTTGTTCTTTTTTTGAAAAATAAAAGTTTAATTAAATTTGTAAAAAAAGGTTGGAAAAATTAAAGGAAAGAGAGAGAGAGTTGTAAAACTTGGAAAGAAATTGTAAAAAAGTTGTAAACAAAAATAATTGTAAAACTTGTTGTAAAAAAAGTTGTAGAAAAAGTTTTAAAACTTGATGAGTAAACAAAACAAAACTTAAAACTTGTAGAAATTGTAAAACATTTAAAAATTGTAAAAACTTGTAGAAATTGAAGAATTGTAAGTTTTACAATTTTTAAATGTTTTTACAATTTTCTTCAAGTTTTCAATATTGTTTTATTTTACTCATCAAGTTTAAAACTTTTTTTACAACTTTTTTACAATTTCTTTCCAAGTTTATTTTATTTACCCCCAAGTTTTACAATTCTACAATTCTTCAATTTCTACAAAACTTGGAGGTAAAATTGTAAAAATACTTAAATAATTGTAAAACTTGTTTTACAATATATAATCTCCATATAATAAATAAATATATGTAACAGTTGTTTAGAAAGTTTTAAAACTTGAATTGTAAAATTGCAAAACTTGAGAAGGTTAACACAACCTTGTGTATTTTATTTTCTTAAATTTAAATAAAATTAAATGGTGAATAACCTTGAAATAATCAATGGGCAATTAATTAAAAAAACTCTTTCGAGAATCTCTCCAAAAATTGCATTCCTAATTTTGGTTAAAGATTGCAAAGGGTGAAATTAATTTAATAAATTAAATTTTGCATCGTCATTTAAAAAAAGGAAAAAAATATTTTTAATTTTTGTTGGTAATCGAATAACAAATAAATTTAAAAAAAAATAAAATTAAAAATAAATTTTCTGACAATTTACTAAATTAAGATAAACAAGATTTGTTGTAAAAAATATGTGAGAGATTGTGTTATTTATTTAGGTAGAATTTTTGACAAAAAAAATTTTTTTTTAATTTATTTAAAAATTCTATTAATGAAACACTTATGTACTGTAAATGCTCGAATAATTACCCTGGGTAATTATAATTTCAACCTCTTTTTGGAGGGGGGCAATTATTAGAGCGGGGCAATTATTAGAGCATTTACGGTAATTAATTTTGAATTAAACATAAATACACCTAAATTAAATAATTTTTATTTGAGGTTAAAGCTTTTGACTAAAAAAGGCGTCGACTTCTGGTACCTTTTTGACTGTAACTCCTCAGATATAAAACCAAAAATTCTAAAACTTTAAGGGAGGTTAGATATCCCTATTGGGGATAACCAAGCAAAATTTCATAATTTTATCTCATCCCAAAGTTATTTTATAAAGCGCGACGTAACGTTACTTCTAATTTTAATGTTTTATTTTTTTATTAAAAAATTCAAAAAAAATTTATTTTTTTATTAATTTATTTGGAATGCTAAAAATACAAAAAAATAGAAATTTAAGTGAAAGACTAGTTATTTTTTTATTTATTTTTCACTATTAAGCATTAAACATTCAACAGGCATTTGCCCACCCTCGGTGGTTGTACAATTTGCACTCCAATGAAAAAGATGACCAAAACTGTTGGGAAAATGAATAAATAAAATGTAAATTATTTAATAAAAAATCAGAAAAAAATTGGAAAAAATTTTTTTCCAAATTTTAAAAATTTTTTTTGAAAATTCTAAAAAAATTTCAAAATTTTTTGGAAAAATATTTTTCAAAAATTTTTTTTGGAAATAAAAACTTAAGTGAATTTTAAAAAAATTAAAAAAAAATTTTTTTTTCAAACCCCAGACCCCATAAGCTTCAAAACCTCAAAAAATCACATTTCTATATTTACTTAAAGGATTTCTTTTAATTAAAACCCCTCACGTTCTCGTTGCCAAACACAACCCAGGTTGAGCTACATTTTCACAATAAATACTTGAATTTATTGAATTTAAACAAGAACAAAAAATATCATCACAAAATGTTTGGTTCAGTTGTAATTGATCGTAGCAAATGTCGTGTTTTTCACAACAAAGATGAACTAATTGAAAATTTGAGAAAAAATTTTTTCTGAGGATTTATTCTAAAAGGAAATTTCAAACTAGGCGAGGTCTCATTCTCTAAAGATCCACAAAACTTCCCTTAAGGAGCATCCATTTTAATTAATTTTTGGTGTCATTCTAAAGCTTAAAATGTGCTAATTATTTATTCTAAAAAAACCATTTACCCAAAATTATTTAAATAAAATATAAACCTAAATAACTAACAAAATTACGATTATACTCACTCTTTCATCTACACCATTTTAATGAATAGTCTGATCTTAACAGTCCTTATACTAAAAATAATCCCCAAATTTAGAGCTTTCGAATGATACAAGAATCACTCCTAAAGGTTAGCTGCAAGGAAAGTTATGGGGGAAAATAGCCTAATGGTCGTCCAACACAAAGGGGACAAAATGTCCCTTTTTGAGATTTTTTTAAAAATTAAAAATTTACTAGATTGTCGATCACAAGTCAGGCTTATAAGACTCGCAGCATAATAAGAAAAAGGTCCACCTCCACAACTAAATTCCCCCTCATCCCTCAAAACATTCAAAATCGTCACAGCCCCACTTGGAGGTAATTCTTTATAAAATAATTCTCCTGGAACAATTAAAAGAATAATTGCAGAAAGAGCAGTTAATGACACAAAAGGGGAAAAATTAGAAAATAAATTTGGAAACTTGGGAGGTTTATTAATTAATTTTGAATTTTTGGAATTATTTTCTTTTTTTAAGGGAGGGGATTTTGTTATTTTTGTAGTTGATTTTTGTTGTTCTTTATTTTGTTTCATTAAAAAAACAAAAATTTTTATTGTTTAAAGAGAACAACAAAATTGAGGTATTTAATTAATTGAATAAATAATCTTTTAAAATAAATCAATTTAAATATAAGTATTATGTTTGGTGGTGGTTTTTATTCAGAAATTGATAAGGAAAAAATTTTGATAAAAAGGGGGTATTAAGTATTAGGGAAAAAATTATAATATTTTTTTAGTAATTAAGGGAAGGTATTAAGTAGAAGGTGGAGGGGGGGGGGGAGGGGAGGGGTATTAAATTTATTAAGAAAATTTAAAAATCGTTTTAAAATTTTTAAATTAACTAGACAAAGGAATTTTAAATTAAATTTTAAATTTAAAAGTCCCCTCCTTTTGATGTTAATTTGATAAAATTGGGAAGAGACATAAACAAATCAAAAAATCAACTCAAAAAGTACACAAACAATTTTTAGAGTAAACAAAAAATGATAAAAAAAATTATTGAGGTTTGGCAAATATAATATGTATATATAAGAATTATAAACCGGACAGGTCCAGAATTAGATATAATTTTTCTACTTAAAGTTGGATCTCGAATTTATATTTATAAAAGCCGTCTCTGGAATTTTAGGGCAAAATATTTTTTTGAAAAATTTTAAAAATAAAATACATTCAAATCTTATATTTGTACACATTTGGGGCTGAAAAAATTGTAAATTAAAGAATCCCCTCTTCTAACCCGTAGTCAACTACATTTAAAAAACATAAACTACATTGATCTTAAATATGTAATACACCATATCCCACAATTTAAACGTTAAAAAATAAAAACTTAAATTTATTCTAAATTTATCTTTGAAAAATTTTCAGCTAAAGAATCGGGATTTTATTATCCAAAAATATTATTTTTATTTAAAAATTAATTTTTTCAAATTTTATTTAAAAATTAAATTATTCGTCCAATAAAAAGCACATTAATTTTTATAAAATAATCAGAACCAAAAATTGAAATAAAAAATAATCTCACGTGAACAATTAAATATTAATTAATTAAATTTAATTGTTATATAAATGACTATCAAAAAATTAACAAAAAATAAACCAAAAAGAGAATAGAAAATTTTGTAAAAAATTTTTTTTGAAAAAATTAAAAAAAAATAAATTGACAGCTACTTAATAATAATTATTTTAAATATTTACAATCCTCACATGTCATTTTATTATGCAAAAATTGAACAAAAAAATAAATTTTTTGGAGAAAAATTGTTAATAAATCAAGTTAAAAATAAATTAATTTAGATAAGAAATTTAAAAAAATTTTTTTTTGTTTAATCCAAATCCATTGCTCTATTTTTGTGTAAATTCCAATGATTTAGGAAAAGAACCTTTAAAATAAAAAATATTAGTTTTTTTAAAATTTATAGTTGTTCAAAGGGTTTTTTGTAGTAACTTGAATATATATTACCTTTAACTACGAGGGGATCCTATCGATATAAAAAATAAATTCCAAATTTCGGAAGCAAAATCATTTCATCGTAATTCGAAAAATCAGTACAAAGTGGTCAAATTTATTTAAAATGACACCCCCCTCACCTATCAATTCCGAGGTGAAGTGTTGAATAAGCTCAACTGTATATGTGAATTGTGTCGTTTTGCTCTAGGGAGAGATGTGAAATATGAGCAAAATATTGTCCTAAAATGTTCTAGTTTTTGATTACCCCCAAATAGTATTAATTTGATTTGTCGGTTTTGTTTTGGAATTTAAAATTTTTAAAAAAATTATTAAAATTTTTGAATAAATTCTTCTTTCATTCAAAGGGACGTGTGGTGGGAAAGGAGAAGCTGAAAATCACTCAAGAAAATTTTAACTTTTAAGTTGTTTAAAGTCCTTACATTAATTTTAGCCATTTCAATATCCACCAATTTAACATTTTCTTCCAAAATTTTAAAATCTATAGCAGCAATTAATAATTGTTTTTTACAATTATTTAATTCTCTTTGGACAGCACTAATTGAAATATCTGTAATTATTGAATCTGACATTGAAACTATTTTAATTCCTGCACATGAATGGTGAAGTTCTATTCCATCTTTGTAAAGTACTTTAAAAGAAATGTTTGAAAATTAAAAAATTTTTAGAGAAAAAGAGGAGAAGTATTACTCCTTACTTATTGGGAGATTAGGCGTTTTGAAGAGCTTAATCTCTAAAAACTAATAAACCCGACTAAAAAGTTTAAGAGAAAAATAAGTTTTTTTTTGGTGCCGGTTCTGGTACACTTTTTTTTAAATTGTGTCTGGGTCTTTTTCATGATAAATTTAAAAAAAAAACTCAATGATTTGAATCGGGCTTAATTTAGGTTGGCAGCCTAAAAGGAATTGTCCAACCAAATTTTTAAATGTATCAAAGTTGAAAACTAGCTAATAAATACATCATTATCGGGACTAAACTGATTGTGAATCAACCAGTAATCTTGCCGACATAAAAATAAATTACTCTCGGAAACATTTTTATTAAATTAAATTAAAAAAATTTCCTTACAAAAATCAACACCAAAAGTCAATCCATCCCGAACAATCCACCCAAGCTTTCGAAAATATTTGTAAACAATATATTTTCTAACAAAAGAAGGGCCAAAAATTGAACGAAAATATTCAAAAATTTGTTCATTTTCTTTTGAAATATTTCCATTTATTTTAATTACATTTAATTCGTTTAACTAAAAAATTAAAAAAAATTTAATTTAAAAAATTTTTTTATACCAAATAAAAAGCTTCAATAGGTGTTAAATGAAGTAAACCTCCTCCAGTATTTTTATCTGAAAAAATTTTTTTTGGGATTTTTAAAATTATTAAATTCATTAAAATTAAAAAAGAGATTAGATAGGTGTGTGGATTACTCTTTTATTATTTTCCTTTTGCCATTGAAAATGCTGAAAAAATTTTATGATTTGCCGTCAATAACGAAAAATTAAAACAGCAAATGGTAAATTTGTGCGCCCGGGACTGAGATGAGGTGGATGGTCAAAAAAGGATCACCTCTCTCCTTTACTTAATTCCTTGATTTATAATTCAGATCGACCCCAAGATACATCAAAGAAATAAACATTAAATCAAGGACGCTCCCATTCAAAAAATTAAACGGTTCCCAAATGTTTCCAAACTTTTAGAGGTTCCACGGTTCCTAGCTAAGCTACACTTGAAAAAAAAATATTCAAAAATTATACCCATCCATTCCTTTGCTTTTTGTTTTGAATCAAAACTCGAATTTTTAACCAAACTTTCTTTACTAGTCCCAGCTTCACACAATTCTTGTTCCTCAGAAGAAAAACATTTCCAATTAGCAAAATTCATTCTTTGACCAACAAAAGTTCCAAAATTTCCCTTAAATAAAAAAATTTAATTTCTCCTCTTAATTTTTAACAAAAAAAACCATAGAAAATATTCGTTGAGCATGTAAAGGCAATTTAACAATAATATCCATTCCATTCAAATCAGCTACATATTTTTCTTCTTCTTCATCAAGTAAAGGTTCAATTATTGGTTTTTGATAATTCTCTTTTACATGTTTTCTTCTTTCAGATTTTAATTTTGGTGAATCATAACGACCCTCATTGTCAGAAATATCTTCCATCGTTAAAATTACTATACAAGACAAAATTATTTTCTTGTCAAGGGAAATTTTGCACGAGAAAATATTGATGAATACAGGTCATGAGTCCTAGGAATCATTCAATATGGACAAGAAATTTTACGGCAAAAGCGATAGATGAGGAATAAGGTTGGCGGTTCATAATATCAGAAACTTAAAAAAAGGCCGGATATCCTAAATCCTCGGTTAGGAGACTTCCCAGGAACGGCCAACGCTAATGGGGAGGGGACCGACGCAATTGACAAGATAAAACAACCTATCTAAACGGATAGGGAAATCCTCTCCTACATTTTCCTGATTGTAAATATCTTAAGAACATTCTATATCCCTACTCACAAGGTAACAAAACTATAATCAGAACAATTGAAAAAGATCAACAAATATAAGGAAACTTTTATAGAAACCAAAAAACAATGAGGAAATTTAATTTTTTAAACAAATATAATAATTACCAAACAACAAAAAAGAATCCCAAAAACAACATTTTTAAATCAAATGACAGACATATATTTGCAATAACGATGTGTGGATTTTCTTTTTTTTAAATAATTAACATCTTAAGCCTGCTATTTCTTCTTTCCAGCAGCAGCACCAGCCTTCTGTGCAGATTTGGTAACCTTTCCACCAGCCTCAACTTTCTCGACGGCCTTGATAACACCAACAGCCACAGTCTGACGCATGTCACGAACGGCGAAACGTCCAAGTGGAGCGTAGTCAGTAAAAGCCTCAACACACATTGGCTTGGTTGGAATTAAGTCGACAATACCTAAAATTGATTTTTTACAAAAAAAATAAAGTTAGAAGCAAACCAGCATCTCCAGTCTTCAAAGCCTTTGGATTGTCTTCAACCTTCTTTCCAGTTCGACGGTCGACCTTCTCTTTAAGCTCAGCGAACTTGCAAGCAATGTGAGCAGTGTGACAGTCAAGAACAGGTGTGTAACCAGCAGCAATCTGTCCAGGATGGTTCATGATGATAACTGAAAGAAATTGATTAAAACAAAGATACTAAACAAAGTTAACCCTGAGCAGTGAATTGCTTGGTCTCCTTTGCCGGGTCATTCTTAGAGTCAGAAGTGACTGAACCACGTCGAATGTCCTTGACGGAGATGTTCTTAACGTTAAATCCAACATTGTCTCCAGGAACAGCTTCAGGGAGAGACTCGTGGTGCATCTCAACAGACTTAACTTCAGTAGAAATTCCTTGAGGAGCAAAGGTAACAACCATTCCAGGCTTAATAATTCCAGTTTCAACACGTCCAACGGGCACAGTTCCAATACCTAAAATATTTTGTTCAAATCTCTTCAGTGAAAATCCAAGCAAACCTCCAATCTTGTAAACGTCTTGAAGTGGGAGTCGAAGTGGCTTGTCAGTAGGCCTACTTGGAGGCAGGATGGCGTCAAGAGCTTCCAACAATGTCTTCCCGCTAGCATTTCCATCCTTCCTTTCAATAGCCCATCCCTTGAACCAAGGCATCTTATCAGACGGCTCCAACATGTTGTCGCCATTAAAGCCAGAAATAGGAACGAAAGCAACGGTTGCAGGGTTGTAACCAATCTTCTTAATAAAGCTGGAGACTTCATTCTTAACTTCCTCAAAACGAGCTTCCGAAAATGGTGGCTCAGTCGTGTCCATCTAAATGTCTAGTTTATAGGGGAAAATAAGAGTTAAGAAACCTTATTACACGCAACAATAAGTTGCTTCACTCCCAAAGTCTGAGCGAGAAGAGCATGCTCACGAGTTTGACCGTTCTTGGAAATTCCAGCCTCGAACTCTCCAGTACCACAAGCAACAACCAAAACAGCACAATCAGCTTGGGATGTACCTAAATTGAGCATTAAAATCATTCAAGGACTTCAAAAGAAACCAGTAATCATGTTCTTGATGAAGTCACGATGTCCTGGAGCATCGATAATTGTTACGTAGTATTTGGCGGTTTCGAACTTCCAGAGAGCAATGTCGATGGTAATACCACGTTCACGCTCGGCCTTCAACTTGTCCAACACCTAGAATTTTAAGAGTTGAAGATTCCTGAAAGTTTAGATACCCAAGCATATTTGAAGGATCCCTTTCCCATTTCCTGAGCTTCCTTCTCGAACTTCTCAATCGTTCTCTTGTCGATACCACCACATTTGTAGATCAAGTGCCCAGTCGTTGTGGATTTCCCAGAATCGACGTGGCCAATAACCACAATGTTGATATGGATCTTTTCTTTTCCCATTTTTATGAACGAGGTTTATCGGTAAAAATAAAAATTATCTAGAAATGAAAATGTTAATCAACTTTTATCAAAATAAAAAAACGAAGGTTATTTCGCAATAATACAAACATCTATTACCAAATTTTTACACACACAAATAACACAACATTAAACGAATTCATTCAATCAAGGTAAGAGAAATGTAACCAACAACAAAAAAACTTAATGTTTACAGTAAACTTTATCGATTAATTTTTCGAAACGAATGAACATCAAATAATTTGAATTTTATAAGGACGTTTCATTGCGAATATTTCAGTGTCTGAAATAACACGATGTTTCGGTATGCAGAGAGTTTTGGATAAATTTTTATGGTAAAATTTAGGGATTAAGGTTCATGTACCTTTGTATCTGGCAAAGATAATTAATGATTAAATATTTATTTCGGTTAATAATAAAAAAAATATAATTAAGTAATACAAAAAATTCAGATTTGGCTTATCTATTTATTCATTCTTTTCGTCTTTGTCGTTGCTCTCCTCAAAATGAAGGAATTCTTTAGTGTCTGAAAGGTCCTCTGCCAAAATTGATTCGGTCAAAAGCTTTGCGTAATCTTCACGCTTAAAATGAAAAATTATGAGTAATTTTTATGGCAAAATCACTCACAAAGTTGAATGGGTCTTTTCCAGAACATGTTCCATTCTGGTTTTTGATGGAAAGTTTAAAAATAAATGGCTGATCGGTGCCAATAACCTTCAAATTAAACGTTAAAAAGATAAGGGAAAAGCTAGTACAGATTTAAACTCTTCTCTTGGAATATTTTTGGCAGCACATTTTGGTAAGAGCGTAAAATTATTTTTGCCATGGGAGAGTTGATTCCCCACAATTTTAATTTCCACAGATCCGTTCTCGCCTTTGACAGAATTTTTAAGTGCTTAAATTCAATATTTATTTGAATTAGTTTAAATAAATGTACTTCCATTCACTGCCGACAAGCAACTGCAGTTGTTTATGTGGGATAACTTAATAGCACAATCATTGTCATTATTTCCATAATTAAGTATATAACTAAAGGGTAAAAATTATTATGAGGAACGGAGATGGGAGGAGGGTTTCTTCTTCCTCATGAGGGTCTTCCAAAGAAGACTCTCATCTTCTAAAAGGTCCTCAAATTATTTTAAATTTTTCCTACGCATTGGTGAAGTTGATTTTAGCACAAGAAGCATTACAATCCTTTGTTTCACTTCCTTTTTCCAATTTATCCAAGCAATTTGTATCATTTCCTGTTAATGTCAGGTTGTGGTGAAATTCGAAACTATCGAAGGTAGACACTCCATACATAATTATGGAAGACCCGACATGTTTTTTTCTTAAAAATTATTCAAAAATCGTTATTTCTTCAGTAACTTGACTCCTTACTTTCCCAAAGCTCCCTCATAACTTGCCTATATGGCTGAAAACCCATATCTTGCCAAATTCTAAAATCCCAAACCTATCGGTATCAGACGCTTGTTTGCGTCTCGCGCGAGTCAACGGTACCTTGATTTCTACTAGTGTTGCGCCGGAACCGCAAATTCGGCCGGAACTTCCGGCGCAACACTAGTTTCTACCATGTAACATAAATTATGTCTTTAGCCAGCTTTTCGAGTAGGAAAATTGGTTAAAAAGTTGGCAAGATGTGCGGACACACATTCCCAAATATCTCAATCTCTCTTATATCCCTCCATGAGATAAAAAAAAGATGACACAGAACTCCATTTTAATCTCCAAAAACTCACAATTTCGTGCTAAGCTCAACTTCCGAATGTATGCCTGCATATTTACTAAACAAATAAGAGAATCTCGGGGCACATTCTTCATTTCCAGTAATTAATGTTGAAAGTTGAAATTTCGATTGATTACGAAGAAAAACATCCGCTCCCAACAACCAAGGTCCAGTCAAATTAGTATCCTCAATTAACAATCCATTAGCAAATTTAACAAAATCTTTATTATATAATTTTCCTTCATTTGGATATATTCCCTTTTCAGAAGCGTTTGTTCCAGTTGCATAAAATCCAGTCAGAAACGTGTTCTTTTCGAAAAGGCGCATCAACAAACAGTTGCCTTCTCCAACACTGTAGGTGAACCTGAAAAAAGGGAAAAGACTAGAAATTTTTTTCAAGAAATTTCTGGTCCACTCTATTAGTAATCCAGTCTATATAGTGGATTAATCTCCAGAGTCTGCTCATTTAAAAAGTCAAGTTCACTTACGATTCTTTTAGATAGCTGGCTGAAAAGCTAAAATTGCCCCCAGACAAGTATCTAACCAAAAGTCCATGTTTAGGTCCAGCATTATTCCAATAATCGTAGTCCGGTTCATTCTATACAATAAAAGATTTTAGGGTTATAAACTTTATCAAATCACCCCTTCCTTTTTATCAGCATTTTTAGATTTGAGTGATTTATCGGTACATTCTTTAAAAATCGGATCGGTGTTCTTGTTTCGTACAGCATATTTAATAGCAATTCCATCTTTACGTCCAGGATCAAGCTGACCAACATAGCAAACCAAATAACTTAATTAAAAAATTTCTCTATTACCAAATATTTTTATTCATTTTATCCATTATTAATTCTGTATGGTTCGGTTTTGTCTCTCTCAAATTTGTATACTCTCTCTCTCACATATTATCCGGATTCCGGAAAATTATCTTTTCTATTTTCTCTGCTTCATTGCATTTTCCGGACAGCAATTTTCTTGTTTCTTGATAAAATTTAAAAAAATACCCAGTAGTCGAATCATTGCATTTAGTTTTAGTTTCGTTTTTAGGTAGTGAGGGCGGACAAAATTGAAAGGCAAAGGGAACTTTTCCTCCATTTAAACGTGGATCCTCTCTAAACAAAATTTGGCGAAGAGCAGAAACATTTTCAATGCCATGATTTGGGGTATAAATTTTAAAATCTCCATTGGGTCCATATTCAGATTCGTTGACTTTTGGATTGGGAACATTTGTATAATTGTTTGGCAGTTGGGTGATTGGTTCCTCAGAGTTTTCAGATTTTTTCGACTTTTCGGAAGGTTCTTTCTTTTCTTTTTTGGAAGGTTCTTTCTTTTCGTTTTCGGAAGGTTTTTCATTTTTAGATGACCCTAACAATCCTGGATCTCCTAAAATAAATATAAAGGGAAATATTGAATAAGTAAAGATTAACTAAGTACTTAATTCACTTATTTTTTATAATTTATTTTAATAACTATTGCAATTTTTGCTATTTATTGGTCATAATTTCTGAAATAATAGACCAAAAATTCTAGAATTTTTAGTGGAGTTAGTTGGGAATATCTGCAAAATTCACTTATCTAGGTATTGGTTCATCTATTTCTATATACGCTCGGATGACGTAAATTATTTGGAATTACGAGTCTAAAGGAAGGGAAATTCTGACTTTGATATATTTTAATTCTGAAATAAACTTAATATAAACTTAGAACTTAAACAAACAAACAAGTTTAAATAAACATGAACAACTTGACTAAAATTAAACTTGAGGAAACTTAAGTAAACTTGAGTGAGCTCAAAGAGACTTAAACAAACTTAAAACTTGAAATTAAAATTATTCTCAACCATTTTTAGGCGTAATTTCTTCACTTTCTCCATTACTCAACCCAAAACTTGAAGCATAAACCAAAATAAAAACATAAAATAAAATTTCTTTATAAAACATTGAAAAGGGAGAGGGAGTTGGATAATTTAATTGAAAAAAGAAAAATAATTTTTTTTAATTAAAAAACAAAAATGAGAAGAAAAAATTTTTAAATGATGATTTTATATTTTAAAAATAAATTTATATAAAATAAAAAAAAATTTTAAAAATTAAATGAATGATTCATTTTTTGATATATTTAAAGGACATTCACTTTTAAAAAAAATGTAGAAAAAATGCAAAAAAATAAAAAAGGGAAATTAAAGCAAAAAAATCTGTTAACTGTTGAAATATATTTTTGCCGGAAATATATTTTTATTTTTAATTATTAAAATTTTAATCAAAATTAAATCAGATAAAAAAGTAGAGAAAATATAGAGGGGCTATTGGATGGATATATTTTTGTAAAATTTTATTTTTAATACATTAATTTTGTTAGAAAATAAAATTTTTTGAACAAAAATAATTTTTATCTGATAATCTATTTTCTAAATAATTTAATTTATTAATTAAGTAAACAAAAAAAAATAAAAAATAGTTAATTGAAAATAAAATAACTCCAAATTATATACGATATTTTTTGAGAAAATTTATCAGTAAAACTTGATTTTGGCTGCTATTTAATCGGTGGAGAGTTCGAAAGCTTTTCGATATGTAAACCATTCGATCCGTCTCCGCGAGCCGAATCGAATGGCACCACTCCAAGGGTGCGGAAATGCATATGGACCTTGATATAGGTCCCCAAGAATTCAAATTGTGAAAACATAAAGCTTCAAAAAATTGTAAAAATAATTTTAAAAAATAAGTTTTACTTAAATTAATAATTTTAAAAATTAAAAAAAATTTTTAAAAAACAATTTAAATTTCACAAAAGACTGAGTTTTGCAAAAATAAATAAATTTTGCAATTAAAACAGTTCTTTTAAAAATTTAAAACAGTCTTTTTAATGTTACAAAAAACTTGTCAATAATATGTGGGAGTTAATCATAAAGAATGAAATAATTTAAAAAGCTTAAATGTTAAAAAAACTTTTTTTACCAAATATTTTCTGTTACACTTCACAAAATACAATTACGCATCCAGTAAATTCTTCTCCTCCCATTTGACCACAATTAAAATTATTTATTGACACAGAAATTGTTGGACGTTCACAATTACTTTTTCCAAATAACCCTTTAAAAAAATATTTTTAAAGAAATTTTTTATTTAAAAAACCTTTAGAAACACAATAAATTCCCTCAAAAATTGGTTTTTCTTCAATTTCATAAAGTTGAGAAATTCTAAGCAAATATTCATCAATTAAAAGTTGTTGAAAAATAGGGAAATGATGAGGGAAGAAATCTGCCGCAGAACGTAAAAATAAACATTCTGAATGTGAAATAAGTTGATTTTGTAATATTTTGGAATAATTAAATTTATCAATTAAATTATCATCAGAATTGAGTGGGAATTGTATTTTTCCAATAGGTGAAGAAGAAAGTAACTGTTGGGGAAAAATCAAAAAAAAATTTTTTGAATTAAAGGAAATTTTTTTTCTAATCTTCTTACAAGGAAACATATTAAACCATGCCCAAAAAATTTTGCAATGAGACATACACCATCATGTGGAGCATGGTCGATAACATTGCCAATTTAGGAATTTTTCCTCTAACTCCGAAATAAAAAAATTATAGAGCTTCAAAGTTTGGTATTTTTGTAGCGGTTTGAACCCATATACTCTACACAATGATGTGTGTGTTTCAACGCAAAATTTTTGGTTGTAGTACGACATGTTCCCTTGTTAATTAAAAAATATTTCTTTTAAATTTTCTTAAAAAAATAATTTTTTAATTCAAACCAACATATTCTTCATTCATTTCCTTTTCTAAAAATTGTAAAAATCGACGTTCCACTTCCTCTCGTCTTACAAAATTTCTAATTTCCTTCAAAAAAATTTAAAAAAATAAAAAAAATTTTTTTCGAAAAATTTCTTTTCCAACTTTGCTAGGTTGAAACAAAGAAACATCATTCTCAACATTTCCATTAAAATAATTTAAATAAAATAATTTATTTCTTCTCATCACAATATTTTTAGGTTGAAGTAATAAAACATTTTCCACAGATTGACAAGCTTCTCTTCCACGTTTTACTTTAAAAATAAATTTAAAAACTTTTTTTTTAAAACTTGTTTTTACAATTAAATTGGCAAAGATGTAAATGTTCATAATGTGAAAGCAACAAATGTTTTGTAAAACGACCATTGAGAAAACTTTGTTGAGAAAAACAACTTTGTTTGCATTGTAAAACAGAAAGATAAGTTGCTAAATAAGAAAATGTTTGTTTGAGTATTTAAAACATTAATAAAACATGTTTGCTGTAAAACATGGAAAAAAACAAACTTTGTTCTAAACAAGTTGTAAAAAACATGTTTTACAAACAAGTTTATTTTTCTGAAATATACATATTTAACTTCTAAACTTGTTTGTTATTTCGTGTCGACGCAGAAGACCCACAGACAGAAGACCCAAGGACAGAAGACCCACAGACAAAAGACCCACAGACAGAAGACCCACAAGGACAGAATACCCACAGACAAAAGACCCACAACTATTTTTTGTTTCCCTTTTATTGTGCATAAATTTTGGTGCAATGGTTGTTGGCGCAGGGGATTCTATTTGTTTTCCACAATAAGGGGCTGATCCAACAACGGGAAAGTTGTTTCAATATTAGGGAAGGTTGTTCCAAAATCTGGAGGGTTGTTCCAACACTGGGACGTTGTTCCAATGACAAGGAAGTTTGTTCCAACCACGGGCATGTTATTTTAGCAATGGGGAATGTTGCAACAACAGGTGAAGTTGTTCCAACACTGGAAATATTTCCCAATTACCGGAGAGCTTGTTTAACGAAGAGGGATCTTGATTTCCCGGATTATCGGGATTTTTATCCGGAAGATTCGGTCCATGTCGTGTCAAAAAATCTGGATCCGCTCAGGTTCAGATATAAAAAATAGTATAAAAATACTTAGAATTTTAAAATTCTTAGAATTCGCACCTGGTTCGCTAAAAAGGTAGAAAACTGGCTCCTTGGCCTTTCAAAATTTCCAAAGTTCATGTCTGTGACGATGAAAGGGAAAAGTAGATCAAAGGGATATTTAGAATCAAGGGGTATTTAGGTGATTCTAAACAGTTAGGCCCACATGGAGGAATATAGAAGGATTAGAAGCGATCAAGTGTATTGGAGATATGCAAAGATATAGGGGATCTTTGGGTTAGTAGAGATTACTTATATTTCTGAGTAACATGGAGGGATATCGGTGGATAAAACTCATCCATAAAATTTAACGCTAAAAATTCTTTTGATTAACTTTATAATAAATTTTTTTTATATTTTAAAATTTATTAATTTTGTGCCTTGAGAAATTGGAAATCTTTTTCAGAAATTTCAGAAAATTTCTTATAAAGTTTTAGTTAAAAATTTTCTTGTGGGTCTTTTGTCTGTGGTTATTCTGTCCTTGTGGGTCTTATGTCTGTGGGTCTTTTGTCTGTGGTTCTTCTGTCCTTGGGTCTTCTGTCTGTGGGTCTTCTGTCACTACGCCTTGTTATTTTTTCCAAGTTTTTGTTGTAAAACATGGAAAAATAAACTTTGTTTTAAACAAGTTATACAAAACAAGTTTTATTTGTAAAAATAGTTTTGTTCGTAAGTTTTGCAAAAAAGAATGTTGCAAAACATGTTTTACAAATCAAATTAAAATAATTATTTACCCACCTGTAATAAAAACACTCCACTCATTCTGCTCATCCCCACCATTAACTTCCTCGTTGTTGTTTAAATATTCACATTCTGATCTGCAATCTTCCAAAGCTTCCCAAAATTGTTGTAAAGATTCTTGGAATAAATTAACACAATTTAGCCATTCTTGATTGCTATAAGCATTTACGGCCTTCATATAAAGCATCTGCAAAATTTATTTTTACTATATTTCCTCCATATAGCTCCATCTTATTCCTCCCAAGATAGCCCAAAACTTATTTTATTTCCCACTACCAGAGACCCTATATTTTTTATTTGAAAATATTTTCCTATTAATATATCACAACTTTCCAGAGGTTTAAAATCCCAGAGGTTTAAAGTATGGAGTAAGATAAAAAGGCATAGTATGATTTTAGTAAAGTTATACCTCATGACGATATTGCCACTCATCAATAAGCATTTCCCGCTCAAATCCAGGCTGTTCCATATAGAAATGTAAATTATTCAAAGTATCTTCATCACCAGGATTGGCCACCAAAAATGTAAAGGCTGACTTGACTGCTTGTTTTAAATCTCCTAACTAAAATATTTTTGAGGAAAAAATTACAAATATTTTCCAAACCTTCCAATAACAAAATTGTAAATAATGAAAAGGCCCTCTCTTTTTAAATTCTTCAAATAATTTTTTTGGGTTGTTTAAAGACGGTCGTTGATTTGTAAATTTATCAAGACGACACCTTTAAAATTTTTATAAAGAAAATTTAAAAATAAAGGCAAACTTGCTTGAGTAAACAGAGAGCCTGATTGCTTTCATATTGCATAAATAAAAGTGTTGGGTCTAATTCTTCAACTAATTGCTCAAAGTTTGTCAAATCAGCTCCGTATCGACCACGGCACATTCTAAAAGGAAAATAATTTTTTGAAAAAATTTTTAGTAGGATCCAACATCTTGAAAATTAATAAAAATTACTGGAAGCCAACTTCTTATGTTCAAAAAACGAACAAACAACTTGCCTTCTACACCAGAGAACCTATAAATAAACTAAAAATCTTTTGATTTTATAAAAATAACCTCTTGTCGGTAGAAAAGAAAATCTTCAATAGCTTTAAGCATAAAAGCCACACAATCAGCCCAATTTCCAGTTGTATATTCATTTTTGCCAGACTGATAAAAGTGCTCAAAAGTCAGCGAAGGATCTTCAGGACTACCTTGTATTGGAATTTTAAAAAATAAAATGAAGAAAAATTTAATAAATATTGAAGACAAAAAGAATGCCATTCTCTAATTAGAAAAATAAAATTTTCAAAAGGCTAAAAATTTATAAAAATAATTGTTGAAACAAATGAAGACAAAATTAAAAGGAAAAAATCTGAAGAGGAAAGAGAAAATTCTAGTCAAAATCTCTTCTAGCAAAAAAATCAATGATCTAAAATGAATCGTGCAATCTTTGCAGCCACTACCTAAAAATAAGTCCGGCCAAAGGATAAAATAAATTTAGTCCAAAATATCAACCTAACAACTCAAATCCTTAATCTTTTTTCTTATTCATTGTCCTAAAAAATTATAAAAAAATAGTAAAAAGAAAAATACTATACAAAGAATTTAATCTCAAACCTTCAAAAAACAAATTGAAAAAAATTCAAAAATTTATTTTTAACGAATAAATGCTTGGAAATAATTTAAAGAAACACAACAGAGCACGAGAAATTTGGTAAACCAAAAAAAACTCTTGAAAAAATTGTTTGGATATTTTTTTGGAATTTGTATGGTCAAAATAAAACTAAAGTCCACCAGTGGAAAACTAACCACCCTCACCTCACTCAACAGAAAACTTTCCAATTAAACCAAAATAGGATGCTCTTGTTGTGTTTTTAACAGAAATCCTCAAAAAAAATTTTTAATAAATTAAAAATATGTATAGGTCTTTAAATAAAATATCTAAACTCAAAAACTAAAGGCAGTCTATAATGAGATTTATAAACAAACGAACCCGCCACCTTATAATTTTTTAAAGTCAAAGTTTTCTTTCTTTAAAATTCAACTTCAAATCATCAATGCCAAATAAATGAAGACCGGACAACACGATCGTTCAAGGGCTGAAGCGCACGCGTAGAAAGAAGCGGTTGGCTCAAATCACTTCCCTGAGGAGTTTTGCGTAAAACACGAAGTTTTCCCAATTGCTGAGGAGATATCGAAAGAACAGAACGCGATACCAACCATTGCACCTTAAAGACAAAAATATTAAAAATTAATAAAAAAATTTTATTAAACCGTTTCACGGAACGGTTCATATGCTTCAGACCCCTCATACAACCAGAATTGATGGTTCCTAATAAACTCAAGAAGTAGCGTAGGGTTGAAGTTGTTTAAACGGGAAGAATGGGTGCCAGAATCATAGATTACATTGGGGAGGACGTCAATTAACGGTTCAAGTATTTGATTGTCATCAGTTGCTTCCTAAAAGTATGAATTGAAAAAAAAAACTTAAATCAAAATTTTAATTTCAAAAAAAAATAATTTCAAAAACATACACGTAATAAAACAGCAATAAACAACGCTCCTGGTTCTTCTGGATGGTTCAATGCATTAGTCAAGTTGGTAAATTTTTTATTGCGGTGAATGAACTGAATTTCGGCGGCAAAACCTTCATTGTTAATTGTGTGCTGTTAAAAATTACATTTTTAACAAACCATAAACTATTAAAAAATTAAAAAGTAAATTTACTAGGCTTCCATTGTTGTGTGATGTACCCCAATTAATCATTATTTTTTCCAGTTGAAAAGTTTGATTACGAAAGACACCACATTGGAAAGAAGGGAGTTTTCTTGTAGCTGTAGGAATTATGCAGAGACCATCAGAGTTTTTAACACAATATTCCTTGTTCGCATAATCAACGCCAAAAAATGGATTCGAAATAGTTAGATCATATGCCGTACTAGCTGGTGAAATATTAATAGGCGATTGTTTGTAGGTATTATTAATTGGCTAAATTAAAATTTATCGTTAAAACGGCATTACACATAAAAATAGATTATAACCCAGCAAAATTTTAGTCAGCATAGACATTAAAGGGGGCACGACCTAATACAGTTAATCATATTCAATATGCTTAATTTTTTGTCTAAATGTCAATGTTCTTTTGAAGAAAAATGGGGTATGAGAAAGAAAAGTCATAAGTTAAAATTCATAAACATTTATTGAAGTTAACCTGTATATTATGATCACGTCTGTTAGAATAAGGCTGACCACGAATCTCTGCAACAAGTTCATTCACGGTAGTTTGTAATTCTCTTTGTCGACCGTCATACATAGACATGACATGACAGTAAAACATGTATCCAATTCCAAATAACGCCACAATAAGAGCAAACATCATTAAGTTGTAGTTGGTGGTAGCTTCTGCAATTGATCCTTTGCACTTGCTGTCCATGGCACTGACAATCTCCTTGTTAAACTCCTAAATTCAGATATGTATTTTAAAGTTTGTAAAAAATAAAAATTACGCTGTTATTCATTGCTTTGGCGAATGTCAATAATGCTGTAATATAATCAACCTAAATTTAAAAAATTGGCATAAAATTAAGGTTAAACAAAAATTAAAAAAAAATTTCAAGATAAAACAAAAGAAACTCGGTGTAGCATGCATAAAAACCATCGATTAAACAGAGAAATGGGAAATGTGAGAATAGAGCAGTTAACATCTATAAGAAGGGCAAGCCCAATTAGGCGCGCGGCATAACGGCGCAAAGCTATAACTTGCTGGAAAATTTTTGGCACTTAATAATTTTGGTACCAGTCCCTTTAGCTCGATGAGAGGAATCGTTTAATACTAAATTTGTTAGACTTGGAAATCTTGAAGTAAGCCGCGCGCCTACTTGGGCTGTACCCGCATAAGAGACGTTAGACACTAAGTTTCCTTTATTGATTTCAGCCAGTTTGTTGCCAGTAGTGAATAGTTTACATAAACCAGAATCTTTATACAAACATTCCACTGACTTGACACTTTACAGATAGCTTTATTTTTAATGTAAAAGATTTATTACTCCATCGTCCGTTTTTTGTCTGCTACAATATATAACATAGCTAGCAAATATCACGATAACACCCGTAATGAATTGACTTTTGTTTATAAAATTAAAATATTTTTTCCAATTCATTTTGAAGGCTTTATGTAGTAGTCCTAAAATTAAAAACAATCTTTTAATTTTTCCGAAATTTTTTTATAATTGGTGGGGAAAACTTCCACCATTGGACAGATTCCAAATTCTTCAGATTGTACATTTGCTTCCCTCATCTTTTAAACAAAAAATATAAAAATAAAAAAAATAGCCAAAACAATAAAAAATAGCCAACACTTTTAATAAAATTTACATCTATCTAATAAAGATTTATATATTAAAAATAGAAAAATTTAAATATACAAAATATACACAAAGATTAAAATTTTTTTTTGTTATTCTTCAATTAAATTATTATCTAATTCTTCTTTAAACAAAATATCTTCAATTTTGTCAAAAGATGAATAAAGACTTTCATCTAAACCATTTTCTTGCCAATATTTTCGTAAACAAAGGTATGATTGACGAGCTAAATCTGTCGATATTGGCATAACAATTTCAAAATCTTCAATTTCTTCTACAGGGCTTTCACAATTATTCAAATTTAGAGCATTTTGGAAAACCTCCCAATTTGTTACATTTTGTATAATGTCGATAATAGGCTCTTCTGGTTCACTTTTTTCTGTTCTGAATCTGAATAATTTTTATTTTTTAATTTAAAATTTGTTGAAAGTCTAAGAAAAAATCTAACTGATTGTGAGCCCAAGAGACCGAAATTACAATTAACCTATGATGTATCCAATGGGCTCGAGAAAAGGGGCAAAATTGGAAAAGTGATGATCGAAAAAGTCATCCCCCCTTGAAATTGACCCTCTGGTTACGCAATTACAATTACCTAGGATATAAAAGTGTAGTTATAGGGGCAATTCCGTCCGTAATCAAAGAACATTGGGGAAAGATAATTCTAGAATTTGTAATCAGAATTGTGGCTAGCCTTAGCCAAGGGGACTAATCCAGAATTTCAGTCCATCGAAATGAAAAATAAATAAAATATAAACCTTATTGAATGCCTTTCCTTAAATTTTTCCATCCATCCATTGCTTGCCTTAAAATTGTCAATTCCCATTAAATTAGCCATTTCCATTGCTTTTTCCTTAAAGAAAAATTCCAAAAAAATTTTAAGAACAAAAAAACCTTCAATAAAGTTCCAGTAATAACAACATTTTCAGCCCTAACTTGTCTAATCCAATTTAAAAGAGCATCATCGAAATTTGCATGCCTTCCTTTTGTTAAATGGGAACGTTTGATTTTTATTCCGTTATTTATTGCAGCAATAATATTTTGTTTGTTTTTGAGAATTGAGTGAATACTCGATTTTTTGAGTAAAACATTAAAATTACTAAATTCTTCTGCTATTTGTTTTAAAGAAGTTTTTGGATTTGCCAAGTAGTAATCAATTATTTTCTTTTTTAGTTCAATAGAAATTTTTTGACGTTTTGGAGTTGGAATTGAAGTATTGTTCTAAAAAAAGTTGAAATTATTTTGAAAAATTATTAATTAAAAAGGTCAAGCGTATAACGTTAAAGTCAAGCGTATAACAATCATTTTAAGCGCTATCTCTAAAAATGAAGCTTAACGGGAAGCCCTCATAAATGTTCCTTATTTCCTGATTTTTTTATTAAATGCTAATGTCCCGAATGAAAAAAATCAAGTTCAAAGGAAAAAATCCCAATGAAAAAAAATAACCTGAAAAATTCCTTCAAGTCCAGAATCTTCAAATTGTTGCATATCCACAGCCTCACCTTCCTCTACTTTAATAATTTTATTGAATGTAATAGCATGGCGTTCTTTGAAACGTGAAAGCCATCCATCACTAGCAGCAAAAGTTGAAGACTCTCCCATCAAAATTTTTGACATTTCCAAGGCTTTCTCCTAAATTTAAACAGATTATTTATTTAGTCAGCATAGTTAATGAGAAATATTTAATGGATTATATTCTGGGTAATTGAAGAGGAAGGTGGGATAATTTTTAACTTAATGGTCCCCCTTTCTCACTTCTCCCCAAAACTTAAATTCTTTTTAACCTGGCCAGGGGTCCACAACGATAACCTCTAGACTATCGAAGGAATCCTCTAATCAGGTTCTTCTCTCAAACTGGCGAAGAACCCGATTCCATAGCAAACCCAAAAAGTAATAAAAAATAAAAAACCTTAAGTATCGGTCCATTAATCGGAATATTATCAGCCTGCTGCAGTCTCACCCAACCAATTAACGCCTCATCCAATTCTTTATTCTTCCCTCCAGTAATTCTTACCCGCTTTATACTTCCACCCTTTCCAATTGCATTTAAAATAACTTCTTTATTCTTTAAAATTTTTGAAATTGATCTTTTGTCTATATTGAATTTTTGACACAATTCTGAATTTTTTACTCCTCCCTCAGATTCTTCAATAATATTCTTTTTTGTTTCCAAACTTATAGCTTTGCGCTTACAAATATTCATTTTCTTTAATTAAATCTGAAATTAAAAAAAAATTTTTAAGAAATTGAACGAACGTCTCCTAAAATGAGCGTTGACTTTATTGATTTAGAAAAAAATATTTAAAGAGAGAAATAACTTTTAAAACAAAATTCTCATATAAAAGACGTTTACTCTTTCTCAATAAAATTTATAAGGGAAGAAAAAAGGAATATGTGTGTTTGGGAGAGTTTACAAAATAGAGAGCTAAATTAGAGAGAAAGCAAAATTAATAAAAATGAGAGAGAAAATATAGTAAATGTTTGTTCATTTCACAAGGAAGATTGCCTGTCTTTAAAGCGTATAATAAAATTGGTAAAGGAAAATTTATAGTAAAGAGTTAATAAAAATTAGTAGATAATTCTACGTAATTTTAACCGTTAAAAATTCAAAAAAAAATTTTTTTTGAAGATAATTTATTCAATTTTCAAGATTCAAAATAATTTAAATAATATTTTAAAGTCAAAATAGCCTTTAATTAAAAAATCCGTTTCCCTTTATTTATCCACCCAATTGTTGTTGTTGATATTTAATTCGAAAAATAATTGGTTTAAGTAAAGACCCATCAGCTATTAATAATTCACTGTCTTCTATTACATTTAATTCTTTTAACGTTTTTTCTAAATTTGATTTACTTGTAGCTTCCATTTGTGGAATAAGTGAATTAATTTCATAAAGGAAGGAATCGCTTGTTTTAACTGATGGATTTCGCAAATGACTAAAGAAAAGAGAAAAAAAATTTTTTGGAATAATTTTGTATTTCCAAATTGGCCATTTTTAGCCCATACCTCGAAGAATGAAGTTAAAAGGAAAATGAGGGCAAAAGATCAATGTCCCTGTTTTTTTTATAAAAATTTCCCCCCTCCCTTATCAGTTTTCAAAGCCTTCTACCTCCTCGTTTTAAAACGAAGAAGTTTTTTGAACTAAAAATAGAGGTGCCAAAAATTCTTTTTTATAATAAGTATTTCTCTGGTTCCAGGTAACACTGTATTTAGATGCCCATCCAATTCCAAAAAAAATTAAAAAAAAACCTTACAATTTATTCCTCAACTGTTCAATAAATTCTCTAAGCGTTTGTTCTGCGCCTATATGATATGTTAATGTTTGACTTGTTCCACAAACAAAACAATCTGGATCTCTTTCCAAAGGTACTACATTAAAGCATATTCCCTCAACATTTGCAAAATTTAAGTAATTCTGCATTGGAATTGAAGCGCTTAAAAATTAAAAATTTTTAGACTATCAAAAAAGGACGTGATTGTATTTTTTCAAAAAATATATAAAGAAGACGGGCACAAAAAAAGACTCCAAAAGCAGTTTAATTTTCTAGCAACATTTTTTCCAAAAAAGACCTTTCTACCTTCCAGCCAAAGTTCAAAGTGATCCCTTATTTTTACTTACTTTGAAGCCATTTTGAATGCCTCGAGTGCACAACAACCTAATTTGAAAAAACAAAATTTTATTTAAAAAAATTTAAAAATAAACCAGCAATAACAGCATTAGTAGAAGCTACAGCAGGAATAATTCTTTTCAACACTCCTTGTGTTAGACGCAAATCAACACCCAAAATTTCAAATTCATTAGCCCGCTGTTGTGCTTTTCTAAAAGTCCATTCAACGTGTTGGGGATTGTCTGCATCCAATGAAACGCCTAAAAATAAATTTTTAAAATTTTCTGAAAATAGAAAAGGGATAGAAATACCTTCACCAAAAGGTTTACATTTATCCCATAAAACAACTTTAACATATTCAACACAATGTTCAGGCAATCTGGGAGTATGGGCAATTGTGCATAGAGGATAATTAACCTATAAAGTTATTTAGAAATTAAAATGATTTTTTTATTAAAAAGTAAAGGAAATTTAGAGTTAAGGAAACGTTGTCTGTTAGTTTGTCCGCCAATTGGGTTAGCTGGACTTATATGAAACTGACTGGGAAAGGAACGGTTAGAAAGGGTAGATAAGAGGGTTTACGTTAGTTAGATAGATCCTGGGAAGGATTCGGGGATGCTTAAAAAAGAATCAGAATAAAGGACATGATTTTTAAGTGAAAAATTATTTTAAATCTAAAAAACCTGTGGTGTGTAAAGATTTATTGTACATTGAATACAAGGCGTGTGATAAGGCAGAATTACACGGGCACTTCCACTAAAACCTTCAGTCCCGCCGTCAATGAGTGGAATAATTGTGCCCGGCCGTGGCTTGTTTTCTTCGTCAAATTCGACCAAAGAACACTTTAAAATAAAAAAAACTTTAAAAAAATTTTTAAAAAATAAACAAAACCACTGTAGCATTTAACCATCTTCGAGCATCAATAGAATCTAGTCCACAAATTATAATTGAAAATTGTCCATAAAAATCAAGTCCTTTGTCCTGTATTTTACAATTATGTCTAAATTATTTTTTAAATTAATTTGGAATTTTTAAGAATATTTACGCAGTAAGACGACATCCTTTAACACGTCTTCGAACAAATGCGGCAGCTACTTCTGCTTTGTATAAACCAACATCGTGCTCACTAAAGTTTGAAAAAAATTTTTTTAATCGTGAAAAGAGGATAAATTTTTATATTTTTCTTGAAAAAATGATTTTTCTTTGAAATAAAAAATGTTTTCTTCAGAAAGGATTCGAACCTGCAACCAAAGAAAGTTTAACACAAATTTTACCAACTAAACTAAAAAATTGGACAGCTTTTCTTCGAGAAAAAATAAGTAATTATTTATGCCTATTATTAATTAATAAAATACCGAAACAAAAATTGTCGGTTGAGATTTGAAAGGTCAATTGTGTCCATATCAATAACTTCAATATTTCGAAATCCTGATAAGGCCTGAAGAAAATTAAAAATTAATTTTTAAATAATTTTCAAAAAAAAATCAACCAAATTTTTCAAAATTTCACATCCAAGCCCCCCAGCACCAACAACCAAAACTGGGCATTTCCTTACTCTTTCAAGATTCTTTTAAATAAAAGAAATGAAAATTTAAAAAAATATAGAAGAAAACCTCTGGGCCTGGAACAAAAGCGGGATGGGCAAATTTAGAAGAGCCAATCTCAGTAAATCGACGGACATCCTCCCAACGTTCTAAATCCTTTTCTATTTCTGTAGACATTTTCTAAAATTAAAAAAAATAAAAGAAAACAAAGAAAAAATAAAGAAAATTAATAAAAAACAATAAAAAATCAAAAAAATTAATAAAATTAATTTTATTAAAAATAAATACAGAACGCCAAAAAATAATTTTTATTTAATTAAATAGGCGGAAAAAGTTTATTTAAAAATTTTAGAAACTTTGTAAAATTGTAAAACAAGTTTTAAATTGTTTTTTTCCAACTTTTTCTCCAACTTTTTTTTTATTTCACAATTATATGTTTTAATAAATGTTGCTAAACAAAGTTTTTATAAATAAACTTTAAAATAAAACTTTAGTATTTCTAACATTTGTTTTGTTCAAATAACAACATTATTACACTAAATACACTAAATATAATTTAATTTTTAAATAAACTTTAAAAGAAATGTGTGGTCTCTTTTTATTTCTTTTATAGTGAGGTAATAAAAGTACAACAATTCTTTATCTCATAAATTTTGTTTTTGCTTTTTGTTGTTTAATAGAGAAAGAATTTGTTATCCTCCCCTCTCCCCATTTTATTCCGTGTCCGGTAGTCTCGTCAGAGGTTAGTTTCGTCAGAGGACATTTTCGTCAGAATCAGTTTCGTCAGAGGTCCTTCTCGTCAGAGGTCAGTTTCGTCAGAAGGCAGTTTCGTCAGAGATTAGTTTCGTCAGAGGTCCTTTTCGTCAGGAAGGCTCCCTTTTTAAAAATCAAATTAAATGGCGGTATTGTGACTCGTACCAAGGTTTTGTTTTGAATCGATGTTGACAAATGAGGAGTCATTTAAAAGAGCTTTGAAAAGATGATTCTTGGGTGATAAATTTGAGTTACAAATGATAGCTCATTCGAGTCAGATCGACGTGCCGAGCCTCCCTATGGTTTTTCAGGATTCATAAGTCTATAATCAGTCCAGAAATGTCGGATCAACTTCCTCCACAACTAATTCGACTCAGTTTTTAGAGCTCTTTCGAATGACATCTCATTTGTCCAAATCGATCCAGAAACAAATAACCAAGTATATATAATTCATAATACCGCCATTTAATTTGATTTTTAAAAAGGGAGCCTTCCTGACGAAAAGGACCTCTGACGAAACTAATCTCTGACGAAACAACCCTCTGACGAAACTGACCTCTGACGAGAAGGACCTCTGACGAAACTAATTCTGACGAAAATGTCCTCTGACGAAACTAACCTCTGACGAAACTACAGAGCACCTTTTATTCAACAACACACACATGTCTACTTCCTCCAAGTAAAATCCATTCCAAGCTTTTTCACAAAAATAATTTTAAAAATAAAAATTTATTTTCTACTCAATATGTATTTTTCTGTTTTACTCTTATTTCCATTTTTAATTCTAAATTATTATGAAATTCATTCTATTGAAATTGAAGGAGATGATGGAATTAATGGAGGGAGTGATTGGAATAAAAGGGGAAAGGATCCAGAAATTTTAGATGAAGAGAAAGACGAGATTTGGAATCTTTTATTGGGTAATTTAATGATTTCTAGTATGGATATTTGAAATTTTTTGAATATTAGAATTGGAATCGGACGATTTGGATGAAATGTCCACATATTCTATTGACTCAAACAATGCCTCAATTAATGGAAATAATTCAGAAAATAAATTAAATAAAAATATAACAACATTATCAACAGAAAAAGAATCGAATTTCAATGAGTCCAAACTTTTAAACCCTTCCCCGTCTGAACCAAAAAATTTATTATCCACCCACTTAACAGAAGAAGAATTAAGGTTGCCAGATTCTCTACAGCCTTTAAAATATGAAATTAAAATTATTTTTGATTCAGAATTAAATACAATACAAGGACAGGTTTGGAAGGAAGACATGAGTTAATTAGGGGAATTATAAAATATTAACGAAATGAGCAGATATAAATCTGAAATTTTAAAAATTAATTTAAAATTTACTAATTTAAAAATTTCAGAATTTTTGATTTCGTATTTCAGAAGTTATGGTCGAAAATGGCATAATTTTGATGGAAAATCTTTGATTTTTGGCCTTTTTCGGCCACATTTTAAAAATTATTTTACAAAAATTCTGAAATTAATAGATAAGTTAGTTAAGACCATGAGAAACTTCTTTGCAAAATTTCACAGAGATAAGCCCACCCTTGATTATCTTATAAGTGATTACTAAAGGTCTCCTCATAGAAGACACAAAAATAAAAATAAATTTCAAAAAAAATTTTTTTCTCAGGTCAAAACAGAATTAAAATGTCTTCAAAACACTTCCCTAATTAAATTAAATATAGCTCCAGATTTTGTACAACTTGGACACGTTCTACTTGAATCTACATTTCCATTTAAAAATTTATTTAAAATAAATTCTATTAATATTGACTGGAAACGTCAACAATTAAATTTGGGATTAAATGAAAATTTGGAAATTGGGAATATTTATTATTTAAGTATTTGGTTTAGTTCCAAGTTTTCAAATGATGGGAGGGGGTTAAATCGAAATTATGATAAAGTAAGTGAAAAAAATAAAGGGTAAAAGAGGCTTTAATTGTCCCTTTTCATACCTGGGTGCTTTTTGGAGGTGTAACTCAAGTTCTAACAAAATATTCAAAATAATTTTGCTGTCATTTTATAGAGAATTAAATTCTCTATAAAATTTAGAAAAATCAGAATGTTTAATCCTCTAGAAAAAAAAGTTATGGATAAAAATGTAAGCCTAGATTTAACTGAATTTACCCTTATAATTCTACTTTTACTGGTAATTTTTATTAGATTTTTTGAAATAAATTTATAATGTAAAACCCTCTATGTTATGAACACCTTCTATTAATTACACCCTTAACAAACAATTTTCTGACAGGTGAAGGTCCCCTATAAGATAACCTCTAAATAAAGCAAAAACCTCTAAATAATGGAAAACCTCTAAATAAAGTAAAAACCTCTATTTAATGTAAAACCTCTCTATAGTGGACGATTTTCTTGTTACGATGGTGTACATATTATAGAGGTCCGACAAAATAAAAATTTCCAAAAAAATTTCCAGGAAAGAGGTATTTGGATCAATTCTTTATTTGAACCTTCATTTGCCCGTCGCCTCTTCCCCTGTTGGGATGAGCCTCGTTTTCGAACAGCAATTAAATTAGAAATTTGGTTATTAAACAAATTTGCTTCTGAGGGGTTTGAATTAAAGGGCAAGTTGATTAAATAAATAATTTTTTATTTTTATTTTCAAGTTATAAAGTACTTTCGGCTACTGACAGTTTTTGTAGGCAATTAAATGGGAATTTGAGTATTTGCCATTTTGAGCCAATTCCTCCTATTCCAACGTTTGAATTTTTTAAATTTAAAGATGCTTAGAAAAATAGAAAAATATAACCATGAAAGTTGTGATAAGTTGGAGATATGATATATCTAAGCTTGTTATTTAATATAACTCTTACACTTCTCGGCATGCCCCTAGAGGATTTTAATTACAATAGTCCCTCCCCTTGTATTCCAGTATCTTAGCTGTTCACCTCGATCTAGTTCAAAGGCTGGGATAGGCTAGAGATTCCATTATCTCAGACTTCCACTCTAAAGGTGTCTATTCTTTTAACGATTGAATTTTAAAAACCCTCTATTTAATGGACCCCCATATAGTAGACTACCTCTATATAATGGACGATTTTTTGTTTGTTATAAAGGACTAAATTGCTAATATTTTTATTTAATATATTCCAGTTATTTATTTTCGTTGGCTATTGGCCGTTTTAAAAATGTTTGTAGCATTGAAGATTTCCCAAAAGAAATGTCTCAAAACCCTTTAATTTGTATTTGGCAATTAATTAGCGGAAATAAAGAAATAGAAAATAATAAAAATAAAAGTTTATATTTTATTAAAGAAATGGCTAAGTTTCAGGTATTTTTAGAGAAATATATTTTTAAAATTTTTAAAAAAAATTTAAAGAGAGGAATGTTTAATTATATTGGTATTGGAACTAGTGCACGTTTAAATTTGTTAATCATCCCAATGAGGGTGAGAAATTTAAATATAAAATTGCCCAGAGAGTATCTAGAAGTGTGAAATTTTGTATGGGCATACCTAATAGTGTTGACTAATTCCTCTAAAAATTTCAGAATTTCTGGTTTCAGATTTCAGAAGTTATGGCCAAAAAACCATCATAAATCGGCATTTTTAATGAAAATTCGATTTTTTACCATAAATTCTGATATTTTTAACCGAAAATTCTGAAATTTTTAGACAAGTTGGAAAAGGATGTTGAGTATGTCTTTTGAAAGTTTTGTGGCTCTAGGTTCTCATTTGTTAATTTTATAAGTGATAGAGTAAATGATATCGAATATTTTTAAGGTAAACGGAATGGAAAATTTTGGCCTTTTAAATGTTCGAGAAGCGGTTAATTTCTAAAATAATTTTTAAAACTTCCTTTTTACCCAGCTTTCAGTTGTGGCCTTTAGATAACGATACTGAACAGAATATTAAAAGATTCGAGAAAACTTTATTCCATGAAATGGCTCACCAATGGTTTGGAAATTTGGTTACTATGGTGAGTTTTTGGTTAATTTACTCTCTTGACTCTTAAGGAGAGGTGAATGAATTGTTTTACTCTCTTGACCAATACTAGGTATAACTACGGGAACTAACCCCTGACTCGGCTCGGGTCGGAGATTTTGAGATGCCCAGAGCCGGAACCACAAAATACCTAGTTAATTTTGTCCGAATCAGAGTTTCAACAGCTAAAAATTTTTTTAGAAATGGTGGGATTCCATTTGGCTGGCAGAATCATTGAGTACATTTATGGCTTCACAACGCCCAATAGTGTTTGACCCAGCAACCGATTTAAGTGAAACACCCATTGTAGATAAAAAATGGGCATTACAGGCAGCAGAAGGAATTGTTCAACCAATTCAAAGTTTGCGGGGAAAATTTTTTAATTAAAAATCTTCCTATAATTCCTCCATTATCTTCGGGTACACGTGTCTATACCTCCTTTGATTACCAGTGAAATCGTTATTGATGGAGACGGATTTATTTTTTTCATCTTAAGGGATAGAAGCATCCAAACTAAAATTTTGGAAAATATACAAATGTCCAGTGTTTGTCGTCCTGTACAAGGGATGGATTTTCTTTCGTCTTCCGCCCTCCACCTTCCGCCCTTCCGCTTTTTTGGGAAGACCTGTCCTCATACCGATTTACATTTAAATGATAAAATTAATTTTTTGGGGTGTAGATAGTCTAATAAACAATTCAAAACTTCTTTCCAAATAGGTACAGTCTACAGAAAAGGCCCAGCATTATTTGAAATGTTGGATTCATTAATTGGCGCTAAAAGAATGCAAAAACTTCTACGCCGTTTTGTTTTTAATTTTCAATTTAAATCAGCAGAGACTAGCGATTTTGTTGAATTGTTACAAAAAATTGATGATTACAACGAAGAAAATATTGAAAATTATGAAGAAAATAAAAGGGTAAAATAATTAATTGTACTTACTCATAAACTTCTATTGGGGATATTCATCGGTTATTTCTTTCCTATTTAATCCCGAATGCCACGAGATATAAACTTATATATAGGCTGCCAATCATTCCTATTCTCAAGCAGGTATTCCTACAAACTTTCACTGGATATACTAAATTTTTTTAAATTTAAATCCCTTCTACCTTTAAGTTTTCAATGGCGGTAAAGGAAAATTCAAAATTGAAAATAAAATTTAAAATAAATTAAAGAAAAATTTGGACAGTCAAAAAAATTTTCCTTTAGAAAAAACTACCCATAGAAAAGCTACCCACTCATTCATTGTACTCAAAAATATGGTTGTCATATATTTAATAGAGTGTATTTGGAGTTAGTCATGGTTTTGGTGGTCTTTGTCCTTTAGACCCTTCCGTAAAATATTAAAATAATCTTCAGATCGCTCCAATTATTAAAATATTTTTTAAAAATTATTTAAAGGACATTACATTCCAAAATAATAATTTCATCAATGGATCTTTGGCAGCCAACTTTCTTCATTCTTGGCTTCATTTACCTTCTTTACCTATTGTTTTTGTTGATTTAGATAATTTAAATAATTTAATTTTAATTTCACAAAAACCAAAAATTATTTATTATTATGGAGAGGAAGAAGAAGGGGAGGGAGTAAAACAACAAGTATGGCCAATTCCAATATGGATAGAATGTTTGGAAGAAACTTTTCCTGAACAATTATTTTGGTTAAATGATAATAAAGGTAATAGGGATCGGAAAAATTAAAAATTTTTTAAAAGAGATTTGAGGCAATTTAAAATTTGTGATAATCGATGGCTTTTAAATATTTACATTTAAAACACAAGAAAAGCTACATACATTCCACTCAAAAATATGGATGTTTTATAAATATTCAATTGGGTGTATTCGGATTTAGTCCTTATTGTAAAGCATATAGCTATTTAATTCCTAAGGCTGTGCAGTAGGCGGCGTGGTGTGTATTTTTTCTTGTGTTTTAATTTAACACTAACACTATCCCAGCAGCCGATTAACCTTTTGCACTAGCTAAAGGAGAGAAATAGCTATGGTCCAGCTGCTTTACTTTATTTTGGTAGTATTTGTCCTGTAAAATTTTAGTCATAAATTTTGGAAAGTTCCGGTCTTGGATCTTTACAACACACTTATTTACCTAAGGGAATATTACACGCTTTTATTTATCACTAGCTCCAATGTCATTCCTTAAAATTTAGTTTAGTTAATGTTTAATTTTTTTTAATTTTCAAGAAAACAACGGAATACTCATCATTCCATTAACACTTTTAACAAAAACAAATTCAACAACTTCTCTAGCATTTAATAGAAACCGTCCAGTTTATTACCAATTAAATATTAGAAAAATGAAGGGAAATTGAGAAAAATTTTTTAAATTAAAAACCCTTAAATTTATTTTTAAATAAAACTAAAAAATATTATTTACCTATAATACTTTCTAATTTTTTAATAAAAAAATTTTTTTCTGAACTCTTTTCTTTTTTTTAAATTAATTTTTGTGTCTTATAGGTCAATCTAATTTTTGTACAAAAAACAACAAAAGAATATATACATTTTCGGGATATTTTTTTACTTTTTTTGTTACACTTTTGTTTAAATTTTGTTGTACTAAATAAGAAGGGTTTTTATGGTTTTTATTTGATTTTTTAAAATTATTTGGAAGTTTTATTTTTAATTAAAAATTAAATGAAATTGATATTAATTTTTATTTTTCTTGTAAAATTTCTTTCAGTTTGCAAAGGTAACTTTTCAATAAAAATAAATTTGCAGTACAATATTTAATTAAATAAATTTATTTCCAATTAGGAGTATAGGACAGAAAATTTTTTGTTTCTCAGGTTCCTTGGTATAGGACAGGAATGAACCAAAAAATTTTTTAATAGAGACCCAAAAATAACGAGAATTCGCGAGAGTTAGGAGACGGAAATCCACCCATCCCTAGTGTTTTGTCCGCACTTGCAAAAAGAACATACCTAAATGAAGATAAATAACCCAGAATCGGGTTGGATGGTTGCACAGTCGGTTTTGCTTCGGCTGGGCTCATTTCATGATGGGTCTATTCCATCTCCCATCCAATGAATTTTTCCACAGCAAGAACATTATACCTAGTGTATATTAATAAAAACCTTTTATTGGAGAGAGGGTCTTTTTAAAATTAAATTTAAACTTTAAAGGTACCCTAAAACAACCAGAACCACCAGAAAAATTGAAAACCCACTTTTGGTTAAATCCGGAAAAATTGGAAGGATTATTCTACAGAGCAGCTACAATGGCTTTACTTAAAGCAAAAACAAAAGAATTAATTATTAAAGTCCCAGCAATTGAAAAAATAATATTTAATGAATGTATTAAATATAATGGATATAAAAGTCCTTCAAAATATTCAAAATGTTTGGTTAAATTAATTAATAAAATTAATGAAAATAAAAATAATTGGGATTATTTTGGAAATATTGGAAGGATTAAAGAAGGAGAAGGAGAAGGAAAGGGATTGTTTTGGGGAACTTTGGTAAAATTTAAAAAAAAAGTTTTATTTTCTAAATTTAATAATTTACCGTATTTTCTCTAAAATAACCCCCCCCCTCTAAAATAACCCCCCCTTCTAAAATAACCCCCCTCTAGAGGTCGATCGAAAAAAATAACGGTTATTTTAGAGAAAATACGGTAATCCGTGTCTGAGTTTATATCTTTTGTAGGCATTTTTGGAATAAAATTTATGGACAGTGACGTAATATAGGGGTAATAATAATAGGAGGGACGTAATAGGGAGGACTACAGTGTGTTAAGAAATTATAACGCGATCTTAATTTTTTCTGGTTTCCTAGTTTCCAATTAATCTGAAATTTTTGGAAACTAGGAAACCAGAAAAAATTAAGGTGGCGTTATAATTTCTCAACACACTGTATGTTGCTCTAGGTTTCATGGGATGGGTTATCCGGGACCTGATACTCAAAACGGACTCGAAACACGAAATCCTAAGAAAATTTTGAAAGTTGACTAGAACCATGACCCCCCGCCGTTTTTCCCCTATCCCTCATTTTAAATTATTTTCCATAATTTATAGCTAAGGGATTTTTGAATTTATTTTTTATCCAAAATTTGCAAATAAATAATTTTTTTAAAAGGATTGGTTTGCCAAAATATTCAATCTAAAAATACACAAAAATATATTACCATCAAATAATCAACAAACAAAAGCTGATTTAATTAAAGGAAATATTAAAAGAAGAAAATTTAAAAATAAAAAAATAAAAAATGGGCGTCAAAAAAGAGAAATAATTAATTTAAAAAATTTAAATAAATTCCCAAAAAATATAAGAGCCCTTTATTTACTTCAACATTATTTAAATAGAATGGAATGGGCACAAAATTATTTAAATAATATCAGCCAGCAGAGTGCTAGGTATTTTAATTAAAAAGACAATGATTTTTGATGTATGAGGAAAGTTTGGGGAATGTTAATGAGATTTTAAATATAGAGGGAAACCTCTTCAACCTCGGGGCAAGAAAAAATATTTATTATATTTACTTGTGATCCTCTGGGTTTTTAATTTAACTTTGAAAGCAGGGATAGTCCGGACTACCCAAAACCCGACCCGGCTTTTCCTTCACTTGACACATTACAAGGAAAACTTTATGTTTAAATTTGTCTTAGAAAGAGAGAATCTTTCATGTTATATTTAATTGCTGATAGGAGGGAACTGGGACTTAACACATATTGTCGCACATTTACCTATCTTCCTTAAATCCTCCTCCCATTAGGACGGTGCTAATTGTAAGGATTAAACAAAACTAAAAATATAACTAAAAATATTATTACCATTAATTTTTCAAAGCTTTTTTGAACCATTCCTTCATCAATCAATTAATTTTGTGCCTTCTCAAGATGCAACAGAACCAATAATTTCCCAAATTTATTCAATTTTAAATTCAACAAATTTAACAAATAAAGGAATGTCTCTACTCTCACCACGTCTTCTTTCTCTTTTTCCTTCTAGAAAATTAAAAAGACCAGAATTTCTTTCACCAGAATTATTTAGCTTTTCTGGCGACGGAATTCTTCCTTTACCTAAGCTTTTCCAGGTGAGATAACGTTTAGACAGGAATTTATAAAATGGTGAAAAATGAACATAAAAATCTGAAATTTTGCACTTATATCCACAAGAGTGTCTTCTAGCTATGTTAAAAATTTCAGAATTTTTGATTAAATATTTCGAAAGTTATGGAGGAAAATATCAGAATTATCAAAAGAAAACGTCCCTTTTCATTACTTTTAAGCTACTTTTTAGGCCATAACTTCTGAAATACAAAATCAGAAATTCTGAAATTTTTAGTGATGTTAGATAATATTATAGAGAATATCTGGGTTGAATTTCAGGCTTCTAGCTTCTAATCTGACCATTTTATAAGCGCGCGAGTGACGTTAGTTTGCTTAAGATCCCCCTTAGCTAGTTAGTGTAAAAATATTTTTAAAAATTATTTTTTAAAAGCTTATGTCACCAAATAAAGATTCTAGAGAACCTATGGAATGGATTGACTTTATACTTGAAATTAGCGGTGCTGGGAAACAATTGGAACAATTATTAAAAAACCCAGAAATTAAATATTTTAATCAAAAAATCTGGCCAGTAATTCAATTAGTTAAGCAAAAAGAAGAATTATGGGAAAAATTGGAGAAAAGTTTTAATTATAAACAGAGGAAAGAATTGTCTGATAAAGGATTTGTTAATTTGAATAGATGGCAATTGGTGATTTTGATATTTTTTTTCAAATTTTTTTTAGTGAATACCGTAGCTATTTTTAACTAAAAAAGCCAATAACACACTTCCCCTTGGACGTGTCCACACTCCCTATTTAATCCCTAATTCTATGCTGAAGGGTGAAATGGTGGAAAGTCTGGTAAACTTGAGATGGATGGTCAGCTCCCAGCCGCCTAAACTTTATCCGTATCTAAAGGAGTAATAGTTAGCGTAGTCCAGCTTTATTACGATAACTAGATGAACGTCATTTGCTTTTCCATAGAATAAAAATCCTTTCTCAAATTTTCAATTAAATATATTCTTTCTAATTTTTTTCAAGGAAATGTTTTTTGGAAAAGAATTTAAAGAAAATGAATGGATAAATAATTCTAATAATAGATTGGAGGAAAAAATAAAGTTGTTGGCTAGTTTGGAAGCTAAAGAAGGAGAAGAGAATGATTATAAAAATTATTTGGGTGTAAAAAGGAGGAGGAGAAGAAGGAGAGAAACTAATAATTTAAAAAGAGTAATAATAAATATTTTTTAAATTTTATTCAATTAATTAAAGGGAATTATCGATGGTGGTGGCAGTTCTCATGAATTTCCAGATCCAATCGTTCCTTTGCCTCCCCTCCCTCCTCCCTTACCTCTTCCACCTCCTCTTCCATTACCGGAACCTTTTCCTCCCCCACTTCCCCCTCCTCTTCCATTACCTCAACCTAACCCTGTTTTCATCCCCGTTCGACCACCTCCCCCACCATTTGGAGGCTCTACAGTAATTGGGGGTATAGACAGCAATGGAGATCAATTCTTAACCCCATGGGGGAGATCTCCCGATACAGAAGTGAATATTTCTACAGTCCCGAGAAATGTGCTTTTGTCTCCTTGGGCTTTTCAAAATAGATTTGGAGGGGTTATACTTGAAGGGGTAAGTTACCTTTATTTTATAACCATACTTTAACAAAAATATGTGACTGACATATGCTAATACGGATATCGAGATCGATATCTCGAACCAGATTTTTGTTAGAGATCCATCTCGGTCCGTTCTCTAGTTAAAGCTGCAGTGTTATTATATACAGTTGGACCTCTAGTTTATAACCCTCAAAATTGGATTATAGTTTAGTTAGCTGCTAAATGAAGGAGGGATACTTCCCTCACTTCCCCCATCCCTCCCCGATTTATAGTAATTTATTCAATTTAATTTAGATTTATTTATCTCCCTATGCATTTGCCTCAGAGATAATATCACCAGAAGTGTTAACTGTAAGCTAAATATAATTTATTTTAACCTATAAAACTCTTTAATTTAAAGTTAAAAGTAGCCTCTCCATCGGCATTTATCGCAGCCATACTTTCCCCCTTAGCTTTAACAGCAAGAATTACTTCTCCCTCAGCCTTCCGCTCACAAATTCTTTCACCCGAAGCTTTATCTGCTTATTTACTTTCTCCGGATGTTTTTCTGGCCGAAATTTTGTCTCCCGCTGTAATGCAAACTAGGGTGCTTAGCCCTAAAGCTTTGTTTGTTCAAATACTTTCACCAAGTAAATTTGATAATTTTTTTAATTTTTTTGTTTCGAAGGGTTTAAAATAATTTAAGCAGAATTTCATTAATTTTTAAAAATTTTTAAAAATTTCCAAATATAAAATTAAAAGAAAAAAAATTTTTTTAAGAGGTAAAAAGTAGTGGTGCTTTTCTAATGAAGTATCGCCTAGTTACGTGGCAGTAGAAAAGCCTATTCTGAACATAAAATTCTGAAATTTTGTAATTAAATCTTTAATTGTGTTATAAATCTTTGCCAAAAATTTCAGAATTTTTGGTTTATTATTTCACGAGTTCTGGTCGAAAAAGTGCGATGATTGGCATTTTTCTTCACAAATTTTGACTTCTTCGATTGTAACTTATGCAATACAAAACCAAAAATTCTGAAATTTTTTGAGGACATATTTAACACTATTAAGGATAATCACACAAAATTTCATGGCTCCAGGTGCTCATTTTGCCTTCTTATAGTTGATTGAATTGGCGTTATCGAAACTAATAACGTCTTAGCCAAAAGGAAGGAAAATTCTGTTTCTAATATATTTTAATTAATTAATTTTAATTAAACTTGGATTAATTTAAAAAATAAAAAATAAAATTTTAAAGTGCTCGCCTCTCCAAGACTTGCTTCTCCACAATTTGGAGGTCTAGTAGTTCTCAGCCCCAATTTTTTATCTCCACGTATTAATTCACAAGAAGGGCTACAAGTTGAGGTAATTTTTAATTTATAATAAAAATTTTTAATTTAAAAAAAAGATTCTTTCCCCACACATTCTTGGAGGAGAACATGAAGTGTTAGAAGGCGATAGATGGACAATTGATGGGGCTACTCATTATATTGGATTTCCTGGATTGTTTCCAGTTAATGGACCTTTCTAATTTGAATTTTTTTAATAAAAAATGTTTAAAATTAAATTTTCTTTAATAAAGTGAATTAGAGCTTTTTAGCGGAGGGGTTGGAGGGGGTCGTTAAACTAGAATTTTTAAAAATAAATATACAGGTGCGGCAATTTTTCCGCCACTTTTGTTTTGGCCATATCTGGCTTCAAATTTGTCAAAGATTCATAATTCTTTTTCTATTTTAACCCCAAGACTGAGACATTTTCCTTTATACCTTGAATGTTTATTGAGGGAGTTCTAACTTGGAAATTGCAGAAAAGGATTTTTTAATTTTTTTCTAAATTAGTGAATAAATAATTTTCTTAATTTTGATTTTATTAATTTAAAAAAATATATAATTTATTAGCCCCCTAATTCAAATTCTCAATTAAAGCCTGGACTATAAAAAAATTTTTTGATGGCGCGCAACTCTCTTTTTTTCTTATTTCTGCTTTTTGGAAATTTAATTTTCTATAAAATTCAATTTGTCTTTTTATTTTTTCCGTAAAAGGAAAATGCCGTGTTTTTATTCCAATAAAAAAATATTATTCGGCCAAATGATCATTGAAATGTTAATTTTTTTATTTTTTTGGACACTTAAAAAGACTGAAAAATAGGCGGAAATAAATTTAAGGAAGGTAGTTTATCTTTTTTTATTTTATAAAAACTGGTTAGCGGTGTAAGATAAATGGATATATTTTCTTTGAAACTGTCAAAATATTTTTCCAGTAGTGGCATTTTTTAATTATGCAATTAATTGTTTAGAAAAAATAATTTACATAATTTAAATTTTTTTTGATAAAATAAAACCTCTATGAGGTTTTATTTCCTTCACCTCTATGATTTTCTCTCTCTCTCTCTCTCCTTTTTTTCTTCAAATATACTTTTGTATTTTAAAATTAATTTTGGCAACAACATTAATTAAAAGTTCAGAATCACCAAATAAAAATATTGGATAAAAGTCGTTCTATTTTTAAAGGGCATTTTAGGGTAACACCCATCCAAACTCTCTTCTCCTTTAATCACAATTAGTCTTTTAAAGTAATTGTAAAGCATATAGCTATTTAATTCCTAAGGCTGAGCAGTAGGCGGCGTGGTGTAATGGCTAACACATCAGTCCGGTCTACTGAAGATGCTGGTTCGCTCCCAGCCGCCGAATAACCTTTTGCACTAGCTAAAGGAGAGAAATAGCTATAGCCCAGCTGCTTTACTTAATTAATTAAATATGTACCTATAATTATAATTTAAACAAGCTGATTCTTGGAGATTCTTGAACATTTTTAGCTTTAACTTCTCGTTATATTAATCTCCTGTTTAATTATCAGTATAGCTTGAAGGGTGTTGGGGGTATCTTGAAAGGTGTTTATCCCTTTCCAAAAGGATAACCCCCCCCCCCCCCTATCTTCTTTCTAAAAAATTTTTAATTTTTGTTTCAATAAATTTTTTTTCTAAAATTAACTTCTTTTTTATTTTTTCATCTTTTCACCAAAAAAAAACCATCAATCTCTCTAGATAATTTCGCCAAATTCACACCAAAAAGTGTCCTTACTGGATTTTACTAAAAATGTTTTAAATTTATTGTTTTTTTTTGGAGAGACGAACTTAAAAATTTTCTTTTTCTTAAATTTTATATATGCGCGAAATAAAGAAAAGTTTACTATAATAATTATTTAATCGTTAAATAAATTTGTGGACAAGAAAATAAACCATTTTTATTTTTTTTTACAAAATTTGATAAGACAAACATAATCAAGAGTTTAAAAAATCTTCTAAGCAATTTCTGTTTATAATATTTAATTTTTAAATTAAAAAACACAGATGTTAATGCCGATTTTGATCTTTAACTATTTGTTTATTTTTTTTTTAATTTTATCTGATTTTTTTTTCTTTACTTTTTCTTGGCCATCTTCTCTTATAATTATTTTTTTCTATATATAATTTTAAGCATCAATTTTTATTTTTTTTTCAAAAATTTCTTTATTTCCCTCTTTTAATTTAAAAATCTTTGGCTTGTAAAATAAAATTATTTATTTATATATTTTCATTAAAAAAATTCTCTGGGAAGAGCGCGAACTAAAAAAAATAAATTAATTCGCGGATCATTTTCACGGTTTTATTTTTGAAAAGAAAAGAGAATTTTTAAATTTATTTATTTCTAAACAACTTCCGGCCACATAAAAACCGCAAAATTTAAAAATTGAAGGAAAAATTTGTTTTGAAGGGGGGAATAAAAATAAAGAGATGGTGGGGAAAATAAAAAATAAATATTTTTAAAATTTTAAAATTTTTGAATTTTTTTAATTTTTGGCCAGAAATAAATTAATGCAATAAATTATGTAATAAATATTTTTTAAATTAAATTAAACATTTACATTGTTTGTTTGAACATTTTTTAGAAACATTTTTTAAAAACATTTTTAATGTTTATCTGAACATTCTTTTCAACATCTATGTTGTGTTTAAAAGGAAAATAAGCCTTTTACAATTCCAACTTTAATGTTTTTCCAAAACAAATGTTCATCTAAACATGTTTTTCTAAAACTTTTAATTACAACATGAATTTCTAAGAACATTCTTAATGCTCATCTGAACATTCTTTTCAACATTTATTTGTTTATAAACAAATAAACTTTTTCAACTTGAATATTTTTCCAAAACATTTTAAATTGTCATCTGAACATTTTTCTCCAACATGTTTGTTTATTTTTCCACAAATAAAATTAATTTTATTTCATTTCTTAAAATAGAATTGCGCAATCCATTATTCTCTCTTATTTTTTCTCGCCTTTTAAATGGTCATTTTCTCACTTTTTTATTCAAGTAAATAAATATATATCCAAAAATGGCCACAGAATTGTTTCATTATTTTTTAAAAAATATTTTTAGGGACAATAATTCACGACGGGGGATGTGTTGATGATGATGATATTTTTATTTATTTTTGTATATTTAAGTACTTGAATAAAAATAAACTTTTTTTCGAGAAATGAAGAAAAAAAAAAGTTTTTTTTTATTATTTTTTAACAATTATTTTCCTTCAAAAAATTTCTCTAAATTAGGGTAAAATAGGGAATGTCTAATTAATTATAGTAGAAAGTCTAATTATTACTTAGATTAGCTGCTGAATCCTTTTATAACAGGAATCCTCAATGAGGGCGAAGAGAGAAGAACATATCTCATATTTTTCTCGAACTTCCCCTTTAATTTCTAGGATCTATTTAGGTCTTGGACAGTCGTATTTCTATCTTCATTTAGAAGAGTAGTTTTAATTATAATAACAAAACTGTAAGGCAAAAAAAAAATTACAAATAATTTTTAAAAAATAAATATTTATTCAAATATTCAACAAATTAAAAAAATTATTTCATTTTTTTAAAAATAATTCCGGTTTTATTGGCCACTTTACTTAATTTTTACATTTTTTCTTCTTTTTTTTCAACTCAAAAACAGTTAAATATTATTTCTCACCAACCATACTCGCGGAGAGAAACGCTGATTGTGTTTATAGAGAGAATGAATTGTTTGCCCATCTTGACTGTTTGGAAGAAAAAAATTTTTTCTATTTAGTTTGAAAGATTTTTGAGCAACTATTTTTGGGAGAAGGAAGAAGGCGATTTTCTTCGGGAGGGAGGAAGGAAAGGGGGAAGGGGAGGGAGGGGGAAGGGAAGAGGGAGGGGAAGAGCAAAATACCTCCTCAATCCCCCTCCCTTTCATTTAAGTAATAGCCAAAAGAATATTTAGAAGAGAAGGAGGAAGTGTGACCACCACCAGAAGCTGTGGAGGAACCCCCTCTTCCTGCTTAAATGAAGTAAAAAATGAGGAGGAAGACAGTCTAACTGCCACACTTCCGTCCCTCATTTAAATACCTGTTGGGCGCGGCACTGTAAAATAAAAGTAAAATCAAGACTTTTATCTATAAAATTTATTAACTATGATTCAAATATTGTTAACTATCATCTCTAAAAATTTCAGAATTTTTGAAAAATTATTTCAAAAATTATGATCAAAAAACTAACGAAAAGTGGATGTTTCTCAAATAATTCAAGCATTTTTTGCCATATTTTCTCTAATATTTTTACAAAAATTATGAAATTTTTAGAGATGTTGGGAATAAAAAGTGAAGGGATCTGTGGACTAAATTCTGATTTTTTATAAAATTAATTTGATTTATTTGAGTGACCAATCAGCCCCGTTGCAACGAAGCCCTAATTTTGCAACAGTTACCCATATTTTCCTTCGGGTTTTAATTTTTAAAAAAATTTCAAAAATTTTTCCAAGAATTTCTGAAGCATTATTGAGAATATTAAAAGTCTAGTTTCTCATTTTTATCCATTCACGCCCAATCATTACCTCGCCCAAACATCCCTTCCTTCAAACAATTTACCCCTCCTCCTTTTCAACAAACTGATTTCTCTCTCTCTCTCATCCCCCGCTTCTTGACGGCCATTTTCTAAATTTCCTCGAACACAAATAAAATAAAAATATTTTCTAATAATCGTCTTTTTCCCCTTTTTTGCATCAGATCATCAAAAAATTTTTTTCTTTTAAATTTTTATTTTTTTCCTTTTAATTCAACGAAAAATTTTATTCTTTTAAATAAAATATTCAAAAAAAATTAATTTATTTATTTTTCTTATCAATCTACTCTCAATATTCATTAATTTTTTATTTTAAAAAGTACATATTTTGTGTGTTTTATTTTATTTTAAGTTAGTTCAGATATTCAACATTATTAATTTATTTAAAGTACATTTTTTAAATACATATTCTGTTGTGGATTAAAAAAATATTTTAATATAAACATTTAAATAAATATTTAATTAGTTTATGAACATTTTCACTAACAAAGTTTTCTCGGTTTAGTTAAAAACATGCGTAAACATGTTTTGTTAGAACTACAAACTTAAAACAATATCAAAACATGAGCAAAACATGTTCAGACCTATGAATTCTTACAAACATGAAAATATTAAAAACTTTATTACAAACATTGTTTAACTAAAACATTGTTTTATTACAACATTGTGTTTATGAAAAACATTGTTTTTATGAACATTGTTTTTATTAATAAACTTGAAACATGTTTGGTGTTTTATCAAGTTTTGCACTTTATTTTAAACATCCATAAAACATTATTTTTTAATTTAATATTTCCTTATATTTTTCTGTGTTTTTGATTTCTCTTATCAAGTCAAAAAATTTTTTTTACTTTATGAGATTGTAAATTATCAGTAAATAACAAAAATTATTTATTTTTCAGCTGTTCTTATTTACAAAATTATTTTAAAAAAAAATAAATATTTTATTTAAAATTAATATTAAAAAAAATTCTGATCCGAAAATTTATTTGTTTGTTTGTTTAAACATTTCCCTAAACTTTAAGTTCAGGAACAAAGTTTAAACAAGTTTAATATTCTTTTTATATGTTTTGGATTATCCTCTATGCGCGAACTTGTATTTAAAACAAAAATAAGGATTTTTATTTGTTTTTGTTTGTTTGTTTAGTATTTATTTAAATATAACCTCCAAAAACAACAACTTTTCCTTTCAAAATTTATTTAATTTTATTTTTTTTAATAATTTTATTTTTTAGTAATTATCCTCATTTTAGTAATTATTTAATTTTTTTACTTACTCATAATTTTCTCTTTCATCATTTTTTTCTCTCTTTATTTATTTACTCTGCTTGAAATTAAACAATTGAAATAATAAACGCCTGAAAATAAAAAAAGGAATGGACACCTTTATATAAAAAAGAATTAAAAATAAAAAGCAATTAGTACGATAATTTAGAAAATAAATAAATATTTATTTTAGAATTTTTATTGTAAATAAAATAAAAATTGTTGGGTATTTTGTCATCTTCTAATGAAAATACAATAAACAAAACAACAAAAACAATTAAACAAAAACAATTGCTTCCGTTTTTGGATGTTTTTGTTTTGATGTTTTTGTTGTTTTTAAATAAGAGAAAATTAAATAAACAAACAAAACATTGTGTTTTTGTTTGTTTTTGTATTTTTCCAGAAAAGGGAGAATTCCTCACAATATAATTTATTTATTTCCCCGCATTTTTTGATAAAGACAATAAAATCTAAAAATAATTTTTAATTATTTATATTTTATTTGGATTTTTATTTAGGAATAAAGGTACCTCTTTTATCAAGAAAAATTTTTTAATTTGACAAGGCTTGATTTTTAATTAACTTGGGGATGTTAGGGCGCAAAGACGCATTGGCGCGCTCATTTAAATTTCTATTAAAAATGAGCCTAAATTTCTTATATTTTTCAGAAACATTCATTATAGTGTTGACTTTATCCATACATTCAGAATTTTTTGTTTAATAATTCTCAAGTTCTGGTCGAAAAACTCAAAAGAAGTCGGCATTTTGACTAATAATTCTGAATTTTTTGGCCATAACTTCTGAAATAATTAACCAAAAATTATTAAATTTTTAATTCTGTTAAATATCTATATTAACTATTACTGTACAAAATTTCACAGTTCTACGTTTTTATTTGGCAATTTTATAAGGCCTAAAGTAACCTCACCTTGCCATAAACGTTACTACAACATTCCCTCCTATTTTTTTGAAATTTCCCTCATTTTTTTGTGTTGTAATTTTATTTTCGCAGCAGGGTGCTCGTTATTTTCTTTCTTTTTGTTTTTATTTTTGGAGACTACCGTTTCCTTCCCTTATTTAGTGCCAATTTAAAAAAAATATAAAATGGATGGTTATCAGTACTTGGCATTTATTTTGCCTAGAGGCATTTCTTTTGTTTTTATAAACATTCATCCAATTTGTTAATGTTTTGAATATTCTAAAGAAGAGAATGATGAAGTACCTCTCTTCACTATTTTCACTCCTCTCACAGGTGCGCGAAATAGAAAAATATTTATAGACAAATTTAAGTAGATATATGTTAGCTTAGCTTTTTAAACATGTTTACCTTAAATTATTATTTTTAGTTTGTTTGTTGTTGTTGTTGTTGTTGTTGTTGTTTCTAGATGTTTATTTTAGATGTTTTGATGTTTTTCCTATGTTTCTTGTTCATGTTAATGTTTGTGTTGTTTTTGTTATTACTATTGTTTTGTGTTTATTTTTAGATATTTTAATGTTTTTCAATGTTTCTAATGTTTCTTGTTTTTGTTTGTGTTGTTGTTATTATTATTGTTTTGTTGTTTATTTTTAGATGTTTTATTTGTTTTGTTGTTTTAAATGTTTTTTTCATATTTCTATGTTTTAATAAGTTTGTATTTTTAGGTTTGTAATTATTAGGTTTATTTGTCTTTAAATGTTTTTGTGTTTTGATGTTTTTTGTTTTTATTTTGTGTCTATTATGTATTTTACTATTTTAAAGATCACCTGTTTTGTATTTTGTTTGGTTTTGATTTTGTGTTTTTCTAGTTTTGTATTTTACCTGTTTGTCTTAATTTTGTATTTTATGTATTTCTATCTAATTAATTAAGTTTCCAAAACATATTGTTCATCAATTTTCACATGACTAATTCAAAACAATACATTAATTTATTTTCTTCAACATCAAATTCGCCCCAATAAACACAAAAATCTATGGATAATGAAGGAATTATTTAGGTTTCCTCGGCATTGCGCCAATTAAAAAATCTAAAGGAAAATTAGAAAAAAATGCCATAAAATACATAATTTATATAATGATGATCTCATTAAACTCTTTATTTTAATAATTAATTATTGGTTTCCAACAGTGAAAGGAGTGAAAGGAGATTTTTTTCTCCTTATTTTTCATTAAAACCCAAAATTATTAATATCCAAAAATATTTTTTTAAATAAAAAATTAGTATTTTTGTATTTAAAGTTGCATTTACATATATTAATTACGTAAATATTAAATAATAATAACCGGTTAAATAATTTATTTTCTTTGAATAATAAGCAACAAACCCTTCTTTGTTCTCTTTGCTTCAAGTTTATTTTTATTTTTTGCTTCAAGTTTTTCCAAGTTTATTTTTTTGATTAACAATAGGTTGAAATACTAGAGGAATTTTATTAGAAGCCTGTAACTTAACATAAGAAAAAATTTTTTTAAACTATAATGAGATAAAGCTTTCAGAGTATTTAGATGACCACTAAAGAGCTTGTTTAAGTAACAAATTTCTTTGTTTTAAAAAATTATTTGAAAAATTAAAAAAAAATTTTTCTTAATTTTTTTCTCAATTTTCTTTCTTTTTCTCTTTCCCTATCTCTTAATTTTCCTCATTCCCTCATCTATCGGTCACGTTCTTCTTCTGCCACCACACACCCTCACCCCTCCCCCAAAGAATTTTCTCCTTCTCGTATTTTTTGGCCCGGTCACACCTTAAAATTTATTTCCCTTTTTTTCAATAATTTTTTTCTAGCCTCTTCCCTCTTCTTTCCCTCTTCTCACTCTCTTCTTCCCTCTCGGAGTGACTGCTAATATGTATTATATTCCCGCGCAGACGCGTCCCAGTCAATTTATTCCCTCTTCTCTTTTTTGACTTTTTTCTAGCTAATTTTATTTCCAAAAAACTTTTTTTAACTTGTTTACTTCTAATTGAAACAAATTCAAGTTTTGGGAGGTCGAGAGAATAAAAAAAAGTTGTTTTTCTAAGTTCTACCCTTTTAAAAGAACACGCGTAACTAAAAAGGGCAAATTGCGAAAGCTTGGAAAAAAATAATTAATTTTAAATAACAAAAGAAAATCAACTGAAACAAACGTGTACATTCCCTTTTAATGTTTTCTGTCCAAAAAAATATTGAGAAAATTTCAAGAAAAATATTTTTGAAGGGGGAATAGAGATAAGGTAAAAATGAGAGAGACAAAGGTATTGGTTGCGCGAATGATTATAAATAATCGATATTTTGAGATAAAGATTTGAAATTTTTAACAAATATTTTTGATAATGTTAACTAATTATTCTGAAAATTTCAGAATTTTTGAGAAAATATTTCAGAAGTTATTAACAAAAAATCGATAAAAATGGGGTTTTTCGAGAAAATTGAGGCATTTTCGCCTATAACTTCTGAAATTCTGAACCAAAAATTCTGAAATTTTTAGGATTGTTAGTCAACCCAAATGTGGATATTATTGCCAAATTTTACTTTTTTAGGTTGATTCTAAGATATTTTATAAGCGATCTACTAACACCCTTCTTTCAAAGTCTTCACACACCCCCTCCTCCCCCTCATTTTTTCTCTCTAAATATTTTTTTCTTTTATTATTTTTTATTTTATTTCAAAAATCAACACATCCTTCCATTTTTATTTTGATTATTTGAATGATTTACAATCTTATTTCCTCTCCTTTTATTTAAAATTAACGGCAACTTTTTCCCTTTATTTTCTTCCCTTTTCAGCCTAATCCTTTAAAATATTTTTTTCTTTTGTTTCAAAAAATATGTTTTATAAATATAGTAATACTTTGGCCAATATTTTTCGGCAAAAAATAAAATATAATATAATATTTTTATTTTTTATATATCCTTTTGGCTTTATTTTTAATTTAATGGAAGTTTTTCACAAAAATCGGGTCTGTAAGGTTGCACCGGGAGAGGGGCTTTTTAAACTATACCTCCAATTTAGATTTGTATCCCGATCAGGGATGATCGAAATAAAAAAATTTTATTTCGAATCGAAACGAAATTTCGATCATCCCTGATCCCTCAATTGCTCAAGGTTTTTTCCACGATTATCCCCCAACCCCAACAATCTGCCTGTACCCCAACACACCCACGTTCGAAGTACAGCCCTTCCTCCAATTTTAGTTATACCTCATTTTTACGTTCATTTCAGCCTTAAGGAAGTATTTATAAACAAGGTCCGAATGTGTGCCTGATTTTGATTTTATTTTTTATTACAGACTACCCTTTAGAGAGATTTAAATTCAAAAATTCTTTATCACTTTTTTCCTCTATTTTATACACACACTTAATCAAACGTCAAATAATTTACGTAGTTATTTTCCTCCCTATTTTTAAACGTTTTCTGGGAAGACACAAATCAATTTAAATAATCCTTAACAATAAAAGAAGGAAGAAAGGGCATTTTTTCTTATTTTTTTTCTCATTCTCATTCAGGATCAACCCTTATTTCCTTCCGTCCTTTCATTAAGTTTTCCCTTTTAAATGAATACCAAGGTCAGTGGCAATTTTTTGAATTATTTAAAAATAAAGTGGCTACCTAATTTTCCCTTAAAAGTGGCTGATTGACACAAATGATTATTTATATTTATTTTTGTTTTGTTTTTCTGATTTTGTTAAGTATGTAGTAGTTGGAATATATGAAGGAAAGGAGGGGGGAAAATATATTTTGCGCACAAAAGGAAGTAGTTGGATGGCATTTATTTTTTTTTAAAGAAAAATATTTTTTGCCCTAAACACCTTTTGTAGTTTTTAGGCAAAATAATTAGGAGCAAAATTATTTGTAATCTTATTTTTAAAAAATTTTTTTGGAATTTAAATTGTAGAACATTTTAAATCCTGTGTTTTCTAAGGCAATCATGTATTTATTTTAATGTTTGGTCATTTAAATGTTTTTAAGAGGATTTATTTAATAATTGGGAAATTAGTTTCTAAATATTTAAGGAAAATTTATTTTGATAATTTTTTGAATATTCGAATATTTTATTAATTAAATTTATATTTTCTTTTTTTTTTTTAAATTTAATTTTAAAAAATTTAGTGTTTTGGCATGATACAAGATTGAAAATAATTATATGAAAATAATGATCAAAGTATTTTTAAATTTTTCGATATCGATACCCTGGCTTGATAATGGATATGGATACAAATAAGTTCAAAATGTTTGCGGATATCCGTCTGTATCCACTATAAATACCCGGATACAGATACAGATAATTCATGTCCATTACCAAGCCTGTCGATACCCCTATCTAAAGTACTGAGAATACTAAATACTAATTAAAATTGTTGTATAATTTAATTTTAATTTAAATGTGTGTGGTTGTTTTTGTCTAAAAAAATTATTTTTTTTTCTTCATTTTCCTTTTAATTCCTTTTTTTTTGTTTGTTTTTTAACCTTGACTATTAAACTACTAAAATGACCAAAATTAAAAACAACCGCAACAAAACGAGTTATTTTTTATTTTAAATTTAATATTTATTTTTTATTTTTAAATAATTCCTTTTAAAATTTCTTTAATTTCTCGAATTTAATACAAGAAAAATTACTGGAACAAAACATAAACAACACAAATTATAAAAAGTCAACTACTTCCAAAATGCTTTAGGGCTTTTTCTGGTTGCGCGCAATGTACTTTTCTGTTAGAAATTGAAAAAAAAATATTTTTGTTCTTTTATTTATGGCCTAAATAATAAAAAAAAATTTCGAAAAAATAAAGACACAAGAAAATTTAAAATTATTTATTTAATAATCTCTATAATTTAGAAAGCGACCTTATGGGGCGAGAATAGATTTTACGTAAACCCCGGAGTCTCCGTAGACCCTGACTTAAATAGAATTTTTTCTAAATAATTTTTTTAAATTTTTATAATTAATTAACTGTTTGTTTTCAAAATTAATAGGCATTGTCCGCAAAATATTTTTTCGTCTGCAAATATAATGCGAATTTTCGCTTATTCCCGATTTTATTTTTTTATAGACATTATTTCTAGATATTATTTTATTTTAATTTTTTAATAAAAATTCAAATTTTTTTCTGCCGTCTTTTAAAAAATATTTTCAAAACCACTTTCCCAATAAATATTTTTCTATCCAATCCCTCCCCTTATTTTTAAAAATATTTTATTTTTACAGTAATTCTCCTGAGAAAAGGGTTGGCCTTTTAAATATAGACTTTGACCAATCTCTTTTTTTACTCCCCCTATTAAACTCTCCAAACACTTTTCACATCTTTCCTTTTTAACAAAGAAAAATTGTCGCGCCACAAAATGTTTAGAAGAAGAGGTGAATAATAATAATAAAAAAAAGTTTAGCGCAAATTTCGCTTTCTAAATCCGATAACATTTTTTACTTAAATGGGACAAACATGTATTTATTTGTAGCAAAACATGTTGCGCAACATGGGATGTTTTGTGTTTTAGCGACCTTTTTATGTTTATTTCATTAATTTGTGTTTCTTATGTTTTATTGATGTTTTATTCATTTTTGTGTTTTTCCAAGTTTGTTTTAATGTTTTTAACATTAAAACAAACTTGGAAAAACACAAAAATGAATTTTTTTGTGTTTTACAACAAACACAAAAATTGTTGTGTTTTTGTTTTGTGTTTTACATTAAGGTTTTAGAATGTTTTTGTGTTTTCTTTTTAATTTTTCTTTTCTTGTGTTTCTGTTTGATGTTTCTACAAACATGATTTTTATTTTCTTTTGTTTTATTTGTTTTTAAGTTTTTGATGTTTTTCAATTTGCTTTATTCATAATTTGTTTTGTTATGTTTTATTTAGGTTTTTAACTTTTTTAATAAACATTTTAAATTTAATTTTCAACCCAAAACATGTTTGTATTTTTTATGTTTTCCTAAAATATGTTTTTCAAACATTACAACATTTAAATATTTCCAAAACATTTTTAAAACTTAAAAAGAAAATGAATAATTATGCGCAGCTTGAAAAATAAAATACACAACAAGTTTTTGTTGATGGATTGAGTTTTGGGGTTTTAAAGGGGAAAAAGAATTGACACGTTCATGTTAATCGCTGACTTTTTTTTCTAAATTTTTTCAAAAAATATTTTTTTAAGATTAATTTATTCACTTAATTTTTTTTATTTTATTCGAACAAAATTTTGAGAAAAATAAAATTTAAAATTAATTTTATTTTTAATTTTTCCGTTCCGAACCAGAAATCTTTAACCATCTATAGAATAAAAAAGAAAAATAGGGTAAAGTAAACAGAAATTCGAAGTTGTAAATATACCCAAAAAAAATATTCCTTAAAATTTTCTCATTTTTAAAATTCAATTTGGTAAATTTGATCTTTAACTTAACCTAAAATTAAAATTATTTTTAAAATTTTTGCGGGAAGAGAAGACCCCCCAAAAATATATTCTACTATTTTACTTCTTCTCAAATGATTTAACCCCGAAAATTTATTTTATATATTCTTCAATCTTTTGCCTTTTCCAGAGATTTCTTTCATTTATTTCTGACAGATAACCCAGAAACACTTTAAATAATTTGTAAATCTTTTTCTTCTTTTTACTTTAAATCATACATATATCCCCTATTTGGCGCCGGTTGGGAGGATTTTTTGGTTTAAATAAAATATTTTTGGATTTATTTTGGATAGTTAAAATTGTTAAGATAATAATGGGTGTTTTGGCGTGTTTTTGGCATGGACGGGAGTCTTTTGATCGCTTATAAAACTAACCAATGAATACCTACACGCTTGAAATTTTGCTGGAATATCCTCAATAGTGAAACTTAACCCTCATAAAACTTTCAGAATTTCTGGTTTTTTATTTCAAAAGTTATGGCCAATAAACCAGAATATTTTGAGAAAACGTTGACTTTTTGTTGGGTTTTCGACTATAACTTCTGAAATAATAAACTAAAAATTCTGAAATTTTTAACTTAACTAGACAACATATTTATGAATATTCAACCAAAGTTTCGTAGAATTAGGTTCTTTAATTTTGGAGATAACCTAGTTTGCGCCAAAACATTTCCTGCGCCTAAAGGGTTAATCCCCCGCTTCTTTCCTTTTAAATAATTTTAACTGGAAAGAACGGGATGCCACACATCCAATAAATAGTATATCTAGTAGCTTTTCGGGATTGCGCCATTTTTCCTCTCTATCAACCCAATTATACCTATATCATCTTTTCTTTTCCCGTTCGCGCACTTGTATTTAATTAATTTTAATTAAAAAAAATTTTTTTTCTTGTAACTGAAATTATTAAAATTTACAAAAAAAATATTCAAAAAATTCCAAATTTGCGTGTTTCAATTTCCCCGTATTTATTTTTTACCTTAAAACCCAAATTTAAAATTTTTCTATAAATAAAATTATTTTTTAAAAATAAAAAATTGAAACATTTGCGTAGTCTTTGCGTGTCAAATACAAAATTTGTTGATTATTTATTTTTAAAAAAGTTTCCGGTTTATTCTTAATTTATTTCTAATTATAAATTAAATATTTAAATTTATTTTTTTTTTAATTTTTGTTCAGTCATTTTTTGTATTTCTTAAATTATTTATTTGGCTATTTATCTCCTTGGAGTCCTCCTTTACCTCTGCCGCGAAATTAAAAATCTCCATCTAAACAATACCTTTCTCTCTATAATTTTCCACAAAAATATTTCATAGTGTTAACTTACTTTCCTAAAAATTTCAGAATTTCTGGTTTTCTATTTCAAAAGTTATGGTCAAAAATCCAACCAAAAAGCGTCATTTTATCGAAATATTCTGATTTTTGAACCTTAACTTCTGAAATAATAAACCAAAAAATCTGAAATTTTTAGAGAGGTTAGCTAACAGTATTGAGGATGTCCATATAAAGTTTCTTAAATTTAGGATTACATTTAGCAATTTTATAGGCTTTGGCGTAACCCCCTTCCTCCCCTTATTTCCCTCACCCCTTTAATTTAAAAGCTTTTTTAATTAATTTAATTTTCTTTTTTTTTAATTTTTTAGTGTCTATCAAACAAAAACAAAAAAATTAATAAACTTTTCGTTCGTCATTATTTTAAATATTTATTTATTATTTTACCTTCGATCGACCTTCAAACACACCTATTTTTTCAATATTTTTCTAAGTACTTAAAAAGGAATTTAATTTTTTTATTGACAAAAAACAACTAAAAATTATTAACGAGAGAAGAAGATTATTGGAAGATAAAAAGTAATTAATTGATAATTAAAATCCCTATCTTATCACAGGAAGGATATAGAAGGGATAAATCATATTGATCATTCACATTAGAGATAGGTCTCAATCTGGATTCAGTCGGGATTTTTCCTGGATCTAGAGTCCAGATCAAGGCATTTTTTGATGTCCTGGATTTTTTCTGGATCCAGATCAAGAATTCTGTCCAGGTTACTAACCTAAATCCAGATCCAGGATTTTTGAAAATACCGATCTCTAATTCACATATCACCATATATCTTCTCTCTCAGTTATCCCTCATAATCCCACAAAAAGTGGGATAACTGAGGGCTTTCTTATCAGAATACTAACATCCCTCTTATCTTATCCCAGGGTGTGTTAAGTCAGAATTTTTGGTTAGTTTTAGTATAGAATTACCAAAAACTGTCAGATAGCCTTTCTTAACTAGGAAATGACTTGGACTTTTGGAGGGGGATTGGATAAGAAGGGAGTTGAGAGACTTGAGAGGGGTTGATGGTTAGCCCTCATAATCCCTCAAGAAGTCGAAGGCTCTAATAATTTAGCTGACTAATTTAAATTTTAAAAATTTAAATCTTTCTAAAATTTTTTTTTTATTTCAGCCTTATTTTGACAAAAAAATTTTTAATTTAAAAATTAAAAATCAAAGTGGCTACTCAACTAAAAATGTTGGTAGGCGCGGATGGAGAGAAGGCAGCTTCTAGTAATGTAAATAGCCCTAGAAATGTTGTTCCCGGTAAATATATTTTTAAATTTTAAATTTTAAATTAAAACCAATTTAAAGGTCTAATACCTAAAATAGAACAACAACAACAAAATTTAAATGATTCTCCTTCCCCTTTTTTTCTCCCCACACATTTCCCTGAAATGCCTGGTGCCGCTATGTTTTTTGGTGCTGCTGATTTTAATTCTGCTCATTGCTTTAATGATGGAAATCCTAAGTGAGAAATTTAAAAAAATATTTTTAGAAAACCCCTCTCTAATAAAAAGGCACTCTAAACTTGAAGAACCTCTATATCTTATCCTACAATAAATACATTAGGGGAACCCCCTATTGATACGCTGTGGTAGTCAAAGTCTCATTTCTTTTAATATCTGAAGATGTAGCTGGGATAAGTTTAGAATAATTAAAAGAGGTTTCTTTAGTTGTTACATTAAGTAAAAATTTAAAAACTCAATTCTTCCCTGTAATCAACCACCATATACCTCTTATTGTTAGCAATAATATCCGCTATATAGAGGTTTTCCTTAAAATCCATTATATAGAGGTTTTTAAAAATTATTTTTTAAAGTCTTGACTTGGCAGCCTTTTACGCAGCACAACAACAAATGTTTTGGCCTAATGCTGATGATCTAAAAATTGTGAATACAATGAATGAGGGAGTAATGGATGAAGAAACTGCTAAATTATTTGAACAACAAGTAGAAATTTTTTAAAAATTTAAAAACATTTTTTTTAAATATTTTTTTAGATAGCTGAACATTCTGCTGCAATTGTTGGACAGTCTCTTCCTTCTGAGAATGATCCAACATCAAATATTTCATCTGTGCCTCTTTTATCTAACAATAATTGGCCTGATCAAATACACAAACAGGTATGTTTGGGCGCCGGAATGTCTTGGCGCGAACGCTTATGAAATAGCCTAACGAACGTCTAAAATGTTGAGAGTCAGTCTGATTCTTCCTAGTAATGTTATCTAACATGTCTAAAATTTTCAGAATTTTTGGTTCAGTATATAGGAGGTTATGATCGATAATGTCTTTATTCTAGTGAAAAATGCCTATTTTTGTTCGTTTTTTGGCCATAATCTAATAATTACGCAATCAAGAATGCTGAAATTTTTATCAGTGCTAGGTATAACTATTAAGAATATCTGTACAGAATTTTATGGCCCTAACTTTTCTTTAGGCAATTTTATAAGGTGTGTCATTCCTCTCCACGCTGCAATTTTTAAATTATTAAAATTCTCTCCCCTTCTTATTTTCAGCCTTTCCAGCCATACACAAATGCAACAAAATGTAAAAAATCGGGAAATCATATAAAGAGGCCTATGAATGGTTTTTCTAATTTAAAAATTAATTTTTTAATAAAAAATATTTTTAAGCATTTATGGTATGGTCACGTGATGAACGTTTAAAAATTTGTAGTGTTCAACCTGACAAACATAATGCTGAAATTAGTAAAGAGGTAAAAAAATAATTTTGGGTTAAGTTCTCAAAAATTATATTTAAAATAGAGAGTTTAACAAAACAGAGGTTTTACAGTCAACTCTCGTTTGTAGCGACCTTCTTAATTACGAACATCTCAGTATAGGCGTCTTTTCTTTCATTCCAATCTTCCAGTTCACAGTAAAGAGGGGAATTTCGTTATAAACGACCTTCCCTAATACATTCGTGTCGCTACTAACGAAAGTTGATTAAACTGGGGATCTTCTAGTTCCTATCTTTTAACCAAATAATTTTTACTTTGAAGTTGGGCTTTCGCTGGAAAAGTATGACTAAAGAAGACAAAAGGCCCTATGAAATAAAGGCTGAGGAATTAAGACAGTTACATTGTTTGGAATATCCAGACTATAAATATAGACCTAGAAAAAAGGTAAAAAAGGGAAATTGAGAAAAAAATTTTATTTTAAAATTAATTTTAAGATTAAAAAACAAGACACTCAAAAGCCTCAATTAACGATACAAAAAGATAGGGAAAGACTACCTTTGAATAGAAGCACCAATGGAATAAATATGAGAAGGTAAAAAATATTTAGATCAAAACCTCTTTGCTATCATCAACCCCTTTTTAATGATAATGTTGTTGTACACTATAGGGATAAAGGGATTGATTGATTTGTGTCCGCAACTACTGTCCGGAATTATTTTTGCGGAATTGCGTAAAATACTACCAATAGCCTATAAAAAATTTTTCTACAGTCCACTATAAGGACTATAAGGAGGCCTATATAAGGAGGGGTCATTAATTTAAAAAATTTTATATTTTAAAGCAATAACAACACCAACAACAATCCCAATAATTACCAGTCCTTTTTAAATTATGGCGCTCCTATAGAAAATAGAGGACAACAACAACAATTTGAACATTTAGACACCAAACAACAACAACAACAATATTTCCACCAAACACAACAAACATTGTTTGAAGAAACACAACAATTAATGCAAGAAACATCTCCACATTTCCAACAAACTTCTTTATTAAATTCTTCTTTAAATTCTCCCCAACAAACTATCCAAACACAACAATTCTTTACAGGGTTTCCTGATACTGGTATGTTTGGGCGCGAAAATGTTTAGGCGCAAACGCTTGTAAAATATTCAAATGAGCTCCAAAATTTTTGAAATTTTGTATAATTGTGCTCAATATTGTTATCTAACTCTGCTAGAAAATTTAGAATTTTTGGTTAAATATTTGGGAAGTTATGCTCGAAAATGTTGAATTTTTAAGGAAATTTCTCGTCTCTTGTTACTTTTTCTGTCATAACTTTTGAAATATTTGTCCAAAAATTCTGAAATTTTTAGACAAGTTAAACAACACTATCAAGAGTATCTCTGCGAAATTTGGTATTATTAGTTGCTCATTTGACATTTTTATGTTTAAATTTGTGCCGTCACAACACTACCAATCATTCCATCTTTTCCCTATTAATCTTTAAAATTTTTAAAAAGCAGCCTCAACTAGCGGTGTGCAGAATCAGCATAGTACATATTCAGCTTATAATCCTCCACAAATACCACAACATTCATCACCAGTTTCCTTCCAAATGCCAGGCATTTCAGGCTTGGTAGTTCCACAACAACAACAGCCTTCAACAATGCAATCGAGTAATGAAAGGCAAATTTATGGACAAAATGAACAACAACAAATTGGTAAATAATTTTATTTAAATTCTCAAACAAGGTCAACAATAGGTTAACTTTAGTGAAAATACCCTACGGGCATGGGGGAATAATTTTTAATTGGGATATATTTCTAAAAAAGCGGGGATTGATAGTAGAGTTTCAGCGGAAGTTCCGGTGTTTTTTGAACTCAAATTGGTTCCGGTTCCAGTAAAAATTTAGGTTCTGGTGAAATACTAATTGATAGCTTGTCTCTCCTAACATTATTTAAAGACACAGGATTAATTTTGGATATAACACCAGAGTTGTTTCGAAACAAGAAAATCTTCGAAAATCGTAAATCGAAAATATTCTTCAAAAATTCGAAAATCGAGAGAAAAAACCCATCGAAAATTGAAATTTTGAAACAACTCTGAACACCACCCAAAGATGATTTAAAATTATAATTAGGTAGTTTAAATGAATTCCTCTCCTTTTCTAGGTGTTTTCCCACCTCAACAACCGGTCCAACAATTTTATTTAATTGACCAATGATTTGAATTTTTAGATAAAAGTTTTAGTTTTGTGTTTTCCTCTTTTATTCTTCCAAAAACTCCAAAATTTTATGTAAAAAATCCAAAAATGATTCAAATTCTTGGAGAAAAAAGGAGGAGAAATACAAACTAAGAACTTAGCTTTCTTTATGTAAATTTTAATTATATTTGTATTAATCGAAATTTGCATTATTTAATTTTTAAAAATTATTTTTTCTCTTTATTTCTTGACCTTCTATAGAATTTTGTATTTATTTATTTAAAAATTAGTTTAAATTTTTTAATTTAAATTTTCAAAAAATTGTTAGATCCTTTAGAATTTATTTAAAAAAAATTTTTTTTTCAATTCCTTAAAGGATCCAACAATTTTTAAGAATTTTTCTAAAAATTAATTTAAATAGACCCGATTTTTTTATTTTTGACCTCATTTAATAAATAAATTTTCTTTCAAAAAATAAACTTTTCTTTAAATCTGCCCTATAAAAACGTTTAAAGCCACTGCTTTTATATACTTTTTTTTAAATTTTTTTGTTGAATAAATTTTATGATATTGTAGTAAAAAATTATAGTTAAAAAATATTAAAAAAATATATAATTTACTAATTTCAAAAACAAAGAAATATAATTTAATAATCAAAACTGGCAGTATATTTAAAATAGTCAGAAAGCAAAGATAAAAATAAAATTATAAAAAAAGTCAAGGCATAAAATAATAGTAGAATTATTAGAGAAGGGATTGGCAAAGTCTTAAGGTTCTAATAAATTATGAAAATAGATAATGATAGTTTAATATAAAATTTAATCCCAAAATTTGATAAACTAAAACCAAATGTTTTCGTTAATTTCTAAAAAATAAATACAACGAAAATCCTGATCAGAAACTAACCGTGTTGAATCAGAGTGGAAAATAAATTTAAAAACCAATCAAAAATCCTTCCAAACCCCCTCAAAAATTCCCGTTTCTCTAATAAAAATATAAGTATGTTTAATTGATTATAAAAGTTGTCTCTCTTTAAATTTTCTTTTTTTTTAAATAAAAAATTCTTTTTTAAATAAAATTATTAAGAGGGTCATCCGGAACAGATTCATTAAACACTTCTTCCTCACCCACCTCTTCTTCTTCCAATCCATTTTCATAAATTTCATCATCTTCATTTTTATAATTTTCTTCTTCCTCTTCCTCCTCCTTTTCTTCATCTTTTCCATACATTTCTTCTTCATCTGCAATAGGATCCATTTTTACTCCACAACTATTTAAAAATCCTCCATGAAAACGACAATAATAGATAAACCTTTAAAAAAAAGATTTTTTTAATTATTATTGATTTTTTAATTATTAATTATTATTGACTTGCAACTAATTTTAGAAACCCATCTAAAGAAAATTATGGTCTAGTAACTGGTAAGATATTGAAGAGATGATATGATGGTTGGATATAAAACAACTTGTATGGGAATGAATAAAACTGGAAATTTTCTACTACATGGAATAGGTAAAAGAAAAAGGATAAGTTAAGAGACGGAATCTTTGTGGAGATAAAGAGGAGGACTATTTAAAACTGTATTCATCCCCTCTCAAGAAAAATTATATTTTTATTTTATTATCTACCAACTTTTTCCACGTTGCATGTAAAGATAATAAAGCTTCATTTCCTATAATTATAAGCAAATATTTTGCTCGACTAATTGAAGTATTTATTCTCTAAAAATATTAAAAATTAATTCAAATAAAATTTTTAAAAATTTTACCAAATCACAACGAAGAAATCCCAAATCATATTGCCTAACCATTGACATAATAATTACTTCCCTTTCAGAACCCTTGAAAAAAATTTTTTTTAGAAATTTTTTTAGATTTTTTTAAAGATACTTGAAATCCTTCAACAGAATCAACTGTAACACCAGGATATGAAGCTAACATAACTCTTAAACGAAGAACCTTAAAATGAATTTTTTTGGAATTTTACGGAACTTTCTTTTAAATTTTGCCTGATTTTTGTAAGGAGAAATAACTCCAATATCCTTCTCTTGTGTATTTGTCTCAGCCAAAATTCGTTGTACATATTTACATACTAAATTAGCTTCAAAAGTATTTTGATGTGATTTATTAACTCCTTGTTCATCTTCACTGCCACGAGAAGAATGAAAAATTATTGGAAAACCCTTAAATGTATAAAACGTTAAAAGAGACAAAACCAAAAAATGGGATAGATGAGGGAGGGAAAGATGAGATAATTAGAGATAGGGATATCTACTAGCTTCTCTTATTGAGTGTTGATAAGTGAAAGAACGAGGAAGAGCAAAAAGTAAAAGCTTGAGATATGTGAGAACAGGATAAGCGAGTAATGAATGTCAAAGATAAATAAAAGAGAATGTTTAGACCTTAAACAATGTCAGAATAAGTATTAAAAATAAGATATAAAACAAGTATTTTCTTGTAATTATTCCTTTCAATAATTTATCGAAGATTGATTTGACAACAAAAATAGATTTAAAATTGTTGTCAAAGTACATCTTCGATTTTTAAAAATAAAATATTTTCTGTCCCTTAAGTCCCCAAAAAATAATTCTAAAATTAAAAAAAACCTTTGTAGGTAATCCTTCCCAATCAGAAAGTTTATAAAAATTTCCTTGTCTATCATCAACAATTAACATATTATCATAAAATAGATAAGAACAAGGCCTCAAAATATTATAATGTGAACGATATGTTTGGCGGAGAATAACAAAATATCTTCTAAAAAAATTTTTGAAATTTTTTATTTAAAGTTTAAAAAATACTCGTCAGACGAATCTTTGTACATTTCAGAATGCATAATTCTTTTAAGCATAGAAATATCAAAACCAAACCATTTCATTGTATTTACATTTAGAACTGGGCCTAATTGCATTGGATCGCCTGCCAAAACGACAGAGGTTTCTTTTCCAACAAGTCCTCCTTTAAAAAAGGAATTTTAATTTTTAATTAAAGCTTATCTTTAAATCAGTTAATTTTTAACATTATATCCAAAAGAGTAGATAAACTGATGGAATCAGAGCTGTTTCGAAACAAAAAATCTTCGAAAATCGTAAATCAAAGACTCTCGAAAATTCGAAACAACTCTGGATGGGATAGATCGAATTATCTCATTTAAGCATTAAACTACATATCCCAGTATGATTTTCTCCTCAAGATAAAAAATTCCAAAATTAGGCCAATTAACCTTATGTAACATCCCACTCACTCTCAAAAAAAGAAGAAACAAAGAGTAGATGAAAAGGAATACTAAATAACTCTAACATTCTTCTATCTTTTTACAAAATTAAAATAACAAACCTATAGGAATCCAAACTTCTGATTCTAATGCCTGTCCAGCTTCATCAACAATTATATGTCTAAAAATATAAAATTAGGAAAAAATATAAATAAAACAAACGTGAAATAATCTCTTAAACCACCAGCCAAAATTAGATAAGATGAAGTAGCTAGCGTTGCAATTATTACACGAAACATTTTTAAATTTAAACGATCAGGAATTCCAAAGAAACGATGTTTGGCTTCTTTTCTTTAAAATTTAAAAATTATTCTTAATACCTGTAAGGGATATCTCTGAGAAATTTAGGGGTTTAGGTCTTATTAAAAATAAGAATCAACAAGAGGAATCCATGCGTTCAAAAATTTAAAAAATCTTACGCTAAATAAGATATCGGGTCCAATTTTTTATTTCGACTGTGTGCCATCGTTGCTTAAAAAATAAAAAGAATATTTTTAAAATACAAAAAAAACAAACATAAAGAATGCATTCTAAAAATATATTTGTGTTCCAAAAAGTCATGTTGTAAAAGAGCTTCAGCAAAATTATCAGCAGCCATCTTACTTGGAGTACAAACCAAAATACGATTTTGGGATGATTGAAGGACCAAATGTCTAATTGATTCAATTAAAGTAATAGTCTTTCCAGTTCCTAAAATTACAAAAAAATTTTGAAAAATTGAAAAATGTTTCAAACCTGGAGGTCCAAATAAAACAAACGGCCATGGATGGTGTTCTTTATTGACAATTGAGAAGATGGCGTTTTTCTGTAAAATTTAAATAAATTTTTTTGTATCTCGAAAAGTTGGGAAAAGAAAGTTATCAAAATAAGAAGGTATAGAAGAATAGATACAAGTGATTTGATAAAAAAATTTTTTTCTTGAAAAATTTTATTTGTGACTAGGATAAAGTTAGGGAAGGAGTGTCCCAATAAAAAAAGGAAACCTAAAAATTATCTAATATCTAATATTGGACAAAAATAATTTATTTTAATAAAAAATTAACAAACTTGTTCTTCATTATAGCTATGATCAGCTTCTTCCCGAAATGGCATTGATAACAATTCAACAGCTCTGCGCGTTCGAAACTCTTCAAGGGTCTAAATAATATTTCCTCCTTAAATATTATATTTTTAAAAAACCTCAGTAAATTCAGGCTTAGGATAAATAATTTGATCCATATTTCTTCTACTTCCACAATTTGCCAATATCCATTCTAATGAACGAAGTTGTGAGCGATAAACAAAAGCAGAACTATTGATGGACACATTTACCTAAAAAGAAAATATTTTTTATTCATTAACAAAAAATTTATAAAATTTTATTACATTATTGCTCAACGCCAAAATTCGAGAAAGCCGTAAAGGATCAACAAAGAATAGAACAATGCTTTGGCTTGAAGGATTGACTTGTTCTATAACTGCCTATTTGGGGTAAAAATTGTTTTTAATTTAAAAAAAAAAACAAAAATTAAAGAAAATCGTGTTCAGAAGGGACGAACTTTTGGCATTTTGTTTAAATTGCCCAAAAGCAGATACCCTCCTAAAATTTTATTTAGCTCACTTTGTAGACCGAACTTTCAAGTTATTTAATTAGTTCAGTAGATTAAGCGAGCAACAAAACAAAATAATAACCAAATTCACTACCAACTTAACCATAACGAACGTTAAAACAATTTTTAAAAATATACTTAAGAAATAAATTTACATTAGCATATAATTTTCCATCAGAAACAGAACGTACTGAAACGTGAAGGCCAGTAGTTAAAACATCGTCATCAAATGTTCGGCGTGGGATTTTTATCTAAATTTAATTTTTAATTGAAAAAAATCTTTTTTAAAAATGCAGACATTTAACAATTCACAAAAGGAACTATTATTAATTAATACCAAACAGCAGGGGACTAAAGCGAAAAACGCACGTAGTGAAAAATTTCCTTATTAGGAATTGTTAAATGACTAAAAAGGGTGGTATCATAGATTTAAAGGCCAGTGTCCACGAAATTCAATTTTGGGTTAATAACTTTTTTTGAAGAAATTATTCCAATCTCAAGTAAAAAAATATCAAGAAAACCTCATAAAGAGAATCATCATCAGTACCATAAGGTGCCATTTTAACTTTTTGTAACATAATTTTAGCATCTTGCATAGCACCCTTTAAAAAAATTTTTCAAATTAATTTAAAAAAGAGAAAACAAACTCCATCAAATGCCCAAGCAATATAAATAAATATTCTCAATTTTTCGGCTAAAGAAGGCAAATCACAAGCAATTTGTTGTAATTTTTCCAAAATTGGTGCAAATGAAGGATCATCTACCAAATCATTTTCCTTTAAGAAAATGATTTTTAATTTAGAAAAATTAGAAAAAAATTACAGAAAATGTACTTCCCAATTCTTGATATTCTGTTGGAAGTACGAGTGCACGATTAAAGTCTTTGTAGAGAAGTAAACCACCACGAATTCTATAATTGAAAAATTAAAAATAATTATTTTGATAATGAAAATTCGAAATTTTTTGCCGTAAATGAAAATTCCCAAGGTCTGAGATCGTAAAAATCCGCAATTTTTAGATGAATTGCGGACAAAAATTGAGGATTTATTATCGAAATTCCCAAAAATACAAGAATAAAAATTACTTTCTAACTCCATCCTTTTGTCGATCTGGCCTTTCCATTGGGTCATCATAAGTAGAAAAATCTTCTTTTAAATAAGTATAGCCATTAACAAATTTTTGTGCTTTAATATTACTTAAAGAGCACTTTTAAAATTTTCAAAAAAATTTTTTATACATATTTTTAGGTTTTCCTCCAGTTGAAGGTTCATCCCTATCATCATCACTGTCTTGTTTTTGGTTATTTTTGCCATTACTCATTCCTCCAAATTTTTTTCTCCGTTTAGATTTTACGTCCTTAAAACTTTTTTATTTTTAAAGTCAAACAAGGCTAAACCTGAAAATCCCCAAAATCCTCAAATCCATCGGGGGCAGCTCTAGGCGCTGATTGATTTGGTCTGCACCCACTCCTTCCCCCAAAATCAGCAGAGGTTGAAGGTTTATGGAAGCCATTTTGAGTAGCTTTAGGCAGCATTATTCCAGCCTCCACATATTGCTTTAAAACACGATAGGCTTGAGTTATAATCTAAAAATTTTAAAATATATTCCAAAAGAATGGGTTTTTTGCAAAAAATTGTCCGAAAACAATCTTTAAAGAAAAATTTTTGAAGAGTCCTTAGAAGGAAAATAACAAACAAATATTTGAATTAAGGTGTCTCCCCAATCCTTCACTATTACCAACAAAATCATTTAAATTAATTTTTCAGTAATACCTGTGCTTTCTGAACAGCGCCACCTTTATCCGAATGATGAGCTTTTATTTGCTATTAAAAATAAAATTAACAATTAAACAATATTTAAAAAAACCTTAAAAAATGCTCTTCTAAGTTCTACCAAATTAATGGTATGTGTGACTTTTAATTCCATCATCATTGACAAAATTTCTTTATCAGTATAGTTGAATTCCTATGAAAGGAAAAATAAATTATATAGTGATTCTTAAATATTTTTAACAAAAAATAAGTATCTATTAATTTTAAACTAAAAAATTTATTCTAATTTACCTTACGCAATCCTGACATGATTTGTAATATACCCGTAAAAATATAATATATAATGCTGTCGTTGACAAAGAGTAAAATAAGGAAAATCTAAAAACAAATAAAAAATATTTATATAAAGTCGGAAGATAAGAATCAAAAAAATTAGCATCTTCCCCTTGTATTTTAGAAAAAATTACTCATTTACTATAATGTAATTATTTTGTTTAGCTTTACTAAAGAATTGTGGTAGGACTCAAGCATTTGAAATTTCCAAAACGTCAAGTCACGGAGCAGAATTGCGTCGTAATCGAATTTTTAATTCCAACAAAGATGAACGTTGTTCCAACAACTGGGGATGTCGTCCACATTTTTTAATCTATTGGCACTCTAGTGGCCCGCTCTCTAGTGCCCGCTCTCTAGTGGCAGCACTCTAGTGGGGGCACTCTAGTGGCCCGTTCGCGAAAGAGGGTACAGCTAGTGTGCGGCACGGGACAGGATCCCGTTCGGGATTTTACGGGATCCCGTCCCGAAATCCCGATTTTTAAGCGGCGATCTTCGCTACACGATGGCCGTGCTTCGCTGCGGTCGTGCTCGCGGCGACCGTAGCGAAGCGGCGGCCGTCGTTCCGCTCGACATGCCCGGCTTCCTCCGCAGCGGCAAAAACTTTTTTCCGCGGAGGCCTTATAAAATAATAAATACAAGTGATCATTAATGGTAATCCAAAGGTTTTGATTGGCTTGATTTTCCATTAACCTGTCCCCTACCCGATTTAAACATTTCTGTTTTTATTAAATTGTTTGTTATTTTTAGTTCTTTACATTAAATAATGGATGCTACGAATCTTGTATTCTGTTACAACAAGGGATGTGGGGTCAAGTTCAATCCTGTTGAAAATAAAGATGGTTTTTTAAATTTTAATTTTTAAAAAATTCAAGTTTAAGATTCATGTATTTTTCACCCAGGGCCGCCTTATTTTCATGACGCGTATAAAATTTGGATGTGTTGTAACAAAAAAAGTACCGACTTTACGTAATCTCAAATATAAATCTTTAAAAAAATTTTTGTTTAAAAGGTCCTGGCTAAATTTTGAAGGGTGTACACGCGGACCGGTAATTTATTCAATCATTAAAAAAATTTTTTAATTTAAAGCATAACCCTGTTAAACCTGATATCCCTAAGATTCAACAGACTCAACCCAAAGCTGAGGAGAAGGTTGGTTTTTTATTTTGATGGGAAGGGTTCTTTCAAAGGCCTTGTGATAGAAATGAGGGTGATGCTTTTGGAAAGAAAACGGGGAGTTGATCTGGGTGGCCCCTTTTTGGGATTCGTCTAGTTTAACTTTTCTAACCAAAACTTATTGTTTTAAAGTCTACTCAAGTACCAATACGTGTGCTGGTTACTGGGGCAGCTGGTCAAATTGGTTATTCTTTGGTTATTCAAATTGCAAAAGGTGATGTTTTCGGAAAGGAAACGGTTTGATATATTTTTAGAATATTTTTGTAGTAAAAATTTTTTAGCCCATTGTTCTGATTATGTTGGATATTCCTCATATGGCAGAAGTGCTTAAAGGAGTGGAACTTGAACTTTACGATTGTGCCTTGGCGAATCTTATAGGTTTTTTGTGATTTCTAATTATCTTAATTAACGTTAAACCTCACTAATATTTTTAGCTGTCGAGCCAGTCACGACTGAAGAGGCAGCGTTCAAAGACATTGATTATGCTTTTCTTGTTGGTGCAATGCCTCGAAAGGAAGGAATGGAACGAAAGGATTTACTTGCTGCTAATGTGAAAATATTTAAATCGCAAGGATTGGCTCTAGCAAAATATTCAAAGCCAACTGTTAAGGTAAAAAATTATTAAATTTTGGCACTAAAACATTTTTTTAAAGGTTCTGGTTGTTGGAAATCCAGCAAATACAAATGCTTTTATTTGTGCAAAATATGCAGCAGAAAAAATTCCAGCAAAGAATTTCAGCGCTATGACTCGTCTTGACCATAACCGTGCAATTGCCCAAATAGCTGCTCGTTGTGGCGTTGACTGTGGATCTGTGAAGAAAGTTATAATTTGGGGAAATCATTCAAGTACCCAATTTCCTGATGTTAAACATGCTAGAGTAATTAAAGGTTTGGAAATTTTTTATTTTTATCCGAATATTTTTGCTTAACAGGGGGTACAGATATTGGTGCTTATAAGGCTGTAAATGATGTGCCGTGGATACAGAATGAGTTTATTTCGGTTATTTATTTTTTAGAACATTTAGAAAACTCCCGTGTTTTTTAGACCGTCCAAAAGCGCGGAGCTGTTATTATCGAAAAACGCAAACTGTCCAGCGCAATGTCGGCAGCAAAGGCGGCATGGTAAGTAGTGAATAAATCACTACATGAGGATTTCCCTTGTTTAAAGACCGTCTAATATCTCCTCAACTTTAGTGATCACATTCATGATTGGCACTTTGGAACAAAAGATGGCGATTGGGTTTCTATGGCCGTTCCTTCCGATGGTTCTTATGGAATTCCGGAAGGTTTGATCTTCTCATTTCCAATTACAATTGATGCAAAAACGCGTGACTGGAAAATTGTACAAGGATTAGAACTCGATGCTTTTGCGAAACAAAAAATCGAAATTACTACAAAGGTTTCTTCTACAAACTTTTTAAAAATAATTTTTATTAAATATTTTGAAGGAATTGACAGCAGAACGCGAAGATGCTTTAGAGGTATCAAAGTAAATATTAACTAAAAATATCTGAAGTTAGAGAATGGTTGGATTTTTAGATTAAAAATTTGTTATGACCAATTAAACTGTTATATTAATTTTAAAAAATATCTGTATAAGTCTCGATTTTTCTTTTCCAATTAAATATTTTATAAAAATTTAAATAATAACAATACTCATAAAATGAGCCAACAAATACATGTGTTTCAACCCATAAACTGATGTGTAGGGTTACCGTTTTCGGTTCGCGCCGGCGTTCGGTGCATTTTTTTCTAGAGCTTGGTTTTTTTCGGTTCGTTTTAGAGCCTTTTGAGCTGAAAAGCCTCGGCTCGCTTGATCTTTCGAGTCGCTCGCTCGATCAACCCTACTGAGGTGTAATTTTTTACATCGTGACGTCAAAAATTTATTTAGTTTTGGTTTTTAAAGTTTTGGGTTTTTATATAAATAATAAGATAAATTTTTGGGTTTATAGGCTAACTTTGAGAGAATTAAGGCAAAATTTAAAGTAAATTAAGAAAAAATGATTTTTAATTTTTTAGTTTAATTAAACAAAAACCTTTTAAAATAAAATAATTATCACAACAATCAAGGATATAATTTTATTAATTTTCTTTCGATTTATATTATTTTGTAAATTTAGAAGTGTTGTTTTCTAAAATTTAAAAATTTTATTTTTAAAAATGAAAAAAGTTTTAGAAATTACTTGAATCGAAATTAACGTTTTTTTCTCTACTTTGAATTATACGACCGATTTTAAAAACAATTTTTTACATCGAGACACTTTATTTAGTTTATAGGCCGGTTTTAAAAACCGTTTAAATTGAGTGAATTAAAAAATCTCCCAAAGTAAGACTTAACTAAAAATCGAAAACTTGAAGGGGGTACCGGTTGTGTCTAACACTTACTAATAGGGATGTGTCGGGTTATCCGAAACTCGACCCTTTTTTCAACCCAAAACCCGACTTTTTTCGCTTCTTATTTCTTAAAAATTTTTAAACCTACAAAATTTATAAATAAAAATTTTTTCCAATTTTTTCTACTAAAAATTTTCATTTTGCCACCACATAAAATCCCGTTTTATTCTAGAAGAAATGAGATCATTTTGAAATTGTTCCCCATAATCATTTAAATTATTTTGTTGCTGTTTTCGGACAACATTATTTCCCTCCCCAAAATAATTATTAATTTGTTGTTGTTGGGGAGTGTTTTGAATAGTAAATTGTTGGGGGGAATTTAAATTATTTTGTTTTTTGTTTGGTTGAAATATATCTCCAAATAAATCGAAAAATAACGGGTCTGTAGGTCGTGAACGTGTACTTGGAAATGTGTGTACCATCCGGATATTTTCTATCAAGTCACGAGAAATTAACTGAAAAAATAATAAATTTTTGTTTTTAAAATATTAGAAAAAATTTAAGCTTCCACTTGACCAATTTTAGACCTTAAATTATAGGGGTGAGGGGTGTCCGCAAATGAAAAAAAATTTTCCACAGCCGCAATCCACAGTAATTGCGGACACCCCTGGTGTACATATATAAAAATACGGTTTGATAATAAAAAAATAAATCAGAGCTCATTTTGCTTCTATAAAGGTGGAGAAACAATGAGAAGTTGGAAGAATATATCTTACAATCATACTTTGAGGATGAAAGCTTGAATTTAACTCTGAGGATAATAGTTTTAATTGCTAAAAAGGAGGGCTTAGAAAAATGGGAATAATTAAAAGTGTCCTCAATAAACAGTCATGTACGGATAATAAATATTCCGCTTTAATTTTTTTCTCTCAAAAAGGAAGTATCCTTTATTTCCAAATAAAACTTGCCGTTAATTTAGGCAAAATATGTAAAAGTTTGGCAAAACGAAGAGCTGCCTCTGATGGACTAACAGAAGCTGATTTTTGTGGGGAATGACTATAAAGTGCTGAATGTGCAGAATCTCTCAATTTTTCAACAAAAATTCTTCCATTAATTGAAAGTAATTGAGGAGGGTTATTAAAATCTTTTTGATTAATTTTTGGGGAAAGAAGGGAAGAAGTTGTAGTTGTTGTTGTTGAAGTACTACTTCCCCCTCCTCCTTCATTATTATCTTCCCCACTAGCTGAATCCATACCCAAAACAATTATTAATTTCATTAAAATAAACTCTTCTTGGTCCATTTTTAATTCATCAAGTAATCGAACTAGTGAGCTAATACTTTTACTGACAATTTGTTGTGTTAGAAAACTGTTGGGAACGATCTAAACAGAAAAATATTAAAATTAAAGGGACAATTAGGCGCGGAAATGTTTGGGCGTGGGTGCCCATAAAACAGTTCAGATGGGGGCTAGAAACGTGAAATTTTACTCGGATATACAATATAATGGTATCTAGAGGTTCTCAAAATTTAATAATTTTTGGCTTAAAATTTCAAAAGATGTGGTCGAAAATCGAAATTTTTTTTAAAATTTTTCGAAATTTTAGGTCCAACATTCTAAAATTTTAAAAATTTGCGGTTTTACCGTCTCTCCAGCACACAGAGTAATCCCCGTCGGCAAACAAAGCAAGTTTTGAGTATCTTTAGTAACTGATATAGTCCCAAAAGCAATATCAAAAAGAACTAGTGGAGCAAAACCATAACGAAGCAAAACAATCTTTAAAAATGAGGAAAGGTTTTGGGAAAACAAAATTTTTCAGAACCTTATCCTGAACAGACAAAGATTCACCTAAAAACGAATTTTGACTTTTAAAAGTTGTTTTTTCCATGATTCCATTTAAATTAATTAAAGACAAATAATTGATGTAATCAACAACTTTTGTTAGTGAACGGTATTTGCAAAATTCCATTTCCTCTTCGGTTACACGTCGAAGTCTAACACAATAATTAACCTAAAAATTTAATTTTTCTTTTTAATATTCATCCCCACACCTGTGTTCTATATCTATCCAAAATTTGAGGATATTCAAAAATACTCTCCAAATGAATTTCCCTTTTAGGCGCTTCATTCTCGCTAAAATCAACAACTTCGTTAATTGTCATTTCTGCCTCAATTAATTTTTTAATTAAAAATTGGCATTTTTCTTCGTTAATATCCACGTGATGTTTTTGTGTTTCCAAATAATTTTCTATTTTATTTTGATTTTTATTTGGTGATAAATTAAATTCGTTTTTATCTTCAAGGGCTAGAACTTCCTTTGGCTGTTGGTGACAAAGAGGGCAACATCCAGCATTATCTAGAGAGACTATAAAAATTAAAAAAAAATTTTTGGAAGCTGGGAAAAATAAAGAAAAATATTTTTGTTGACATTTTTCAACTAGAAAAATAACTGGAAGGCAGCTGGACTCGAACCAACGGCTTTATCCACACAACAAAAATTAAATTAACTGAGAACAAATCCACTTAACCACACAACAATTGATAACTGGAAATTTAAATAAACTTAGGTCACCTGAAAATTCTTTTGATTCTTTGCATATTTCTTTCTCCATTTTTGCCAAATCCTCCTCAACTTCTGAAGACTTTTTAGGCATTCTAACAGCTTCTGGTTGCATTCCAGCCTACAAATATTTCTCTTATATCAAACAAATTCCCTATTTTCTCCTATACCTTTAAACACCTTTGTAGTCTACAATAACGGCAAGCATTTCGATAATTTGGATTTATATCACAATGGCCATCAGCCCGGCAAATATACTTCATTTTATTTTTAATGGATCGCCAAAAGAAGCATTTGCACCCGTGACAGGCAGGGACACCATAATAACTGAAATTTATAGAAAAATTGCTTGAAATTTTTTCATGAAAAAAATTTTACTGGTGATTGCAGGCTGCGTCACCACAAACAACGCACTGAAAATTTAGAAAAAGTTGAGATTTAAATATTAGATATCTTTATTTTTTAGCTTTCCAACAAGAAGCTTAATAACAGGCTTTTATAAATTTTATTCTCTCATTCTACAGTATCATTGTGACGAAATATGACTTTTCGTTCAATTGGACATTTTGTCCGTTGATATATGACGAATCCTAAAGCTATTCTTACACTTCCCCTAAGCCGGTACTATCCCAATTTTCTACTAATTAATCCAATGTCACTTGCAAATAAGTACTAAATACTTTAAAAAAAGCTTACAACTTCACAATGACCTGCCCCCAATGGATTCATAATAGCTCCACGTCTGCCTCTCCCTATGGCAGTTTTTTCCGCTTTCCCGGTCGAAGAACGCTGTTCACTACAAGGGGCTGCTCCTGAAGCCATTCTTTTATTTCTCTTTCTATTTTTGAATTAAAATAAAAAATTAAAGTTGTTATTTTGAAATTAAAATTAGCCTAAATTTGTATAAAAATATCAGTCTTTATTTAGTAGAAGACACCTTCAGGACTACCGTATACAAAATAGAAAGGAGATACTAAATAGTGTCTACAAAATCGTGTGATTAAAAGACTTGAAAATTCCTATCGGCAAATAGGAAGAAAGGATCAGAGGTCCAAGATGGCCTAAAAAATGGCAAATACGTTGGTATCCAAAATAGAAAGTAAAAAACCTTCACTTTCAGGACTACCCTTTTACGTAAAAAAATTCTTTAAAATAAAGGGTATATTTAAAAGAAAGTTAAAAACTAAAAAAAAGAAATTTGACTGTAAAAACCATTTTTATTTAAAATGTTGGTTACTTCTTGGGTGAAGAAATAAAAGGAAGGCGTGCGCACAATCGAATATATAATAAATTTATTTATTGATATTTTGTTCAACGTTTGTCCATGTATGAATTTCATGAGAATGAGAAAAGAAAAATATATATTGGTTTGATCACATGAAAGTTTTTATCTTTCTATACATTTTTGGGTGTTTTATTAAATAAAACAGAAAAAAGAGACGACCATAAATCAAAAAATAGAATTAAAATAGCCCCAAAAATGTGTTTTGGAAATGAGAATTTAATTAGAATATTGAAGGGGATTCCATTGAATTCGACAGTAGTATGGGAAGCTAGAAACATTTCGATATTCTCGAGTTTCCAGGAAGATGGGGAGGTTTCCTACCCGTTTCCAGGAAGTCTCCCCATCAATAAAGAAAAAACGTCTAAGGGAAAGTTAGTGAAGAACCAGATCACTGCATCCGTAGTTAGTAGAGCCTGGTCCCTATACAATCCCAGAAATGATTTTTCAATCACAGAAATGATTTTTTGTTATCAATCTAATTTTTCACATTTGAAAAATATGTTTAAAAATATCCAAAAATAGGTAAACCCAAAAAGTTATTATTAGAGAAATGACTCATATTATTTTGGTTTTACTCCATTCGTCGAAAGATCGGTAGACAAATAACTTCCGGTACTTTAAAAATAGAAACAAAATAATTAATTTAAAAAAAAATATCCCCCTTCCTTCCACTTTCTACAATTCATAAATCAAAAATCCAACACATTTTTAACGGTTACTAAAAAAATAAATACTCTCTCAATTTTATATTTGTGAAGATTCTTTTTTTGAAAATTATTAATTTTTAGGATTTTAAGTAACTTATTTCAATACCTATCCAGTAGGGGTGTGCCAAAACAGATTTTAAAAAGCGAAAGGCGACAAGCAAAATGCGAAGGTTAATTTAAAATGCGAAACATGAAAGGCGAAAGGCCAAAAAAGGCAAAATTTTGGCGAAAGATGAAGAGGCGAAAAGCACACCCCTGCTATCCAGCTTGTCGTTATACTTCTTTTTGTTGAAATAATTTTTTAAATTAAAACCCTAAAAGATTAACAATTCTAAAAATTTTTAAGAAAGAATATAATACTCATATTAAAATAATCTGTGAGAAATAATAAAACAAAAAAAGGTAAACCAAAAATATTAATTGCATAATTCTCTACATAAAAATATTTACTTATTATTTGTAGTCAAATTCATGTTGCTGTCGATCAGCTAAAAATTTTATTTTACATAAATCTATTTAATTTATTCTTGAGAAAAATTTTTTTAAAGAAAATTCTCTCTTTCAAAAAAAAACTAACTTTTACGCCGCTGCAAGGCAGAAAGAAAAGGGTCGTCGTTAAATTTATTTTGTTTTTGGACTTGAGCAAATGAAGGAAATAAACCGGATGTTGATGGCTTTAAAAATTGGTAAATAATTTTTAAAAATTTTTAAAAAAATTACCTGTGAATTTTGTGATGTAGCAGCGAATTGAGCGCTAGGATTTTGAGGAATATTGTTTTTTGCAAAAGGGTCATAAGTTGTCTCTACATTAGTAACGTCTACAAATTCTGAAGAACCCATTTTGATTTTTAAATGGCCAGAAGTATATCCTCGACTGCCTAAAAAAAGAATTTGTAAATAGAAAAATTTTCTAAGAAATCCTTAAAAATACTGACTAGAACTTATTTCTTCTTATTAACAGAAAGGTCTGGCCCGAAAACGGTACTTTATTAATATCCCACCCCCCCCCCTATTTGAGTCTCAGATTATTTTCTTTTTTCGATGTCAATCATTTATTTCCATCCTTTTTTAATGTCAATCATTTTCTTCCCTCGAATATTATAAGTAAAAGGCAAGTTAAAAACTTAATATAATTGAGGAGTACAGCCCAAAAGGGCGCGCAGCCATAAAGGCGCAAAGCCATAACTTTCTATACTATTTTTGGCCCTTGTCATTTTTGGTATCAATCTCTTTAGCTCGATGAGAGGAATCGTTTAAGCTCGATGAGAGGAATCGTTAAGCTTTGATAAGTTTCGAAAATCTTGAACCAAGTTATGGCTTTGCGCCGTTATGGCCGCGCGCCCTTTTGGGTGTCCCATATTTGGAGGGAAGAAAATGATTGGCATTAAGAAAGGAGGAAAAATAAATGATTGACAGTAAATAAGGAAAAATAATCCGAGACTCAAATAGGAGTAGGGGGTGGGATATTAATAAAGTACTCCGAAAACTGCTCTAAATCGTTTTTTGACTTCAATAACTAACATAGAAATAAACGTTTAATAAAAATAAGAAGGGCAAAAACCAAAGTTTAAACAGAAATTTAAAAAATCCTTTCCCACCTCTATCGAGCAACCAATAAGTTATTCCAGCTACACAATGTTGAAGCATATATTGCAAAAAGATTGCACCAATTCCACTAAAGAATATCAATTAAAATTTATTTTTAAAATTTTACTCCAAACCTAAAAAGCGTCATAACCCCTTCTTTTGTTATTATTGAAGAAAAACAATCAAAAATTCCCGAGTACCGACCACCCGGAACTAAAGCTTCTGCACCGCTATCCAAATTGTCTACTAATGTTCGGGTGCCTTAGGAACAAAATAAATAATTAATCTAAAAAATTAAAAATAAAAACCTTGGATATAAAGTCTGTGAAGAACAGTCTCAAGTGGATAACAAACAATATCTGCAACAAAAACACTGGTCATTGAAGAGAAAAGTTCTGGCATAATTGTATGATAACGTCTACGTTCTGAAGGAAGTTTACGACTCTAAAAAACAAACATTTAAATAGATCGTTCAAAAAGAAATTAAACTAAATGATTGAAGTTGGTGTTTTATTTGAAAAAATCCCTAAACATAAATTCAAGAACATTTTCGAAAATGAATGAAGGGATGTTGAAGTTGGACTAATTGTAAATATGGATAAATTATCCTTAATAAAAAGCCAACTTCGACTCAAACACAAAAATAATAATTTTTAAACTAACAACAAAAGTACGTGTCCAAGAATATGAAGTAGTATAAACATATTGACAGACAAGAAAATGCATTGTTTGATGAAGGGATGTAGGAAAAGCCAGCCAAAGCAAAGAATGCCTTTTGCGAACGACTTCTGCTACAGCAGAACCACCAAAAACATCTTGTCTAAGTCTCTAGAAAAATAAGGAAATATTTTTAAAAATTCCAAAAAACAAACATCATATCCTTTTGTAATAATTTCAGCAATTTGGAGATCTTCGGCTAAACCAGTGCCAGTACGGACTGTTTCAAGAAAGGCAGTAACAATTACAGGGGTGCAGAAAATAAAATTGAAACTTGAGAAATTTAATAGTTTTGTAAAGAAAGCGAAAAACAAACGTTTTAAGCCAGACATGTCGCCAAAATCGTTGAGAACTTCCATCGAGTACAAAAGATTTTGGCAAGCCTAATAATTCAGCGATAACCTAAAAATGGAAAGAAATATATTTAAAGGTAAAACTCATCAAGGAATAAAATTTAAAATAAGCTTACCAATTCTGAGACGCTTGAAAAAGCCCAGAGCACTCCATTACCAACAGCTCCTTTCCATAACGAGAGAAAACCCTATAGAAATAAATTTAGCTTGAAATAAACGAATATATACATCTTTAGCAGTCAATTTAATAATAACAGGCACCAAAGTGGTAGGAAAAAAGTGCTTCCGATAAGCATGGTCATGTATTTGGCACTGACGTCTGAGAACAACAAAAGGATGTCGAATGACAACACCATTAATGAAACTTAAAAAATTTTTTAAAGACTAAATTTAAAAATTACTTTGCAAAGCCAAGTCCTAACGCTGCCAAAGCATCACCTTTATATGGTTTACCATGCCCAGCTCCACCAATACCAGTAGAAAAGGATGACATCCAAAATAGAATATAATTTCAAAAAAAATTTTTTGTTCATAATTAAATCATTAAAAATAAATTAGAGAATTTTTAACAAAACCAAAAATCAAAAGTAATATAAGAATATATTTATAAACAAAAAAACAATGAACAAATTAGTAGAAGAAAAGGAAATTCGTTCAGTCTAAAATGAGATTTCTCAAATTGAAGTATTGAAATAAGAATAGAATTATTTTTAAAAAAATTTTTAGTTAATTCACATGAAAATTTAAATAGAAAAATTTAGAACATTTTCAGTTAAAAACCTTTGAAATTTCCAAAAATAAGTGAAAATGTTAATAAAATAATTTTAAATATAAAAATGTTTTAGAAAATGAAGAATAGTATATGCATATTTCCATGGTAAAATTATTAATAAAATTTTTTTAAAATTTAGATTATATATTAAGGTCACTTAGAGAATATTCACAATGCTTAAAATTCACAATCAAATAAAAATATTATTTTTTACTTAAAATTTTGTTTCATTTTTGCAATCTGACAAGGTTGAAGATGATGGGAGATTGTAGTATTTATTAGGCAAACGTTCCTTAACATCGACGAAGGAATATGTACCCTTAAATTTTAGATTTAATACAGTTTGACCTAGAATTTATATATCTCCTAACATAAGATGAAAAATTGTATTTATAAATGGGAAGTACCATAAATTAAAGAGAACAACTCCAAATGGCCAATCAAAATTAAAAAGAATTATCTAAAATCTATGTAAATCTAGGAATATCTAAATTCAAGGTCCGTTTGGTTATTAAAATAAATTAAAAACAAACATGTTGTTGCAATATTCTGGCCGGACTCCATCTATTAGACTGAACACCACCTCTTTCATGTGGCATATAAGAAAATTGTTGACTAAAAGTTGGCGAGATAGCCGGGGAAAGACGAAATTTTGGAATTTCAATACTTTCATTTTGCTCATTCAATCCTAAAACAAAAAATTAAATAAAAATTTTCTTGAAAATAGAAACCTTCACTCTCACTCGACCCAGAATCAATAACTTTAAAACGTGTAATTTCTCCATTCAAAATTGTCATTGCATCAGCTGATCCATCATGATCAAACAAAGAATAACGATCCTAATAAAAATATAGAAATAAAAAATTCTTTTAATAAGTTACCTCATCTTCTTTTGGAACTAATTGGCTATAACGGCAATAATAATCGGTCCAAAATCGAGGGTAAACTTTTGCTTTTTGACGAATAAAGTCACCGAGTGTTGCCTGAGAAGTAAAATATTTTAGGGTTGTAGAGGTAATTTTATTATAAAATAAGATATTTGGAATTTACCAAACTTTTCTTAAATTTACGAGTTTTCCAAAAAAGTTTATTTAAACGTAAAGAAATAGAATTTATTTACCTCAGAGTCATATTTATCATTTACATATGATTCTCGATTCTCCAAAATAAAAGACCACACTGAGGTTGTATTTTCCTTAACTTGCTAAAAATAAATTTAAAAAATTAATTAATATCTCAAAAAATTTAATTTTACCAATTCACTACGTTCACGTTCACAATTATACAAAAAAGTTCCAAAACGGCAAGAATAAAGTTCATCCAAAATAGTTTTTAAAAATCGGACATTAAATTCAAATGCTGATGTAAATTGATTATAAAGTTGCCAAACACAGTCAATAAATTGAACAAAAATTGGTGAACGTTCTTTATCTTCAGGTTTATCTTGACCGTGTCCAATTCGCTAAATTATTTTAAAAAATTGAAAATTTGTTTTTGCAAAAAACATGAGCAAATTTGTGTCCAAAACTGCACCATTCCTTTTCAATAAGCACTGAAAATCCTTCAATTGTTCGATAATAGGGATCAAGTTGAAGCATTGTAAGTGAAGTGATCTGAAAAATATTATGGCAAAAATGATCTCTAATTCAAAAAATAATGCTTCTAACCTGAGCAGTTCGATCCCAACCATCGCTAAAATAATTAAAAATATCTTCTTGAATTAGCAGCTTAAACCATCTTTACCTGCAATGAACGAGAACAGAATTTTTGTGCAAATAAATTTCCCGAGCAGCCAATGCTGCAGCATCCAAAATTGTTTGTAAATGTGCTAGCCATTTTGTCTAAATGTTTTAAAGGGATTAAAATAAAAATATAAATTTCTACTTCTTCCAAAGTTTGTTGAAATCGTTTTTGTCTAATTCTTGGGAAACAGGCATCCTTCAGTTTTTTTAAACTTTCACGCACAACATGGATATTTTGAATGTCCATAAATTTAAGTTGACAATTTGAGTAGTTTTCATATCCCCCACCATTTGCTCTATTAGCTTTTGCATTAATACTTGGCCTTGCATCCAAAATAAGAAGATATTTGGAATTTGGATTAACAGAGACAATCATATCCAGATAACTATAAAAAAGTAAAATTATAAAACGGACTTTTTGGAGTTGAATTTTTAAATTTGGATTAGAAAACGAAAAAAAAACTAATTATTAAATCTCCTTTTCTCAAAAGATTGTTACTACCCAACCATTTACCCCCAACCCCACCAACTCTTCATCACTAGCAGATTTGCGCGACAATGCTCCAACTAGTGGTTGAGACGAACGGACAAGAGCAGCAGAAGTGCGAAAATCAATCCACGATAGAACCTAAAAGTTACAAATATAATTTAAAAAAATATAAAAATTTACTGGAATTCGCTTTTTGCTTCTAAATTTGCTAACTGAACGAAGAAAATCATCAGGAGATTTCGTTTTAAAAACTTCGCTAGGTACAAAAAGAAGGGATGGATATGTTCCAGCAAAATCATAATCTTTATTGATAAGAGTGGGGCGCCAAGAATCATTTGATTTTTTCTGAAAATTTTTCAAATAATTACAGAAAATTCCAAGGAAATAAACCTGTCTAATAAATTCGGAATTTGCATCAAATAAAAGCCAACCATCAAATTGAAATTTTTCTTTATATTTTTTGGCAAAGAAGGGCTGAAATACAATGTCAAAAGAATATTTAAAAATTAAAAACCTGTCTATTGGTGTTAGGAAATGAGTAAAATTTGAGGCAATCGAATAATGCTCGGCGATTGCGAAGTTCTCTTTTGAGGAAAAATCTTACTTTGCGGACATCCTAAAATAATAAGAATGTCAGAAATTATTCAGTTTTTAAATAACTTTGCAATTAATGGAAATCCCATAAGGTTGTATTTTCAGATTTGAATTCTTTGAACCCCCTCGAACATTGTAATATCCAATTTTTTCAATTTTTGATATACAACCAAGAACAACATCAAATATGAGTGACTAAAAATATAAATAAGAATACACATTTAAAGTCAAACCTCAGAAGACATCCATTCTGGTATTCTCTCCTCAAATCTTAAACGATAATCTGTAACGTACAAGTAACCCATACAAAGCTCTTCACGCTTGTCTTGTTGTTTGTGATAAATAACATTTAATTCTTAAGCAAGAATTAATAAAATTTAGATACACAAAAAAATACCCAAATGTAATTCTTCTCCAGGCAACAGCCAAGTAATAGCATGTCTTCTAGGTGGCAAGCTTTCAAGATCTCGAAAAGTATAAGGGCCCCTACTTGATTCATGCAATTCGCTACCTCGTTTTTCGCTTAATGAGGATTTGTGAACATCCTTTCCTATAACGATAAATTGTCCATTATGATTATCAACAATATCCTGTAATTAAAAAGAAAGTTTAACGTAATTTTAAGAATTTACCTTTGAATTTTCTGTTAGTCCCGAAATTTCAATTGATGAGTAATTAACAGCTTGATTGTAGCTAAATCTATTTTTGTGTTGCATTGTAATCATCGATGGAAAATCTAAAAATATAATCAAGTAAAAATGATCAGTAATTTCTTAGTAAGACTTTAAAAGCAAAATGAGACAAAAAACTGAAGCAGAATCCCGCAAGATTTTTACAAATAACTGGCGTTTCGAGCAAAATAATATTTTGTAATTGGTATTTTGTAATTTTTCTGGTCAATTACATTTTGAAATTTGTCCTTTTATTTTGTCAACTTATTGCTTTTATCCGTTTTGTCAACTTCGACTGACAAATTTTACTTATTTTGTAATTAAAACGCCTAGAAAAATCTAGTTTATCACCTAATTTTTTCAACTTTGTGACGTTCTTTGTAACATGCGATTGCCTTAAATTAAATTTTTTGTTTGAATTGATTTTTTAGAGATTATTCTTAACTTTTTATATTGAACTTATATTGAACAGAATGAATTTCTCTGGTGGTCATGGCATGGAAGGTGATTTGTTTGATATGCTTTCAAATGGAGGCGGTATGGGAGGTTTTATGGGTGGAAGTGGACTTCTTGGACAGATGTTTGGTGGTGGTTCAAGACGACGGAAGGGAGAGACGACAGTCCAGCCTTTAAATGTTACTCTTGAAGATCTCTATAATGGAAAGACTTCAAAGTTGCAACTCACAAAGAAGGCACTCTGCAAAACTTGTAATGGGTAATTAAATTTTTGTGAGTTTATATAATTTTATTAAATTAGTGTTGGTGGCAAACCTGGCTCCGTTAAGCGTTGTGAATATTGTCGTGGTAGTGGTCGTGTTTTTGCAACGAGACAGATTGGGCCTGGAATGCTTCAGCAGATTGCAACACAATGTGACCATTGCAGTGGTGGAGGTTTGTGCCTACTATAATTCAGACGTTCCACATTCTACTTAAAAATTTATTTTTAGGCGAGACCATTGATGATGCCAATCGTTGTAAGACTTGCCAAGGAAGGAAAACTGTCCAGGAGATGAAAATTATTGAAGTCAAAGTCGAGCCTGGAATGCGCGAGAATCAGAAAATTGTTTTCTACGGCGAGGGTGATCAAGAACCTGGAATTGAGCCTGGTGATGTTGTTTTGGTTGTAAAGACAAAGCCTCATGATATTTTTGAGCGCAAAGGCGAGGATCTTTTTATCAAAAAGTTTGTTTTCTTTTTTAATTGTTCTAAATTTTTATTTAGGACTATTACTTTGAAACAAGCTCTTTGTGGATTTGCCTACACAATTAAACATCTAAATGGCAAAGATATTTTGGTTAATACTCTCAGCGAGGAAGTTATTAAGCCAGGTCTTTAAGCCAATTATTGTTAAAATTATTTTTTCTTTTTTAGAGTCTGTCCGCGTAGCTTATAATAAAGGAATGCCAAAGCAGGGTAAACCTGGGCAATTTGGTAATCTCTACTTTGTTTTCAATGTCACTTTTCCGCCTACACATTTTCTCGAGAATGAACAGCGTTATAAGGTTTTAAATTATATTTATTGTCTAAAAAGAAAGAAATTTAGGAGCTCGAAGCGTTGCTACCACCTCGACCTCGTATTCCAAAATTGTCTGCAACTGCTGAAGTTGAAGAGGTAACACTTTCTGAGTTTGACTCTCGCCGTTATGAACGTCACGGTGGCGGAGGAGGATCTCGTGAGGCATACCATGACGATGAAAGTGATGATGATATGCCTTCTGGAGCGCAACATGTTCAGTGCGCACAACAATGAAGAAATAAAATTGAAATAAATTTTTCCTTTGTTTCTCAAAATTTTCCGATCTAAAGAACATTTTTATCGTTAAAACCATTGCTACAAGTACACAAGTACTTTTATAAAATTTGTAAGATTTCTCTATCGCCCGTTTTGATCGTTAATGTTTTTTCATTGTAAATTCAAAATAAAGGTGATATTGATATAAAAAATTGGTAGTTTTTAGGGAGATTTGAATAGTACCGAAACTTGGAATATTTTTTAATAAGTTTCTTTGTAGTTTTTATTGCTTCTGGCTACTTAATGTTAAATTAATTTTAGAGAATTTAAATAATTTAAAAAGAATGTTGAAAATCAAAAGCATTCTCGGCTCTTCAATTTTTCTTAGTCGTTCCTTTTCTACCGAAAAAGTGCATTTCACCACAAAAATAAGAAATATGCGAAGAGCAAAATCGAGAGGAGGGCCAATTAAAGAAGAATTTGGAGATGAGGTTTGTTGAATTTTGACAATCTTTTAATTTTTAAATTTAATTTTAGATTGATTTTAGCAAAATTCGTTGTAGTCTTAAGCCATTGAATAGGTCGAATAGAGATCAAAACGTGGCAACTCAAACTGACCCCAATCAACCTATTGAATTCGATTTTAATCCATTTGATAAGGTTTTTTAGATTTAAAATTTTTCCTCAATCAGAATTTCTAGGCTGATAGAAAATGTTTACTTTGTGATTTGGGAATCAAATTGGACTACAAAAATGCTCGTTTACTCCAGCAATTTATTTCTTCATTCAGTGGACGTGTTTATGATCGACATATTACTGGGCTTTGTTCAAAGCAGCACGATGCGCTTATTAAAACTATTAAAATGAGCAGGTTTGAAAGAAATTTCGAAATTAATAGATAACTCCAAAATAAATTGATTTTTATAGAGAAATCAAAAATGAGTTTCATTTTTTTAGAAAAATTTCGAGGGTTTCATTGTTTAGTCTAGGGTTGATTTCTAGTTTTTAAACGTGATTTTAATTTCTACAAAATATTCTTCTCCTGAAAATAATTTGATATATTTTGCAAGGGCGTAGCTAGGGGGTCGATTTCAGGGGGGGCTAAAGTTGGGTGTGCGCCAAAATTTTGGCGTTTACTCTGGCGTTCTTAACGCAAATTTTTTTTGAACCAAATTTTTATTTTTCCAGCGCCGCAGGCGAAAATTTTTTGAAATTTGGACCTCAAGAAGATAGATTTCATCCTTTTTTAGCGCCGCAGGCGAAAATTTTTTAAATTTCGAAGGCCGTAGGCCAAAAAAATCACTTTTTTTACCCAAACCCTTCCCCAAATTTTTCCCTTTCTCCCATTTCGGGGGGGGGGGCTTCAGCCCCCCCCCCCAGCCCCCCCTGGCTACGCCCTTGATATTTTGTCTCTATATTTTAAAAAATCAAAAAAACAAATATTTTCGGATGTTAAAAATCCTTCTCTTTTTAGATATGCCGGTTACATGCCACCACTTACGAAAGAACCAAAATATTTGAAAGACCCGAAACTTTTTGATCCATTAAAACCGATTCGTCCACACTCTTATGATGGTTAATTTTGTGTTTTCATTTTTTATATTTATCACCTAGTTTAAATAAATTAGAAAATTTGTTTTCCTTTTATTTTTTTTAAATTAATGTTTATTGTCAATTTATATATTTTTTAATTGTTGAATCTTTTATTTTATTTAAGTTTTATATGTCGTTATTAACAATTCATAATTGTGCTAATATGGCCACTGGTTTGACATATTTTTTTTCAAATAATTTTTATTCTTTAATTTTTCAGTTGATTTGCGTGAGCGTCGTCGCCAAAAAATTTTGCAAAATGCTGAAAAGCGATTGTCAAAAATACTTAAGGGACCTGATGGGAGTGAAAATCGTCAAGCACCTTGTATGGACGGATTTGCTTCATCGAATGAGGAGGGGAAATCAGAAGGAGAGGTGAAAAAGCACGAGGATGTTCAGGTTCCTGTTTAGATTTTTGAGTATAGTCATTTATCTTTAACGACTTAACAAGAGTACCAATTTCACCTTTTTGGTATTCCATTTCCCATCTGCTTTTTTAATCCATTCAGCACACCCCTAAAGACTTGCAGAATCGCTAGTTTCATTGACTTTAATTTTCAGCCCATTGACCTTCCGATTGTCAAACCAAACTGTGGATTTGTAGACCAAAATAGATTTTGGATAATGATAGCTCTTGGCTTTTTCTTTCGTTTAGCAGTAATGTTCGAATTGCTCAATTATGTATTTTTATCGTTTACAACAATTCTCTTTTCATGGGAATTGCTTGTTACATTCTCTAAAGGGAGATTATTTAGGAGGTTTGAATATATTAAAAATTTTGCAGATTTAAAATTTTAGATATCCAAAGAATGATTTTTTGGTGAATATGTTAATGGTTACAGGACTTAATAAGAGATTGGTGAGTTGAATATTTTGTTAGTGAGCCATAAGATCCTCACACATATTAAATTTGAATAGGCAAGGAAGTTTCATTCTTCAACTTCAAGATTTTACCGTCTTAAGTACTCCAATCTGAGACGAAAAAAAGTTAGGGAAGGGTCCTTGGAATGAGAGCCAGACATATTAGAACAGAAATATCGGGATTTTTAGAACCAATGTAAATAGCAAGAACCATTCCGAAATGTCTCCCTACCCTTAGGATTTAAAGGTTTAAAACATGTTGACCTCAAGGGCGTAGCCAGGGGGGGCTGGGGGGGGGCTGAAGCCCCCCCCCCCCCCCGAAATGGGAGAAAGGGAAAAATTTGGGGAAGGGTTTGGGTAAAAAAAGTGATTTTTTTGGCCTACGGCCTTCGAAATTTAAAAAATTTTCGCCTGCGGCGCTAAAAAAGGATGAAATCTATCTTCTTGAGGTCCAAATTTCAAAAAATTTTCGCCTGCGGCGCTGGAAAAGTGAATTTTTTGGCCTACGGCCTTCTAAAATTCTCAAAATTTTCGCCTGCGGCGCTGAAAAAATAAAAATTTAGTTCAAAAAAATTGCGTTAAGAACGCCAGAGTAAACGCCAAAATTTTGGCGCACATCCAACTTTAGCCCCCCCTGAAATCGACCCCCTAGCTACGCCCTTGGTTGACCTAGATCCTCATTTCCTTATTAAGGTTGTATGGACTCAATTTATTTTCAATCTGCTCTTGGAATTTACAATGGATGCATGTGTTATGTCATTCTCCTTCATATGCTTCCATTTATTATTTATTACTTGCAAATATTTGACTGAATCTGGTTGTTGTTCATAATAATTTTCAAAACTTATTTTTTTGTTAGTTTTGTAATTAGTTACAAAAATAAGCAGCTACCCAAAAATTTTGTTCACTTTATATTTTTAAATTTACTTGAGCGATTATTTTTTAAATTACATTTTTTCGGGATTTAAATATTTGATTTATATTTTTTGTTCCTCTCATAAGGTTCTACTATTTTCTTTCCATTTTTAATCTAAAAATCCAACCATTCTCTAACTTCAGATATTTTTAGTTAATATTTACTTTGATACCTCTAAAGCATCTTCGCGTTCTGCTGTCAATTCCTTCAAAATATTTAATAAAAATTATTTTTAAAAAGTTTGTAGAAGAAACCTTTGTAGTAATTTCGATTTTTTGTTTCGCAAAAGCATCGAGTTCTAATCCTTGTACAATTTTCCAGTCACGCGTTTTTGCATCAATTGTAATTGGAAATGAGAAGATCAAACCTTCCGGAATTCCATAAGAACCATCGGAAGGAACGGCCATAGAAACCCAATCGCCATCTTTTGTTCCAAAGTGCCAATCATGAATGTGATCACTAAAATGGAGATATTAGGCGGTCTTTAAACAAGGGAAATCCTCATGTAGTGATTTATTCACTACTTACCATGCCGCCTTTGCTGCCGACATTGCGCTGGACAGTTTGCGTTTTTCGATAATAACAGCTCCGCGCTTTTGGACGGTCTAAAAAACACGGGAGTTTTCTAAATGTTCTCAAAAAATAACCGAAATAAATTCATTCTGTATCCACGGCACATCATTTACAGCCTCATAAGCGCCAATCTCCGTGCCACCTGTTAAGTAAAAGGTTTCGGGCAAAATAAAAAATTTCCAAACCTTTAATTACTTTAGCATGTTTAACATCAGGAAATTGGGTACTTGAATGATTTCCCCAAATTATAACTTTCTTCACAGATCCACAGTCAACCCCACAACGAGCAGCTATTTGGGCAATTGCACGGTTATGGTCAAGACGAGTCATAGCGCTGAAATTCTTTGCTGGAATTTTTTCTGCTGCGTATTTTGCACAAATAAAAGCATTTGTATTTGCTGGATTTCCAACAACCAGAACCTTTAAAAAAATTTTTAGTGCCAAAATTTAATAATTTTTTACCTTAACAGTTGGCTTTGAATATTTTGCTAGAGCCAATCCTTGCGATTTAAATATTTTCACATTAGCAGCAAGTAAATCCTTTCGTTCCATTCCTTCCTTTCGAGGCATTGCACCAACAAGAAAAGCATAATCAATGTCTTTGAACGCTGCCTCTTCAGTCGTGACTGGCTCGACAGCTAAAAATATTAGTGAGGTTTAACGTTAATTAAGATAATTAGAAATCACAAAAAACCTATAAGATTCGCCAAGGCACAATCGTAAAGTTCAAGTTCCACTCCTTTAAGCACTTCTGCCATATGAGGAATATCCAACATAATCAGAACAATGGGCTAAAAAATTTTTACTACAAAAATATTCTAAAAATATATCAAACCGTTTCCTTTCCGAAAACATCACCTTTTGCAATTTGAATAACCAAAGAATAACCAATTTGACCAGCTGCCCCAGTAACCAGCACACGTATTGGTACTTGAGTAGACATCAAAGACAATAATAAAAGTTTTGGTTAGAAAAGTTAAATTCTAAAAGTTTTTTGTGTTAAAATTGGGCCCTTAAGATTTAGAATAGAAGACTTAAAATCCAAAAAAAGTACAAAACAAATTTTTTTGCAAAATCAACTCTTAAAACCAAAATATTTCTATCATAAATCTATTTTTCTTCTGTCCAAAAATGACTAATGAAAAACTATTTTCAAGTTTGTTTATTGCATACAATTTATATTAGGTCAGTAAAATCAATGAGAACTGACTGAGAAAATACTAAAAATATTTGGTTTTTAATCTCTCCCCATACATTCTCTGAATAAGAATGAAAGGGTTGTTTACATAAAAACAACAAAATAATAAAATAAAAGTAATCAAGTAAAAATTGATAAAAATCATCAAGAAACATTTTTTTAAATATTTTTTAATAAATTTCCAACAAAATGAAAACAAAAAAAAGAATAAAACGAAATATTTAAAAGGGACACAGATTATCCCTTAAATAGAGTTGGATTTTAAGAATTTTGATAATAAAACGAGGGGCCGTTAATTCAGCAAGATTATTCTGTTTCGGAATAAGAATTATCTAAAATTAAATATCAAAGTTATTAATCAAGTCAAAATTAGACTTAAGACACCCGAGTATTTTATCTATGAAATGTTCTGGAAAATTTAATTAATGTAAGAACAACAATAAAGGCCCAAAATGAAAATTTTATATGTGCAGCCAAATGAATTTTAATCTGAAAAATTTAGGTATTTCTTATCTAAAGAAGTATATGACAAAGAATGATTAGTAGAAAATAATTCTAACTCTAAAATTAATACTAAAAATCCAACTCTATATAAAAAAGTGTAAATAATAACAAATAATTAAAATTATTTGTGTATAGTCAATCAGTAAGAGCTGTTATATATTAATAAAAAATCAAAACAAACAATTAATGCATAACATATTTGTTGTTCTCTTGCAATTCGCAAAGCTCACCGGCAAAGTTAATAGTAATACGAAAGTCCAAGTCACGCGGATTTTTTGAATTGGGCATAACACCAAAAACGCCTTCCATCTGCTCCCCTTTCTTGCAAGTTATAGAGTCACAAAGATAAAAAACTGTTTGCTTCCAATGCTGAAAAAAATATTTTTTTTGATATATTTTTGGCATTTTAAAGTTAGCAAATGACTCAGAGACAATAACTGGTTCTATGAAAATTTAAAAATACCCCAGGCTTTTATATACTCCCTTATTTAGCATTTTTAATGATAATATTTTTAAGAATAAAATAGAAACAAACCGTATATTTCTGGTCTGGCGCAGTACTAAATCCGACACGTTTATGGCATTTAGTGAATTCAATAGTGAAGAAAGAAACTAAGGCTTGAACATAGTCGTTGCGGATAAACCGAAGAGTGAATGGAGATTCAAATGTAAGATCGGCAACAGTGACTGTATAGAGATCAACTTCCTTAAATTTTTTTATCAAATTAAAAAGACGGACAACTCACTTTAATTGCAAAATTGTCCGAAACCACTTGACCCCTGTCAACAACATCTACCAACGGCTCAGTTATAGCAACTTGGCGAATACTTGCCATATTAAAACCATAAACATTGTCCCACCAGTTGATCTTAAAAATTCTAACTTTGCTGTGAATATTTAAAAAACCTTTTCGTCCTTGTATTGACGATCTTCAATAGCACAAACATATAAAACCGCTTTGTCAGGAAACAAAATACCATTTGGAGCTAGCCATTTATCACGTGCATAGATCACAGTATTAAGCATAGACTCATAGAAAAGACAATAACCCATCCATTCAGAAACGATAACGTCAACCTTTTCACATCCATCTGGCAAATGTTGAATATCCTCAACTTTGCTGTGAACAACTTCAATAATATGGTCCAAATTGTTGTCTTTAATAATTTGTTTTGATTGATTAGCCATACTAGAAAACTCAACCTTAAAGAGAATTGACATTTTTTGGTTGCAGTAAAGCTCAAGTCTTGGGAATTGAAAAAACCATGATAAAAGATATGTAACAGTAATTTATGTTAGGAGGGGTCCAAATAAGAAAAATGAATAGTCTACAAAAAACTGGAAAATGTCAATAATTTTTTCGGACAAAAAAAATTTTTTCCGTGCGGCTCCATTCAAGGGCGTACCCAGGGGGGGGCTGGGGGGGGGGCTGAAGCCCCCCCCCCCCCCCGAAATGGGAGAAAGGGGAGAGAAAAATTAGAAGAATTAGCAAAAAAAGTGAATTTATTTCGCCTACAACCTTCAAGTTTAAAAAAATTTTCGCCTGCGGCGCTGAAAATGGAAGAAATCTGGCTTCTTGAGCTCCAAAATTCAAAAAATTTTCGCCTGCGGCGCTGAAAAAAATAGTTAAAAAAATTTGCGTGAGAAACGGCAGAGTAAACGCCAAAATTTTGGCGCACACCCCATGTTAGCCCCCCCCCCCCGAAATCGACCCCCTGGCTACGCCCTTGGCTCCATTAATGAACCAGGTTAAATTTATTCTAAGGCCCTGGGTTTTTCTATATTCTAGCTCTAGAATCATGTTCCTTAAAATAAACTCACCGCAAAAACTTTCCTTGCCCCAGCTTTGGCAGCAAACATCGAAAGTATACCCGTACCCGAACCAACATCCATCACAACCTTTCCTTTAAACAAATGACGATTGTGGTAAATTGCATTCCGATATGTGACTGTCCTAACTTCATCTTTCAACATTTCCTGAAAATTTAAAATTATTTAAAAAATAAAAATAAAAAACCTCATGAATGCCGAAATGAGCATAAGAGTCAAAATAGTAGTCTTTACTTGTCATTTCATTAATTGGTTTTGTAGAAGCGTCAAGTGTTTCGTTGTTATAATTTAATTTTGAATTTCCATTGATTAAAACATTTTTAGAAGAAATTGACTGTTCAGTCATTTTATGATCCAAAATAAATAATACTGCTAAAATAAAAATTATTTAACAGGAAACAAATTTAAAATCACACATAAATTATCAAAAAAATTTTTTTCTAATTTTATGTAAACAAAAAAATAAAAATATTAAAAAAAATTAAAATTTCTAACTTTCTAACCTACACTCTCTAAATTAAATATATACAAAACGCCATAATTTTTTATTGCCAAAAGACGTTAATTAAAAATTTAATGCACTATTTCTCTTTTCTCTCTCTCCCTTCCCTTTTTTTATTTTTTATAAATTTAATTTTTTTAATTAAAGGATTTTATATTTTTTTGATATGCGGCTGCTTGTTGGTCGTATATTAAAATATTCCTTAGTCGGTCTTACTACAGGAACATCAATTTATTATCTCCACAAAAATGATTATTCTTTCTCACATATTGGAATTGTTAGATTTGCTCGAGTTGGAGTTGTTGTAAGTTTTTTTTCTAATTTTCAAAATTTATTTTATTTCTCTAGGCTAGCCAAACAATGATTGACTACAAATGGAGTCTTCGGGGTTTAGAAGTTGATTCTCCCATTTATGACGAAAAAATACAAAAATGCCATCAACGCGGAGCTGATAGATTACTTGCTTTGGCGAGGAGGAATGGAGGAGTTTTTATTAAAGTTTGCTTAAAATAGTTTAAATTATTTATTAAAAGAGAAAGGGATTTTAGGTAGGACAACACATTGCTTCGCTCCAATATTTGCTACCCGAACCTTACACAAAAACTCTCTCAGTACTTCATTCAAATGCTCCAGAAAGCAGTTTTGAAGAAATTAAATCTGTTTTTGAGAAGAGTACTTCGAGAAATGTATGTGTAAATTTTTTTGGAATTTTTTCTAATTTTTTTTTGTAGGCAGGCGCCTCTTTCATTAATTATAAGAAAATCATTTTTTAGCTCGACGATGTCTTTGATGAATTTAATTCTCAACCCTGTGGAGCAGCTTCACTTGCCCAAGTTCACAAAGCTCGTCTAAAATCTACCGGTGAATATGTTGCTGTCAAACTTCAACACCCCCATGTTAGAGCGCGTAGTGTTGTTGATATAGTTACGATGGAGGTTTTCTGAATTTATTTTTTATTTAAATTTATTTTAAAAGTTATTTGTTGGAATTGCTGCTTTTGTTTTCCCAAATCTTCGTTTAAATTGGTTAGTTAATGAAATGAAAAGGAATTTACCTATTGAACTGGATTTTGTTTATGAGGCTGCCAATGCTGACAGAGTTAGGCAAATGTTTGCACATTTGCCGTTCTTAAAGGTTTGTTGGTTTTTTATTTTGGTGTGATTCGCTCTGGCCTGTAGCCAAGATTTTTTTCGGGGGGGGGGGGGGGACTGGGTGATCCGAATTTTTGTAACCACAACTCCCTGGTCACCACTGACCAAAACTTAATGGGCCTAGTTTTAAATTTTTTAGTTGATTATTCTTCCATAAACTCTCACAATAAATTAATTGTTTACCATTTAGATCCCAAAAATATATTACGAACTTTCAAATGATATGGTTCTCACTATGGAATTTTGTGAAGGTGGAAAGATTAATGATTTGGAATATTTCAAAGCTAATAGAATAGATAGGCATAAAGTAAGTTACTTTAATTAGAAAAATATTAAAGTTATTTTTAAGGTCTGTAAAATGTTGGGTAGAATCTACAGCGAAATGATCTTTAAACATGGATATGTCCACAGCGATCCACACCCTGGCAATATTTTTGTAAGATTAACTCCTGATGGAAATGAAGAAATTATTTTACTTGATCACGGACTTTACGTTGTATGTTTTTTAACATTAAAGGCTTTTCTTTAGAAAAATATTTGTCATGTACGAAACCAGAAATTCTTAAGGAGACAAATAAAAAAATTTGCGGTCGGTGAATAGAAGTCCGCGAAAATTGTCTGAAAGAGCACCTCCTTTAATACAACAAAAGTCATTCCTAATCTTTTATTTATTTCAGACTTTACCAGATGATTTACGTATTGATTATGCCCATCTTTGGCTGGCAATTTTAAAGGCAAACAAAAACGAAATCCAGAAAATTAGTGAAAGAATGAATGTTGGTTCTCAATATGGCCTTTTAGCATGTGTTGTTTCTATGCGTTCTTGGGATGCTGTTAGTAAAGGAATTATCAAAACAAAAAGAAATGAACATGAGGTTTTGTTGTTTTTAGAAGATTTTAATTTAAAAAATATTTTTAGATTAGAAGAGTTCAAAATTTTGCTGCTTCTTTAATTCCTCAAATATCTTTACTGCTTGATTCCCTCCCACGTCAAATGTTACTTTTACTAAAAACTAATGATTTGCTTAGAAGTATAGCTCTTAGATTAAAAGCCGAGCATAATTTGGATAGTTTTACTGAAGTTTGTTTTTTTATTAATTCCTCGAATGACAATAAGAATTTAGGGGTAGACCTTTCCAACTGAAGGGAAAAAACCTCCGAAAAGAATTAGAGACTCCCAAAAACATTCCCGTCTCTTGGCTATAAGTAGTGATGGGTATTGGGGATTTTGTGGCTTCGACTCTAGCCTTCAAATATCGGCTCCGCCGGAGTCAGCTCCGGAGCTAGCTTCCAAAGTCATACCCAGCACGATTATAAGTACATGGGAATGACAATTACAGAATTTACATTAAACACAATTTATTCTAATTTTTCAGATGTCAAAACATTGTGTTCAAGCAGTTTACTTCCACTCAATAGCCAGCAGTCACTTTGCATTAGAACGTTTTAGGATTCGTTTAAAAATGTATACTTTACTTGTTGGAATTAGGTTATACGAAATTTATTTGTTTATATATTGTTTATTTCTCAAAACATAAAAACAAATTATTAGAAATTTTAAAAATCACATTGGATCATCACGGGGATTGGTAATATGAAAATTCACTTCTTCACCAAAGCTTTCATCTAACCTTTGAATTAGGGATCTATTGAGCATTGGAGTAAATGTTCTTTTTAGAAAAATTGGAGTAAATGTTCTTTTTAAAAAAAAGCATTGGAGTAAATGTTCTTTTCTCCAATAATAGCAGCAACAACGAAAATTCAAATTCTCCTTATTTTCTTATTGATAGTCAAGTCAGTTTATTGAAAGCAACGCTGACAACAATCAATACTCTTATTCCAACTCTGACAACAGAACAAACTCCAATTTTATTGAACTTTATTAAAACTCTTACTGAACAATTTGACCTTCTTAGTAAATCAATCGATTCACTTAAAGAAAAACAACAAGAAAAACCTTATGGATATTTTTCAGGCGCAGCAAAATTAAATACTATTTCAGCAGAAGAGTTGGAGCGTGAAAGAAGTATTGTTGTAACAGGTTTGACAGAATCAACAAAAAAACTTCCATCAGAAAAAATGGCGGATGATTCAATTGCAATAACAAGTTTACTCGACTCGGTGGGGGTTGAGTGCGCACCCAGGTTTTTTTACCGAATGGGACGTTTGTCTAACCCACCCAATGATGGTCATGCCCGTCTTTTAAAGATTGTTTTACCATCAAGAAAATTTCAGAATGAACTTCTCAAGAAATGGAAAACAAACGGCAAAAAATCTTTCCCTCAAGTCAATATGCGGGCTTCAATGACACCAGAACAATTGCAACGACGAAAGGAATTAATTGAAGAATGCAAAAGAAAGAGGATGGAAACCCCGCAATTGGACTGGATTGTTTATGGAGATGCAGTAATTCTGAGATCGGAGGTTCACATTTTTAGAAAAAATAAAAAAATTTGACTTTTAAAAAATAATTTAAATAAAAATTTTTCGAAAAAAAATAAAGACTCTTTAATTGGATCCCCCAGGTTTCAGTGTACTTTATTTAATGCTAGATCACTAAAAAATAAATTATCGGAATTTTCCTTTTTGCTCCAAACTAAAAAATTTGATATTCTTTTAATTACTGAAACCTGGCTTTCCAATTTAGTTCCTAATTCGTTAATCTGTCCAAGTTCTGACTATAATGTATTCCGTACGGATAGAAACAAAAATGGAGGTGGTGTTGCCATTTTAACTAAATCTTTTTTTCAAGTAAATAAGTTAGAAATCAAAAAAACTCCTCAAATAAATATTGCAGGTATTGACATCTTGTTAAATAATAATAACAAAATTAGGATTTTAAATGTCTATTTGCCTCCTAAAACTAAATCTGATAATGTTCTTGAATTTATTTTCATTCTTTATGATTTAGTGTCAATAGACTATCCTGTTTTAATTACTGGGGATCTTAATTTTGTAAATATAGATTGGAATTCTAAATTAAATAATAAATTAGATCTTTCTGAAAAATATTTTTTAGAATTTATTGAAAATACAAAATTAACTCAACTAATAAAATTCCCCACAAGACTAAATAATACTCTCGATCTTATCTTATCATCAACACCAGAAATAATTCCTGATATTTTTGCTGGTCCTCCATTTTCTACTTCAGATCACAATCAGATTTGCTTCTCTCTTTCGGTTCCATTCTCATTCTCTAATTCTTTTAACAAATTAAAAACAATCTATTCAAAAGGAAACTACTCAGCTATGGAATTTATATTTTCAAATATTGATTGGAAAATTCAGTTTAGTTATATACAAAATTATAATATTAACTCTATTTACAATTGCTTCAAGGAACTGGTACTTTATATAGCTGAATCTTATATTCCAAAAGAATATATTTCTTCGGTAAATCTACCACCTCATATCCAAAAAATTCAATGTTATAAGGAACAATTGTGGAAAAATATTCACTATCCAAATGTTTATGAAAAATTTTTAAGTGTATCAGCAAAGCTGCGTTATGAACAAAAAAAATTTTTTAGAAATAAGGAAAAAAAACTTTTAAAAAATAACTCTCAAAAAAATATCTTTAACTATATTTCAAGTCAAATAAAATCAAAATCTAACACAATACCAACATTAATAAATAATACAGAGATTCTATCTAATAATGAACAAAAGACAAACTCCTTTGCCAGTTATTTTTACTCAACATTTACTCAATTTGAAAATCATTTTCCTAATATTAAGGAATTAAGCAGTTCCACTATTGAATATATAGATATTGAAGAAGTAGAAGTTTACCACCTTCTTTCACAATTGTCATTAAAAGCTAATACTTCTCCTGACTATATAAATAATTATTTACTTAAAAAATGTGCTGGTAGCCTCACTCTCCCTATAACACAACTATTTAGATATTCGCTTATGACAGGTGAATTACCTGAAGTTTGGAAACAGTCACTTGTTAAACCATTACTAAAAAAAGGTGATCCAAGAAATATTACTAATTACAGACCAATCTCCCTCACTTGTTCCTTATGTAAAATCCTTGAAAAAATCATTCATTCAAAATTATTAACATTCTTTGTAACTAACAATATCTTACCGGAATCTCAACATGGTTTTTTAAAAACTAAATCAGTAACTACAAACTTACTGGAGGCTCATTCTGATTGGACTAATGCTTTAGATTCTAAAATTAATGTAGATATTGTTTACTTCGATTTCGCCAAAGCATTTGATAAGGTCTCTCACACATTACTTATTCAAAAATTAGAAATAGTAGGTGTAAAAGGAACTCTTCTTAAATGGATTAAAAATTTTCTATCTAACAGAACATTTAATGTTAAAATTGAAGATACTTATTCACAGTCATATAAAATAACAAGTGGAGTTATTCAAGGCTCTGTCCTTGGGCCTTTACTTTTTCTATTTTATATACATGATCTCCCTAATTTCTGTAAAGTACACAATGTTAATATTAAATTCTTCGCTGATGATTTAAAAGCATATATTTGTTATCATAAATCTGAATCCACTATTTTTTTACAAAAATTCATCAATAATGTTTTTGAGTGGTCAGTAAAAAATGGGCTAGAAATATCATTGGAAAAATGCAAAGTACTCCATTTAGGAAAATCTAACTCTTTCACTAACTATAACTTTAATAACACCACCATTGAAAAAGTCATTGATTCCATTAGGGATCTAGGCATATACACTAATAAAAATCTTAAATGGTCAAATCATATTCTAAAAATTACTCGTCAAGCTTATGCTCGACTTTATACTCTTTTAAAAGCTATTAAATCTAACGATCCTGAATTTCTTATCAAAATGTACTGTTCTTATGTTAGACCCATACTTGAATCATCTTCTCAAATATTTAATCCATATATAAAACAAGACATAAATAAATTAGAAAATGTTCAAAAAGCAGCACTTAAAGCTATATTTCATAGGTCACTTCGTCATAAGTTTACTGAAAATCTTAGTTATGAAAACTTATTAATTATGTTCAAACTAAAAACATTAAAAGATAGGCGACTTGCACTGGACCTAATTTGTTATCATAAAATAATTTATGGACTTATCAAAATAAACAAACAATACTACCCTAGAATTTCCTCAGGCATTACTCGAAATAAATTTAAAATTAATTCTCAAATTGCTAACACTAATATTAAGCACCACTTCTTTTTAGATAAAATGGCAAGACTCTATCCTAAATTACCACACGAAATATTAACATGTACTAAATTGTCAACTTTCAGACAAAAATTATTTTACTTTGACATCTCCAAGATTATGTAATAATTATAGACAGAACTTAGACATTTTTTTTTAATTTTATATATTTATTAAAAAATATTTTTTTTACATATTAAGGCTTTTATTGTTGCAGACTTTTTTTTGTATTATTTTATGACTTAATTTTGTATTGACATTTTTTTTTGTAATTTTATATAGACATTTTTTTTGTTGCGGGAAATTGTTTTTTTTTCTCGTATTTAAATAAATAAATAAATAAATAAACAAAAACGAAATCCAGAAAATTAGTGAAAGAATGAATGTTGGTTCTCAATATGGCCTTTTAGCATGTGTTGTTTCTATGCGTTCTTGGGATGCTGTTAGTAAAGGAATTATCAAAACAAAAAGAAATGAACATGAGGTTTTGTTGTTTTTAGAAGATTTTAATTTAAAAAATATTTTTAGATTAGAAGAGTTCAAAATTTTGCTGCTTCTTTAATTCCTCAAATATCTTTACTGCTTGATTCCCTCCCACGTCAAATGTTACTTTTACTAAAAACTAATGATTTGCTTAGAAGTATAGCTCTTAGATTAAAAGCCGAGCATAATTTGGATAGTTTTACTGAAGTTTGTTTTTTTATTAATTCCTCGAATGACAATAAGAATTTAGGGGTAGACCTTTCCAACTGAAGGGAAAAAACCTCCGAAAAGAATTAGAGACTCCCAAAAACATTCCCGTCTCTTGGCTATAAGTAGTGATGGGTATTGGGGATTTTGTGGCTTCGACTCTAGCCTTCAAATATCGGCTCCGCCGGAGTCAGCTCCGGAGCTAGCTTCCAAAGTCATACCCAGCACGATTATAAGTACATGGGAATGACAATTACAGAATTTACATTAAACACAATTTATTCTAATTTTTCAGATGTCAAAACATTGTGTTCAAGCAGTTTACTTCCACTCAATAGCCAGCAGTCACTTTGCATTAGAACGTTTTAGGATTCGTTTAAAAATGTATACTTTACTTGTTGGAATTAGGTTATACGAAATTTATTTGTTTATATATTGTTTATTTCTCAAAACATAAAAACAAATTATTAGAAATTTTAAAAATCACATTGGATCATCACGGGGATTGGTAATATGAAAATTCACTTCTTCACCAAAGCTTTCATCTAACCTTTGAATTAGGGATCTATTGAGCATTGGAGTAAATGTTCTTTTTAGATGAGCGTAATCTCCAAAAAGACGAGCGCATGGCGACTTGAAAATGTTTTAAATTAAAAATAAGAATTAAGATTAAGAATTCCCGGTTTAGACAAAAATTAATTTTATGGGTCCAAGTTTCTTAACTTGAAAAAGTTTATTGGAAAAATTCTCTGGTAGATGACAGAGAAATTACACTAGAAAGCACCTTCCGAAACGGCTAAGGTGCCGGAAATCGACCATTGCAAATTTTCGGGAATCGGAAAAAACGCCGAAAGTCGGAATTCCGATCGGCGAATTTTTAACAATGAAAAAGGATGTCCTTCCCCAACCTTATCTTCTCCCATACTAATTTTAGGTTTTTGTCTTGAATTTCAAAAACTTTTTCTAATATTTTCAAAAATTACCAAAGAAAGAATAGCTTGCCATGACCCAATTTCAGAGCGTCTTTCAGCACCATCTAACACAACAACATCAAAAACAAATTTTGAAGAAATAAAAATTTTAAGTAAAGAATTGCTGTGTCCAATAAATACAATGTTATTATCTCCTTGATTAACTGCTTTTTCCACTAAAAGCCCTTTTCCAGGTTCAACACTTTTTCTTTCAATAAGGGCTCTTGTAGAAGGATTTTTAACAATATTTTGTAGTAATTTTGAATCTAATTTTTGAATTGAAACGAAATTGGTTTTCCCATACATTTCGTGATAACGGCTCATTAAATAGAGTTGATCGATTTGAGGAGAGATTATTGCGATTTTGATATTTGAATTCTAAAGATAGGGAGTCTCTTTTTGATTGTTAATAGGGATGGACATGGATGGAAGTGTTTTGTGGAACCAGAACTAAAAGAAGTTTGTCACTGCCCTGAGCTGGGACCGCTTGATTTTTGGAGCCTTAAAGAACGCTAAGGAGGAAGATGGCATTTTTATGGAGCAAAAAGTTAAAAATTTTACGAAAATTTCTAAAATTGTCACAAAATTAGTCTCCCCAATTTCTAATAAATGGTGCCAGTATTTCTCCCAAAATTAAAAAAAATCCCAAACCTTTCTTGTAATAATATCCAAATACTTTGCCACCATTCTAGTCCGTGCTTGCCCACCAATGTGTATTGAAACAAGTTTTCTTTGCAAATTAAGAGCAGCTGCAAAAGCTAGACGCTCCTCAATTGTTTTCAAATCCTTTTTAAATTAAAATTTTTTGAAATTCTCCAAAAAAACCAACCTCCCCTTCAATTAATTTCAAAGAATCAACTAATCTATTCCCTTGTTCTTCCCTTTTATTACATTTATAAGCATAAAGAAGTAAATCATAACCAGGAAGAGAATGCCAAGTATCACGTATTCTTAAAAATTCTAATTGGGAAATATTTGTTTTTGTTCCGGATAATTGAATTTGGACTGTTTTGTTCTAGAAAAGATGTGTGAATTAGAGAGGAGAAAATTGGATGGGGGCTAACTCAAGGAATACCAAGCCAAGGAACAGACAAGTCAAGGAAAATACAGGTAAAGGAACGACCAATTCATGGAATATTTTAAAAATCTTCAGATTTTTCACAAAATTCCTTCCATCAGTTGGTCGTTCCTTGGGTTAGCCCGACACGGAAAAAATTAGAGAGAAAATAAACCAAAAAAGGAGTAGAATCATCAATTGGTTGATTAAAATAAACAGAAAAACCTCCATTAAAAACACTGACAACAATTCCTGAAGAAATAAAATGTTCACAATTATCTGATGAAAAATTTGGAATTTGTAAATAAATAGAAGAATTAACTTTGAGTATTTGAGAAAGATCGTTCTTTTGGCTTGGAGTTAGCTTAAAATAAAACAATTTAAGATAGTTAAGAGAGGCCGTTATGGTTAAGTGCTATAGTGCTAGATTTGACTGCGGAGATGTTCAATGTTCGAACCCACTTTTTTTTTCTATATCGAACACAAATAAATAAGTGTGAAACAACCAAATAAAACTCCTGGATCCACAGGGATCACTTATGGAGAGGTAACATACAAAAAAATCAAATACAATATGACGGCTTTTTAAAAAATGTTAAGTTGAAAAAAAATAAATAATGGACTCCACAGAAAAAAAATAAATTAAATGTATGAAATTAAATGTTATAAAAAATATATAGGTATATTTTGGTATAAAAAATAGTTGTATTAAAAAATAATTTTTTATTTAAATGTTAAGTAAATTTGTTTAGGTAAGAAAGTGAAATCTGCTAGAACGAAAATTTCCAAAAAACTACCACACTTGTGGGGACGAGTTTTGTTTTACGTTTCTTTAAATTTTATTTTTGTTTAATTTCATTTTAATTCAATCAAAATTATTTATCTGATCAAAAACGACCAAAAACCCCAAAAAACTATCATTTTGTAAACAGAAAATGGAAACAGAAAATGGAAAGGGGTTTTATTTAATTTTCTAACACTCCCTTAAAATTTAAGTAAAAATAATATTAAAATTAAAAACAAACGTTTTTTGACATATTTTCCGTAGAGATAATCAATTTGCTAGAACGATTATGTGTAAACACATCTAAACATTTTAAATTTAAATCAAGCCATTGCCTATTCTCCATTTTCGATTCCATGTCTTTTTTCAATGCAGATTCCCATCTTTGGCAATCTCTTTCTATTGAATCAGGCAATGAAGTTTTGTTAATAAATTTTGTATCTGTTTTTGGTACATTTTGAGAGGAAGAGGGAAATATATTTTCTAAAAATAAAAATTTAAAAAAAAAATAAAAAAGTAAAACAATTAACCATGTTGAAATAAAGCTTTGGCACTTGTATTAAATTGTCGAATAATGGAATGAGAAATTCGTTTAATCATTCTGATAAAAAAAGGAATTTATTAAAATGAGAATTTTACAAAAAAAAAATTTCAAGAAAAATTTTAAGCGAAAATTTTAGAAAAAATTAGAGATTATGCAGAGACGGTTAGAGAAAATTTTTTTTAATTAAATGACAAAAGATCCCAATTTGGCGTAATTTTACGAAATTCAAAACATTTAAGATTAGACTTAATGTATTTTTATCCCCAAAATTTTTGTCAACTAATGAAGGATCATTTTGATCTTTTTTTCTCTTTGCACTATTAATGCTCTTGTGGAATTTTGAATTAATTATGGAATTTAATAAAATACCAAGTCTAATCATTTCCTTTTTGCACATTCTTTTCATTGTTGACGCCATTGCTCTCACAAAGATCATTTCTTCCGATTGTTTGTAATTAATCATAAAATTTTTATTGTGAATGGCACACTTTCTTGTTATTGTTTGACTTGTTTATTTTTCACAAAAAAAATTTTTTTTTGAAGAAAAAATATTTTTCATTCCCCCTTTCCCCCTCATTTCCTCCCTCATTTCCTCCCTCTTTTAAAATTAATTATTTAAAATTAAAAGTATTTTTATTTAAAAAATTTTTTTTATCAATCTCTTCTAAAGTTCCATCAATCATTCTCAATGCCATTTTAGGAAAGCAAAAAAAAAGTTAGTTTATATTAATAGTAGGTCAACATATTTAATAACTATGGGAAAGTTACTTTATTTCTTCTTCAAAATTATGATTTATTACGAAAGCTATTTTTTATCAGTTTTTCTGTCAATTTCTTTTTTATCTTCTTAATTTAATCTTTGTCATTATTTATTTTTTTATGAATCAAAGAATAACAGACATTATTGAGAGATAATAAAGACTACCTATTTCTGATATCGTTACCCTTAGGGAATGCCAAAGGGGACAAAAGAGAGGTATATCCCATGATGGTTTTGCAAGGGGAAGGTATTTGGAAGGAGTAACTATTATAGACAGTCATCTGATAAGTTCAAGTTAGAGATCGGATATGAGGTTCGATCGGTATCGATAAAGTATATTTTCGGTCGTTATATCGTCTCGGCCCGATGTCTAGTCCAAATCATTTTTGAGCAATTGAGTCATAAATTACCGAGTAAGTCGAATGAAAAATAACTAGAACCTTTAAGACATAAACTAAAATTTTTAATCTTTTGGCTTTAACCCATTTTCGATGACTAAATAAATAAATAAACATTACTTTTTTTATTAAATAAATAAATTATTTATTTATTTTTATTTAGTATTTCCTTTATTTTTCAAGGAATTACCGACATTTAAATTCAAAGAAAAGAATTTCACTATAATTTTTTTTTATTCGGAAAACCAAGAAAAAGTGTTACAAATCAAGAAATTCTTTTAAAAGGCAAAATTCTCATTCTTTTTTTCTTTGTAGACATTTAAAATAAATTTTCTTTAAAAAAATATATTTTTTTTATAATTTTAGAAAAAATAGGAGAAATCACCAAACAAAGAAAATTTACCGAAAAAATATTTTTTTACAAAAAATTGGTTTGCTTGTCATTGCTATATTTATTAATAATCGCTGTCTTTTCGTTGATTTGTGGGTGGGAATGTAAAAATAAATAAATAATTATTATCAGAAGCCGGAGGGGAATTGGTCTTTTTAGTTGCTTATTGCGTGTGCTTTTCTTTATTTTTATTTTATTTCTTTATTTTCCTCCTTTCCCCACCCATATATATGTATTTAGGAGAAACAATTATGGGGAGGAAGATGCGCAAATAAATTAAATAAATAAAAATGACACCGTCGCCCAAATAAATAAAAAAAAATTTTTTTATTTTAATTATTTACATGATCAACAACACATTTTTTAGTTAATATATAAATTGGTACAAATTTCGTCTATTTTTTAAATTCAAAGAAATTTTTTAAATGAAGACACAATAAGGAACATTGGGTAGGGGACATTATTCGGTTCTACTTGACTTTATGAGTCCAATCGAACTTTATGAGTCCAATCGAAGTTTATGAGTCCAATCGAACATTATGAGTCCAAATAAAACTTTATGAGTCCAATCAAGATTTATGAGTCCAAACAAAAGTTTATGAGTCCAAACAAATTTTATAAATCCGACATGTCTTATTCTAAGCAAAAATTGTGGCTCTACTACGGTTTTATTAGTCAAATAATACCAATCACAGCTTATGAGTCCAATCGGATTTTTGTAAGCTACGAGGGTAGGTCGTCCGATCAAAGCTGGTGATGAAAAAAGGGATAGGTTTATGTTGCCGACCCAGAACCCAGCGACCGTTGACTCCCGTGAGGCGCGTGCCGCAAAACCCCGCGCGAAGCGCGGGGTTTTGCACAAGCGCCTCGCCTATGTTCCATAGGTCTAACAACATAATTCTATTCATTTTAATGTATTATTTAATAAAATCTAATAAAATGTGATTGGACTCAAAATTCATATGGACTCATAAAGTTTTGTTTGGACTCATAAGTTTTGATTGGACTCATAAAGTTTTATTTGGACTCATAAATTTTGTTTGGACTCATAAAGTTCGATTGGACTCATAAACATTGATTGGACTCATAAAGTTCGATTGGACTCATAAAGTCAAGTAGAACCCATTATTCTAACTAGAAAGTTGTCGAGACGCGGATTTTTGTAAAATAGTCAGGAGATTACTTAGAAACGTTAAATTTTGAATAAATATTATCGATACAGTTATCTAACATTTCTTAAAATTTTAGAATTTTTGGACTTAGTTTCGGTCAGAATTTAAAAAAATTTATCCGAGAAAATCCCCATATTTTCTGCATTTTTTACCATAACTCTTGAAATACTTAACAAAATATTCTGAAATTTTCAGAAAAGGTAGATAGCACTATTAAGAATATTTCTGCAAAATTTCATTATTTTAGGCACTATTTTGGCAATTTTATAAATTCCCGCGCCGTCACGCCTTTCGCGTCTAAACGCCTCCTCCCACTCACTTCCACTCCCCCGAAAATTATTTTTTAAATTACCTAATATTTTATTAACTCAATTCTATTCATTTTTTCTTTCAAACAATTTTGTGACGTTTTAAAATAATTTATTTAAAATTTATTATAGTTTATTAAATAATTAATTTATTTACATTCTTTGTAGTTTTAATTTTTTGTTTTAAAATATTACACAACTTTGACAGAAACAAAAAAAAATTATTATATAAATTATCCTTGAAAATTGCGCATTTTTTATTACTTTTATTTAATTAAAGGCTCGTTTTAAGGTCTCAAAAAGGCTCATAATTTGATATAAAATTTTATTCTATGGTCCACATATTTTTAAAAATTATTTTAATTTATTACTTTTCTTAATTAAATAATTAATTTTTATTTATCAAGTTTTGACTACTCATATCTCTCCTCATGCCCGCACGTTTTTCTTTCCCCACGTACCCTCGTTCTTCGTTTTCGTCTTAATATTAAAAATTTATTTTGCTTACAATTACCGTATTTACTCGATTAATTCCCCACCCCCTATTAATTCCCCATGCCAGGGATGAGTTGAAAAAATAATTCCCCACCCCCAAATACCCTAATACACGTTCAAATTTCAAAACTCGAATAATTCCCCATGCCAGGGATGAGTTGAAAAAATAATTCCCCACCCCCAAATACCCTAATACACGTTCAAATTTCAAAACTCGAATAATTCCCCATGCCACGGATGGGTTGAAAAAATAATTCCTCGGGTGAATTAATCGAGTAATACGGTATGTATAGATTAATTATACTACGGTGTTTTTTTATTAAAAAAAGCAACCTAAAAGTATTGCCCCAGTAATTTTTTGACTGATTTCTGTATTATATACTTTATACTTTATTTTTGTATCATTTTGTATCAATAGAAGTGTGTGAGTGAATAAAAAAAACTTGCGATTATCATAATAAACAACAAAAATAAATTTTATAATAAGCGTTTTAAGATAAGTAGACATTTTTGGATTTATTTAAATTATTTTAAATAAAATTTTAAATTACTCATTCTCACAGGTTTTTATTTTCGATTTAAAATTTTAGGGAAGAATAATTTTTGACATCTTTTATATTCCGGAAATAGAACTTAGAAAATACAAAAAAATACAATTATAATAAATTGTTCCGGAAATTATATTAAATAAACTTTTCGGAAATACATATAATAGGTTTTTGTATTACTTCCGGAAAACTTCCGGAAAAAACACTATACAAATAAACAAAACACTTTCCGGACAAAACACAACAAAACACTTTCCGGACAAAATACAAAACGGTGTTTTTTTTTGTCTTTCCGAACAACTTTTCCGGACAAAACACTTCCGGAAAATTATAAAATAAAGAAATGTATTTTTCCGGAAATAAAACACAACAAGTGAAAGAAATCTTCCCGGAAAATACAATAAAGATACAATTCAATTTTTCTTCTTAATTATTCATTCCGGAAATCATAGCGTTTTTGCGTTATTAAAATTGGCGCACATCTTCAGTCACATTTGTCACGTTTCAATTTTAAGTTTGTTTAATATATGAGAGAAATTCAGCAATTTTATTTTAAATATTTTTTAAAATTTTTCTCTTAAAATTATTTTTTTTAAAAAAATCAACGCATGTTTGTGTGTTCTTCTTCTTATACTTCCCCCTAATATTTTAAACTCATAATCATAAAAATCACAAGTTCTTTTATCGATTTGCGCGTGTTTGTGGTAGAGGTTTAAGTAAATATTTATTTTCTCCGATTTTCCCCTTTTTTTTAAAAATTTATTTTTTTAGTGTACTCATAAAAATTATCTAAAAATAAATTTTCCGGAAATAGATTTCCCATTGATTTAATTATTTCCAGCTAAAATAATAATATTATTTTTCCGGAAACTTAAATTACTTATTAGGTTTTCAACTAAGTTTTGAGCCCCCCTTGGGTTAAGCGCATTAAATAATTATTAAAATTCAACAAAATGTTTTAAAAATGTATTTTATTTTTCTTTATGTTTCTAATAGAGTTGCCTATTTTTGGGCGTAAAATCAGAGTCATTAAGTTATCCGGATTTAGAAGATTTTTTTTTAATTATTTAAAATTTGTATTTTAGAAACTAGGCAACTTCTAAGTAATTTTTCACTGTTTAATTAACGTGTAAAACTGAAAATTGAAATAGATTCTGATAGAGAAGAATCTGAAGAATTAGGTGATAATTTTTTAAAATATTTCCTTTTTCATTTAGTAAATAAATTTCAAAATAATTTTTTTTTAAATTTAATTAAACATTTAAAAACATCATTTTTTACTTAGTACTCTTTTTTTATTCGGCCAATATATTTTTAGTCTTTTACCTTTAAAAAATTTTTAACTAAAAGTGTTTACCTTTTAATTTATTTTTCTCTTGTTTTTTCAAGAGAAAAGAGGATCTCAAAAATAATTAATTTAAAATTAAAGAGAACTTTTATAAATTAATTTATTTTTAACTCTTTTTTTATTTTTGTACCAATCTAAATTTAAATCAATATCAGTAAGATTTACGTAATTTTTTTTAAATTTTAAGGCAATTTTCTTTTAATTTTCCTCATTATTTAATATTAAAAAGACGTAATTTTTATACCCCACATTTTTAAATTTATTTTTTCCGGAATAAATAATTTAGATACTAATTTTTCCGGAAGGGTTTATTTTCCCCTAATTAAATTTCGAAAAGATTCAATTCTTTTGTATTGTTTTTAGAAAACTTTACTTTTATTTTATATTTAAGGAAAATAATTATTAAAACCTTTTCTTGGATATATTTTCCTGTAGGAGATAGGAAATTAAAAAAAACCTCATTCCTGATTTTGGTTGGGGAGCTTGGCCACATTCTTGACCCCGAGTCAAGGAACTTGAGTGAAGGAAAAAATCAAAGAATACTGAAAAATGCTTTAATCTTGACTCTAGATCCAGGCAAAAATCAACGCATGGATCCCCAGATCCAAGCTACTCTAATTTCTTGAATATAAAAAAGAACTTTAATAATAATTTTTCTAAATTAATTTAATTTGATTTAATTTTTTAATTCCACATAGATTTAAATATTTTTTATTTTTATTAGTTAAAAATAAAAAATATTTTTTTTTTAATTTTCCAAAAAATGCCCAATTCATTAAATAAAATATTTCAACATTTCCGTGAAAAACAGAAACAACGAAATTTAAATAAAGATAACAACAACAACCAAAAGAAAGATTTATTTCACGACGAATTTACACAAATTAATTTAATAAATAATTTAAATAATAACAAAAAAGGGTTGGGGGTAAGTGGTTGTTGTTCTTGTAAAACTTCGTCTTCTATACCTTCTGGAGATCAACAAACATTAAAAAAGAATAGTTGGACTGGAAGGAAGGTGAAAAATTAAATTAAGATAGATTTTAGGGATAATTTGAATTTTGAATAAGTCCTTTAATTTGCTTAATAATATTGAACCTGACAGACGAATCAAAAGGAATTAATTTGTATTCCACCTGGATGGAAGAAAGGATAAGTCTGACCATTCTGCAAATATACCTATCGGAAGAAAAACTTAGGGAGGAAAAATTTTGTCTGTCAAGTTCAATATTACCAACGAAACTTTTCTGATCGCAGTTATACATCATCAGCATCTAGCTGCTGATAGCCATGACCGAGTTTTCCCTTACTCCTGTCACAGACATTTTTCGGTTGAGCTTCCTTTCCCGGGCTACACAAAGCTTCATCCTAGGACAATGAACTCAGACTAGCTCCAGAATTTTTTATAAGTGACCTGACATTTTAATATTACTGACAATTCTTCCCACCCCAATTTTCCTAGCTGTAAATTAACAGCTTTTAAAATTAATTTGTTTAGAATTCCGATCAACTATTTTGTTTATTACATTCTGAACAATTCTTTCATGATGCCTTACTATGTCGTATATTTGAAGCAGTTGAAAGTCCTTTTGATTTGATACGTTTAAGAAGAGTTTGTAAAAAAGCAGCAGAATATGTTAAAAATAAAATTTCTGTAAGTCTTTTCTCAAATATTACCTCCAATCTCTTAGGTATCCCTTCCCTCAATATCCTAATCTATGGCTTAACACCTCCCAAATATTCCCTTCTTTCTTAACACAACCTAGAGTTGGATTTCTCTTTTTACTTATCACAATTTTCCAGTTATCTTATCATATCAGCATATCCCAATCTCAAATATCTCAATTTCTTAGTTATCTAACAATACCTCGACTACACAAGAATTAAATAAATACCTAAATAGGGTTGTCGGTTCCCGGAATTTCTTCGGATATCCAAAACCAACTCGAAAAACCGAACCAAATTTTTCGGATATCCGGAATCGAACCGATATCCGATTGAAGAATCATCAGTTTTTCGGTTTGGTTCGGTCCAGAACCGACAACCCTACTTCTAAACATCACACAATCTCCTTCGTATCTCAATATTTTTTCAGTGTGTAACAGAATTAGATGTTCGTCGTGTTAAATTTGAAACTTTATCAGCCACTTCTACAACTTCTTCCTGTTCTCTATCAAATTCTTGTAGTGCAGATAATAATTGTACTTCGGCTATAGTAGAAGGAGAATTGTGGCATACACATCCAAGTGGATATAAAGTTTTGGGAAGAATTACAAATTTAGTGATGGAGGAAGATTTAAAAGAAGAAAAATCTGATAAAAGAGACCCAAAATTTCGTTTAGAAATTTTGGTAGATGAACAATGGACAAGCAGGGAAATTGCTGTTTTGTGCTCTTTAATGGGAGAATTTAGAATTAATTTGAATAGAATTAGTTTGGATGCTCCTATTTTTGAATTGGTAAGCATCAAAAGCGTTAATCAAATTTTGTTTGAAATTACCTATTTGATCAAAAGCTCCTTTTTCCTCTTCAAAAACTTCTTCATACAAAATGAAAATTCAATTTTACTCAAAAATTAATGACTGAGCTTTTTAAATTGTTCCTCTGCAAGCCATAATTAGATAATAAAGGGTTAAAAACCCAAAAGCATTCTTATATTTTTATTCACGTGAAATAAAGCAATTTGAATGATTGAAAATTTTTATCAAGAAAGGGTGTGTTATTTAATCCTTTGTGGTTGGAAAATGTGTGAAATAGGGGGTCAAAAATTTTAAATTCTAAAAAATTCTTCTTAGATTGTAGCCAAGTTAGCATCGATAGACTTGGATCGTTGGTTTGCCTATCAATGTTTTGTAAAAGCTGTGGATGAATGCCAAATGAATGCAGCATTAAATAAATTAGCTGCCCAACTTCAACAACAACAGGCTAGTTGTTGTAAAATTTACTCAAAAAATTCCTAAATTTTTGTAGGACGATCCCTACGACAAGATAGACAATTTATACTGGCCTAATGCCAAAACTATAATTATTAGAACTACAGAAAATGAATCTATCCATCTTGCTAGGCAAGTCTTTTGGAACTAATACTTAGGTTTGGGGTCGATTGAAGTATTATAGAATTGTCAAATGAGCTCCTAAAATAGTGAAATTTTGCAAATATATCCGCAATAGGGTCTTCTATCTTCTCTAAAAATTTCAGAATTTCTGGTTTATTATTTCAGAAGTTCTGGCTGAAAAAGTATCCAAGGATCATAATTTTGCACAAATATTCTGACCTTTTTGATCATAACTTTTGAAATATTTAACCTAAAGTTCTGAAAATTTTAGACACTTTGGATAACAGTTCTAGAAATCATTTCAGGAAATTTCAGCTTTCTACGTGCCATTTTAGTTGTTTTATAAGCCTTCGCGCCGTAGCAATTCTTGCGCCCAAACGTCCCCAAGGCCTAATATTTCTCTAAATTTTTTTATTTTTATAGAGTTCTCAATTATGGAGTTCGTTCAAATTTAGTAATGGATAAACGACAATTAAATTGCTTTAGTCTTCAAGTTTGTGTAAAAGATGCAAATAGAGCAGCTTTAGGTGTGGCCCAAAGGCCAAAACAATTAGTTAGAAATTTATATCATTTTCGTTGTTGGGCAGGGTCTCCTGGGTTTGACGAAAGATTTTCACAACAATGGAAGGCTGTTAATAGTAGAGCTGCTTGATTGATTGATTAATAATTTTAAAATTTAAACCTAATTTTTTTTTAAATTTTTTAATTGTAAAAATGGTCGTTTTTAAAAGGTGAAAAGGCTAAAAAATATTTTTTTAATCAAAAATCACACTCAATAATAAGAAAAAAAATTTTCCAAAATTTCCAAAAAATTTATTCAAAAATATATTTTATTAATTTTTAAGTGCTACGATTATTTTTCGATTTTTTAAAATAATTTCAGATTTTTACAGGTGAGATTTTTGTTATTCTACATATAGGCGCTATAGTAATTCCCGAGTCTTAAAGGATGTTAAGAATTTAAAAAAATTCTTGGAAAATCCTATATAAAATAAAAAATATGCTACTTTTGTCTATTTATTTAATCTACCAAATATTTTTCTCTTTTTTTTGTTGTTTATAAAATTTATTCACATAAATATTCTTTCATTTAACAGTTAAAATATCTACACTCACAATTACTCAAATTTTGGTTTGGATATTCTCCTTTTTTTAATTTTTTAAAATATTTTTTGTTGTAAAATTTAATTTTTTTTGAATAAAATAAATTTGTATTTTTTTTAAAAAATTTTTAAGTTAAAAATAGGTACTAGACAAATATTAAAAAAAATTTTGTTTTTGCTCATTTAAAAAGCAAACAATGTAGGCAAAAAGCATTCTATTTAAACTTTTATTTTTTTTATTTAAAAAAGAATTTTTTTGTATTCTAGTAAAAATTTAAGAAGAGAAAATTTTCAAAATTAAAAAAATAAATTTAAAAAAAAATTTATTTGGATATCATGGGAATTAATATCAGTAGATTTATCTTGCCTTCCAAACTTTAAAGAAGTTTCATGATATTATAAAATTGTCAAATTATCTCTTAAAATTCTGAAATTCTGCAAATATATCCCCAATAATGTCTTCTACTTTCATAAAAATTTTCAGAATTTTCGGTTTTTTATTTCAAAAGTGCTGGTTTAATAAATGACCAAAATTAGCCTTTTTATTATTAATATACCTATTCTAAATATTTATTTAAATATTGACTAATTAAGTAAAAGAAAATTAAATTTTAGATTAATTAATTTGTTATTTGAAAATAATTTTATCAAAAATATTAAATATTTTTGATCAAATATCAAAATTTTTTAAAGAATTTGGAATAACAAAATAGTTATGGTCAATTTAATTAATTATTTTTTGATGACTCCAAAAATTTACAAAAATATACCAAAACATCCAAAAGATTATATTTGATCAAATAACTGATCAAATAAAATAACTGATCAAACTGATCTATAATATTTGATCAAATATTCGACTTTCTGACGTCTAATATTTGTTTAGTCTGATTCTCTACTTCAGGGGTCTAGGCGACATAAAAATTAAATTCCCGATTTTTGAGAATCGGGTCGGCTAGATCCCTGCTCTACAAGATAAATTCTAAAAATCAATTCTGAGAAAACACACAATCCTGTCTCATGCTTTCTCTTTTTTTCACTCTGTCACCAACTTCTTTTAGCTTTCACGTAAAAATAAATTCCAAGCTATTTTTATTTTTAGAGGCAGTTGTGTGCCCAAAGCTTTTGCCATTTTCTCTTTTTATTTTTCTTTTCTATTTTATACTTTCAAAAACTTCAATATATCTCCCCTCTCTTTCAAAAATTTTTTTTCATTTTGAACATATCCAGAGACAGAAAAAGCTTTTTAATTTTTAGTACTTTTTATTTTTTCTAAAAAATATTCTTCCTTTCATTTTATCCTTGCCAATATCTCCTCCTCCTCTCTAGTTTTAAATAGTCGACCACCCAAATTTTTTTCAGTTGAGAGCACTGGCAAATGACTATTTACTATTTTATACTTTTTTTATACGTACTTTGGATGCTTGGCTATATTGAAAAATGAATGGAAAAAAAATAAAAAATGGCGGCTGAATTTCCTACTTCCCCCCTTTCTTTTTTAAAAATAAACTCTTCTTTCTGTCTAATTTTTAATTTTTGTTTCACGTTAAAAATTATTTTAGTAAAATGTAAAATTTTTTTTTGTGTGAAGTTTTCTATCTTTCTAATTTTTGAAATTTGTAATTTTGAAAAAAATGTTTTTTGATTTTTCTAAATTTTTAAATTTAATTTATTTTGACTGGGAAATACTCTCTTAGTTATTTTAGTTTTCTATTGTTTTCTTACTTAATTAAAAAAAATATTTTTTTAATTATTACCGTAAATGCTGAAATAATTACCCTCTCTCTCAGATTTAATTATTGGAACATTTTAAAGCTTAATATTAAAAAATAAATCACTTTCTGTTCAATTAGATTTAGATATATCCCAAATCCACACATCCTCCCTAATAATTACCCCCTCCAGCGGGAGATTGAAACAATAATTACCCAGGGTAATTATTTCAGCATTTACGGTAATCTAAAAATTTATTCAATAACTCCTAAAAAATTATAGTCAACTCGTGCCAGACTCTTGAGAATTCCATTAAATTAATTACTATAAAGCTAGCAAATAAAAAAGGATTTAATTTATAAAACACAAGTTAAAAATCCAAGAAAACAAATTTACTAGACTCACTGAAAGGCTAAATTTATTTAATAATTATTTAAATTTATCTTTTTTAGGCAAAAAATGCTTTTTGAAGAAGATTCCTTAACAAGTATAATCCCCCCACCATCCCCCACACCTTTACTTGAATGTTCTGGACATAGACCTTCTTGTAGTACAGTTCCAAGTAGCAGAACAGACACTCCAATACCTATTTTAATTAATAACCAACAACAACAGAACAAACCTTCACCTTCAAAAATGGGTTATTTTGGAGCTACTTCGTTAGTTTTTAATCGGTTTTTGGATAATTTAAAGAATGCCCTTTTTTGTAAGTTACATGATGTACTCTAGGTACTAGTACTTCGCTGGAACCGAAAATTTGGCAGGAGCCGGAACCGGAACTTCCGGCGAAGCTCTACTAGGTACACCCGATATTAGACCTTCTTTTTATTATTAACGAGATTTAGCTTTAGAACTTACTCTTTACAAAGAAAGATAACCTTGGCCAGTTGGTACTTTTAGATCATTACTTTTAGATCATAGACCATGGGATCATAGATTCTTTGTATTTAGTAGTATTTTCTTTTGGACCTGAACGCTAAAAATTATTTTTCAAAAAATTATTTAACAAAAAATTCCTTCCTTTTTTAGTTATGTAATTGGCAATATAATAGGCTCTGGTATATTTATAGCCCCGTCAACAATTATTCGACATACAGAATCTGCCGGTCTTTCCCTCCTTGTTTGGGTTATTGGTGCTTTAATTGCTTTTCTTGGTCATTAATTTTTAAATTTGTTTTTAAATTATTTTTTTAAAGGTTCTTTATGTTATATAGAATTGGGTACAAGTATAAGAGAAGCTGGTTGTGATTTTGCTTATATTTGTTATGTTAAGTGGTTGGTAATAAAAACTTTAAGAAAAAGTTTAAAATAAAAATCTCGGACAAGATTTAGTCCAAAAATCTTGGGTATTGAGAATCTTCCCCGTTTCACGGAACAAATTCTAATCTGTGGAATAACCGAGAAAAACGAGAGGGATAGAGATAAGAACGACTAGAATGGATTGGGATCGGGCTGTCAGCAAGTGCGGATTATCTGAATTGTGTGGTTTTTTTGGACTTGCGGACTGCGACTGCAGAAAATTTTCTCTCACTTGCGGACAGACCTGCTTGGTATAAGGTTGGAGATATTAAAAATGAGAGCGTCTACCTTAACTAATTAATAAGCTAATTACAGCCATATTTATAAAGTTCGGGGACGACCGTCAATTAAAAAAAATATTATTACAGCCATATTTGCGATTATTTTTAAATTTTTTTTCATTTTCCGATTGTTAATTTTCTGGTTATCTAGATTTAATGGTTTAAAGGACTCCCCTTTTCAAACAAAAATTAATTATTAAAAAATTCTTTTATTCAAAAAAATTTTTTTTCTTTTCCTCAAAGGTATTCAATAGCCTTCTCATTTATGTGGGTCTCTGTATTAATGACATATCCAGCAACAATAGCAGTTATTTCAGAAACTTTTGGGCAATATTTACTTGAAGGATTAAGACAAACATATGTAATTGACCCTAAATTAGCTCCAATAGCACAAAAATGTTTTGGAATAACTTTGCTTTGTAAGTTTATTTTTAAAAAATAAATTAAAAATAAAAAAGTAGACATAAAAAGTCCTCAAAGTGTAGAAAAAAATATAAAGTTCGGGAACAAACGTCAATTAAAAAAAATTTTTTTTTTGAAGAGAATTAAATTAATAATTAAAGTTGATTTTGTTAAACTAAGCAAAGTGAGGGTATTGTTTGTGTAGGGCCAAGAAAGCTCCTGTCTAGATTCCGGATTTTTGTCATTCCGAATTTTCTGGCCTTCCTTTTTATCTCATATATCTCACAGGGGACGACCCCTTTTGCGTTTCTGGGATTCCCTTTTATTTATTTAATCACTCTAATATTTTTTTTAATTTAATTCTCTTTTCTCTTAGTCTCAATTATAATCTTATCGTTATTTCCTTAATTAATCAGATCCTTTTTCAATAACAAAATTTTCTGTCACATCAAAGTTTTCAGTAGAAATGTGTCCTTTAGCATTCAGCCATTCATCGTCTAGGAATTTTGACCTAAAAAAATTTAAATTAAGTAGTTGAAAGTAAATGGAAAGATATTAATAGTACTGAAATTGATTGCGGGATGGGGAATTTTGAAAAATCAAGAGGGAGGAAAGAAAATAATTTCAACCCGGAGAGAGGGTTTTACCCGGCAAGGAGGGGGGGGGCGTTTATTTCTTCACCTAGGGAACTGAGAGGAAAGGACTTGCATTCATCACAAGACCCCTATCTGTACATTTTTGGTACATCTTTTCTTCAAAAAACTAACATATAATTCCTAATACTGTCTGGAGCAATAGTCACAACACGACGGCAAGTTGGCCCAAGCATCTTAGCAATCCCCATAGCTGCCAAAACATTAGATCCAGCAGACCCTCCACATAAAATTCCTTCCTCTTTAATAAGTTCACGAGCAATATAGAAGGAAGCAGCATCTTTGCTTTTTACCCAATAATCAACTAAAGAACGGTCTAGCACCGCTGGGACAAAATCTATAAAATATGAGGGATGACTTTTTCTGGCTATTTGTTTAAGGGTTCAATCTTTGTTGGGAAAGGAAGTAGGGCTGATAGGAGACGGGAAATGTTGAAAGTTTGTAAAGGAATTGATCCATAAAATAGTTAGAGGAGACCAGTTTCGGCTCCCTAGGAATTCAACGTAATGGGGGGGGGGGGGGGATTAAGCACCCTTTCCTCGAAGGATGAGATTGAACCCAATTTCTAAATTTATTTTCATACCATATCCAATACCCTCGACATCATAAGCTTTAGTCTCTTTACATGCTGGATTGGCAAGAATAGAACCATCCGGGTCAACAGCAATAATCTTTAAATAGAAATTAAAAATAGAAATTAAAAATATTATTCCGAGAATTTTCTCCTTACTTTGCATTCAGGCACAACTTCCTTTACTCTTTTAGCAACTCCACTTAAAGTACCTCCTGTACCAGTTCCAATAACTAAAGCATCCAATTTACCGTCACATGCCCAAAGAATCTCTTCTGCTGTTCCTTCATAATGGGCAAAAGGATTTCCTTCGTTTCGATACTGTTTAAATTATGATATAGTTTAAATTACGAGAAGAGATGAAGGATTGGAGTAGTACGATCCGGGAAGGTAATATGACTGGGAATTGGGAAGAGATGAGAGGAATGAACAGGGTTGAAGCATGATCCAGAAACGTGGCTGGAGGTTATATGGTTATGGGACAGGAGGGCAATGAGTTTGTATTGAAGTTGGGGAACAAAGCTTCTACCTAGGAGAGTAGAAGCTTTGTTCCCCACTGTTCGAAGAGATTTCACCATTTTTTTAATAATAACTCCTATACCTGATCAAGAATGATAGCTCCAGGTATTTCTTTTTGAAGCCGTAAAGCAACACCAATATGAGAATCAGCATCTGCATGACCTTTCTCAGTAGGTGTTCTAACAATTTCTGCACCCAAAGAGCGAAGAATAACTTCTTTTTCTAAACTCATTTTTTCGGGCATTACAATTATGCAGCGATATCCACGAATGGCACACATTAAAGCTAGACCTATTCCGGTATTTCCTGATGAGAAAAAAGTATATTTAGGAGATTAATAAGGGTCGAGATCAGTCATCAATTGAACTAGGTAGAAATAGGGCCTGAAGGGATTCGGTTGATCTCGAAGGACTCACATCTATAACAGAGGTTTTTGAACTAGATCTTGTCTTGGTTCGAGATGACAGACCTGAATCATTAATAAAGTCAAGATATCCGAAAATTTTTGGTTCGGAGATACCGGATTAGATATCCGTAGATACAATCTCCCGCTCAGAATACCCCTAACTCTTCTATTTCCTCGGCAAAAACATTCTACAATCTTTAAGACCTTTTAAAACCATTTTCAGCTTCTTTTAAATAAACCCCAAAAAATTACCAGATGTCGGTTCAATAACAGTACTATAACCGGCTTTTAACTTTCCATCAGCTTCAGCCATTTCAATCATTTTTCTCGCAATTCTATCCTTAACAGAACCTCCAGCATTTAAAAATTCACATTTAACTAAAATCTCTGCTTCAATTCCATACTTTTTTGGTAATTTAAAAAGTTTAACAATTGGGGTATTTCCAATAGCTTCAGAAATGTTTTTAATTAAACGGCAACGTTTTAGAGGGCTAAAAAAGGAAAGAAAAGATTATGAAAAAATTTCTAAATCAATTTACATGAAAGGATTCGATTTCCAAGGTTTTGGGACAAGTTGGAACGATTCTGTTGCTTTACTTTCTGGAGTATAAACTTCTGGTATAGAGAAAGTAGTTTTTGGGTAGAGCGGTTTCTGTGGTGTTGGTTCAGGCATATAGTCGTTGGAAAGCTTTAAAAAAATAAAAAGATTAAATTATTTAGAATATATAGTCGGACCTCTGTCTAACATAAACCCAATAATAGATACTTTCTCATAATTTCTGCCAATTTAGTTGCCCCGTCCAAGAGACCTAGACATTGATATTATATTTCCATATGTCTTGTCTCACAACCATCTATTAAAATATATCATCTAAGCCTTATTCTCTCCTACATATATCTTATCACAGACATCATCTCTCTGTTATCCCAATCTTTATATCATCCCTCTTCTCTTAAATCCCAAAATCCAACTCAATTTATCTCATCTTCAACCTATTCCATCATAACCTTTCATTTATCCCGAATCCCCTTCAATGTGTGATTCTAATTAGAATTTAATTTCTCACCATCCATTCATCACTAAGAAATTTATTTAAATAATTTCTAGCCCCATCCGGTAAAAGAAAAACACAATTTTGTCCCTTCTTTAATTGCTTAGCTGCACGTAAAGCACCAACAAGTATAGCACCAGAAGAACCTCCACACAATATTCCTTCTTTTAAATGCAATTCTCTGGCCATTTGGAATGTTTCGGAGTCTTCAGTTTTCTCCTTATAAAATATAGGGTTTAACAGGTTTTAGCAGTGTTTAGGGACCTTTTCTGAAGTCTACCTTTACTTGAGGAAGGAACAAGGGAACCTAAGTCACCTTATGGAAATAGGTGGTTACTGGGAATTAAAGCTATTGGGACGATGATTTGTTTATTTGCCCCACTCAAAGGTGGAAATTTGTGGAATATAGCCTAAGGGCACGGAATATAGTGATTAGAGGTGAACCTTACAAGTGCCGGGCCTGGTCTCTGGATTAAAGCTTAGAAAACCCGGACATTGATTGGGTTCGAACTCTAATAGGGATGGGGATTGTTTGAGATTTGTGGCTTTGTTAATTTTAACTAATTAAAATCTTCACCCATCGATCAACATCGTTCATATCAAAAACAGAAGGCACAAATTGGTAACCAATGCCTTCTACTTGATATCTTTCATGATGACTATTTTCTTCTTTTCCATGAGTCCCAGAAGACAATACAGATCCTTGTGGATCAACACCAACAATCTTTATAAAAGTCAAAAATTAAATTAAAAAACGAGGAGAGACAAACAATGCATTGAGGGCAACGTTTGCGCATCTTTCTTGAAATTCCTGTTATCGAACCTCCAGTACCTACACCAATAACAACCATATCTACTTTCCCATCCAAAGCATCTAAAATTTCTTCTGCTGTACTTTCATAATGAGCCAATGGATTTGTACAGTTTTTGTACTGAAAAAATGTGAAAAATTTTTTTTTGAAATTTAAAGGGTTTAAGGGGTTCCTAGATAAGATCATCACCTAAAAGATCACTGCTTAACTAACACCCTTCTAGCGATTATATAATTGTCAAATAAAAATGTCTTGTCAGAAAAATTTTGTAGAAATATCCTCAACAATACTAGCTAACTTCTATAAAAATTTCAGAATTTCTGATTTGTTTTAAACAAAAATTATAGCCGATAATATCAGAATATTAATGCAAATGTCGTCATTTCATATTTTAAGTCATAACTTTCGAAATAATTAACAGAAAATTCTGAAATTTTAAACGAAAATAGTTAAGCCTATTGAGGATATCCAACAAAATTTTATGGTTATCCGTCAACTTTCCTTTGAGTTATGATTTTTTAAATTTTAGTAGAACTCTATATTTTTTACTAGTTAGTACCTGATCCAACACAATAGAATTTGGAATTTCTTTTCTCATTTTAAAAGCCCTTCCAACATGAGAATCTGGACTGTCATAATGTGCATTATTTGGAGTTCTGATAATTTCGGCCCCTAATGCTTTTAAAGTCACTTCTTTCTCACGGCTCATTCTTGCTGGCATAATAATTATACAACGATAACCTACAAAAAATTTTTTAGAAAATTTTGGGGAATTTTTCAAAAATTTTCCCACCTTTAATAGCACATGCTAAAGCCAATCCAATTCCTGTATTGCCAGATGTTGGTTCTATAACGGTCATTCCTGGCTTTAAACGTCCATTCTGCTCTGCCATTTCCAACATTTTAACAGCTATACGGTCTTTTATGGAACCTCCAGCATTTAAAAATTCACATTTTCCATCTTTTAGGAATTAAAATCATTAAAAAGAGGTTGTAGAAAATAGAAGGGAAAACAGAAATTTTTGAAAAAAATTAAAGCCTCAGACCCTCGAATTAAAATAAAAACTAGGGTTGGGGAAAAGATCGCGTCGGGCATTGATTTTTGCCCGAAAAAGACTCGGTCGGCCGGCCCGGAAAAAATAACTCGAACGTCGACCCGACTCGAAAATCCCAAGTAAAAACTCCTCAATATTCTAAAGACCCTCCCTCACCCCTCCACCTCTTCTTTTAACAAAAACACCTACAAATATTGCATTCAATTCCATATTCTTCTGGAATACGATTGAGTTTGACCTAAAATAATTTTTAAATTAAAAAAAATTTTTTTCTAAAAAAATTTACCAAAAGAGTATTCCCTATAGCCTCCAACATTGAATTTAATATTTTTGGTTGTTCCTTTCTAAAATTCCAAATTTTTTTTAAAATTATTTTTTCAATTTTTTTACATGAGAGAAGCAAATTTATAATGTCCAAAATTATCCTCAACTTCATCTTCATGCCATTTAATTAATTCTTTCGCCTGAGGGTCCCAAGGTTTTATATCTATTTGGGATGCTGGCATTATTTTTAAAATTTTATTTTAAATTATATCTGACAATGAACTAGAAAATTAAATGAATTAATACTGAAAGATAGAAAGTTTAAAAATTATTTTTGAAGTTTTAATAAAAAAGGGGGAATAGAAAGAGGGAAGAGGGAGTTGTCATTACGACGGGTTTTCCAAAAGAAGAGTTAAATTCACAAACTTTTGGCTAGCCATCCTCAATATTTATTAACTAAAATAAGTAGGATAGGAAAATTGCGCAATTTATTTTTCTTAAGAAATATTTTATTCTAAACGAAAGAAAAACAATTTTCATTCCTTTGTAGAATTCGAGACTCAAATAGACTAAATCGACAAGTTGTTAAGGAAAGAGTAGAGTAACCTACTCTGTGCTCTCTAACCTGAAATTTTCTTATTAGGAAATTTTAATTTTTAATCGAGATAAAGGAGAAAGAAATATGTAGGCAGTGAGTGGATATTCTGATTTTTTGGGAATTTTATGAGAAGAATAAAAAGGAGAAATGCTTCTTTGGAAGGGAAAAATATTTAAATATCTAGACCTTATTTTGTACAAAAAATGATAAAAAAAATTAATTTTTTTATCATTTAACATTAAAAAATGAGATAGTAGAAAAAATAAAAACGTGTGCTATCTTGTGTTGGGGAGAATAAAATTTAAATTGTGAAGACATTTCCCCTATTGGGTACACAAAAATATAAATAAATTAATTAAACACACAAATTAATGTTTAATACTATAAAGTACTAGATTAAAATAATGATGAAAATTGTGATTATATTTTAAATAAATAATAGAGAAAAATTAAAGATCGGAAGCAAACGTCTTCAAGAAAAGGGGGAAATAAGGAGGAAGTAAAGGGGGGGGGGGAAGGGGAAGGGGAAGAAGGGGGTGTAGATTTCCCTCATAGATTAGTTTAATTTTCCGATTAATTTATTAAATATTTCAAAGAGAATATTTTGTGTAAAAATTTTATTTATTTATTGAGAATTATTTTAAATTAGCTAGCTAGTAAAAGAAAATTGAATTTAGCAAAATATAAGCAATTTCTAGCGTTATAAAATTTATTTATTTTTGACTATGTAGAAGGAATTGAATTAAATAGGGTTTTTGGTGAGAAAAATTAAAGGAAGAAATTGATAAATATATAAAAATATTCAAAAATAGAAGGTCACCTTGATTGAGAGAAGAGAAGGGAGGTATTTTTTAAGGGGAAGGACGAATAAAAAAAATAAAAATATTTACGTAAAAAGAAAACACTTGTTTATTCAGCTAAAATTTAGAGAAGACAAAATCAATATTTAATGTAGTAGAATTCGAAAAAATTTTTTAAATTCAAAAAAAATTTTTAAATAAAGAAAACATATTTATAGGGTTAATCACTTGGATGAACTTTTTTGCCTTGGGCAAATTCGCTGCTCGATTTCAAATTGCTGCTACTTTTGCTAAATTGGTCAGAGAATTTAAAGAAGTCTAACCTCTATAATGTGTATCAGAAATCCTACCGATAACAGAATCGAATTCCCGAAAATGATTAACAATCAAAAATAATGCCTCTATTTAATAAAAAAAAATTTTTAATCCACGTAAGACTGACAAAGGAAAAAAAAATAAAAATTATAATAGTAAGGCCAGCAAAGTTCTGGCAAAAATAAAGTACAGCCTAAAGCCTTAATTATTTGTTCCATAATTATTTTAACAAATGGAGACGTTCAGTCGGTGATGCCTTGGATTGAGAGCTCTTAGGATCGAGTTTTATCCGATCTTTCGCTATTTCTGGATTCATCCACTAAATATACCAATTACACTAAATATACCAATAATATGTATATCTACCTCTATTTAATAGAAAAAATTTATTAAAAGCCCCAATGGAGTACACAAGATAGAGGTTAAAAAAGTTTTTTAACTTTTTTATAAAGTTAGCCTGTTCCATAATTATTTTAACTGGATTTTATTATTATTTTGTGTTGGGATGGAATGAGGGATTGAAAGAACCAATGGCTAATTCTAAATGGAATGCTGGTGATTTAACAATGGGGATATGTGGAGGGTTATATGCGGTTATTAAATTTAGATATTTAAATATTTCTAAATATTTTTTTAGTATAGCGGTTGGGATATTTTAAATTATGGAACAGATGAAATTGATAGACCAAGAAGGTAGTGATGAAAATTAAATTTTGTTTGGATTTGGGTTGAAGCTAGCAACTGTAAAAAGGGAAGCTAAAAAGGGAAGCTAATTTTTCTTCCAAAATTTGAGATATTACCCTAGACTGAAGCTAATGAGAATTGAAGATGGTTGTGTACTTTTAAGTGCACTTAGGAGAATATTTAATTCATTGAAAAACTAATTATTGGAAATAGGGAAACAAACTTTTTTAGGATTATATTTAATTCGAATCACAAAAATTCCTTTTGGAAATTTTAAAATTAATTAGAGATTTAGTGTCTCTCAGTAAAAATTTAATTTTTTAGAAATGCACCTTTGGCTTTACTTAGCGGGATATTAATTGTCTTTTTGGTGAATTATCTAAATTTTTTGATTAGAATTTAAATAATTATATAAATATTTAGGCCTATTTTTGTATTAATATAGCTTATTTTGCTGTATTGGATGTGGAGACAATGAAATCAAGTAATGCAGTAGCTGCGGTAAGTTTTTTTTTGAAAAATGTTGAATAAAATATTTTAAAAAAGGGTTATTCGAACATTTGTAAAAGAGCCAATTGAGAAATTAAAATTCTGAAATTTTAGACAAATATTGCTAAAATTTTTAGTTAACTAATTTAAAAATCTGAGAATTTTTGGTCCCCTAAAAGTTTAGTTATGGCCGAAAATGTCCATTTTTTCAAGAAAGTTTTTTTAATAGTTTTTTTAACTACAACCTTGAAATTTCTGAAATTCAAGGTTTTAGTCTGAAATTTTTAATGAAGATGGTCAACATTATTGAGAGTATATTTATAAAATAATCAAAAATTCTCAAAAATTTTTCTTAAAATTTTCATTTCAATTTTTTCAATTAGTTATTCAGTCAAAAAACTCTAGGCGGCTTCAGTGAGGCTATTCCCTTTTTAATTGGAATTCTTTTAATTGGTTCACTTAATTCTAATTTATTTTGTGGTTCTCGTTATATGTATGCAGCAGCTAAACAAGGCAAAAATTTGAAAATTAATAAAAAAAAAATTTTTTTAATTATTTAAGGTCACTTACCAGCCTGTTTTAGTTGTGTTAATTCTTTTCATGAAAGCCCTAGAGTTGCCGTTTTTGCACAGGCAAATAAGCTAAAATTAAAAAATTTTTAAATTTAATTTCCCTTTTCAGTCAGCCTTAGCTGTAGCAATTTCTTTTGTTGGGGATTTGGATGGTAAATTATTTTATTTTAAATAAAATTTAAAATAAAATTTAAGCACTTATTGGTTATGTTATGTTTGGATTTTGGGCTCAAAGAGTTTTTAATTTTTTAATATTAATTTTAAAAAAAATATTTTTAAAGATTTTTACACTCTGTGCTCTTCTAGTTATTAGACATCACAATATTCCTGTACATCCGGATTGTATTAGAATACCGCTACCCTTGTATGTCTTTTTATTTTTCCGGAAAATACATTTTAAAAACAATTCCTGACCATTTTCCGGAAAATACGTAATTGTGTTTCATTATATTTCCTTTCCGGAAAATACATTTTATTATATTTTCCGGAAAATAGTATATTTATCCGGAAAATATATTTATAGTAGTTAATTCTCTATTGTTTTCCGGAAAATACATTCTACATAAAGAGTACTACATAAAAATATTCCGGATAAAACAAAGACAAATTAGACAAAGGAAAATAGATTAAGCTAAGTCGTTTGTTGTAAAAAGTTCTGGTTAGAGAATAAGAGTAGGTTACTTATTTTTACTGCTAAGCAATTTAGTAACAAGTTAGTTTTTTTAATTAAAAAAGATTTTTTTCAGAATTTATTTATTTCTGGCAATAAGTGTAGCTTTAGTTGCTGTGCCTATATGGAGAGAATTTGCTGTAATTTTTTCAAAATTTTATTTTATTTTTAAAAAATTTTTTTAGATAACTTCTCTAGGAATTTGTATTTGTTTAATTGGTTTTGCATTTTATTTATTATTTTCTAATTATTCAAAAAGTAGAGAAACAAAAATGCTTTCTGCATTAAATGGTTTTTTAATTAATTAAATTATTTTAATTTAAAAATTAATAAATTCGAAACACTTCCAAAAACACATTCTACTATTTGTTCTGAAAAATTCCGGAAAACACAATACTGAATTCTCAGAAAACTTATTCTGAAATTAATTCTGACACTCTTCCGGAAAAACAGCCTGAGTTTCAGAATTACTTCTATAATAATTTCCGGTGTTTTTAATAATTTTTCTTATACATTTTCCGAAAAACACAAAAAATATAAACACCTAAAATACAAAACAATTAATTTAAAAAATTTAAATTTTTAAAGAAAAATCAACATTTTTTGCCCAATTAATATTTAATGCGGAACCAACAATTAAACACCAACCATTTATTACTAATAGGCAACCTTCACTTTTGTTATGTTCAGATTCTCAAAGAGAATTATTAATTATTGAATCTGATAGACTTGAAATTGTTGATGGAGAAACTGAAGATTTATCTAATTCCACTACTGGTACATTTGAAATTTTTTGAAAATTTTGAAATTTTTTCGGAATTTTCTAAAAAATTTAAACAATTTTTGAATTTTCTTTTCAAATTTCTTCGAAACTCCCCCAAAAAAAATTTTTTACAGTTGATTTACACTCTGACGAAAAGAACACACTTATTCGAAATAGCAGTTCCAGTGGTTTAAGAATGTGGTGATTACCTAATAATCTTTAAATATTTTTTGAGAATCTTTGCAACACGGGAAAATAATTAAAATTAATAAAAGATTTTTATATTTTTTTTAAATTTGATAAAATAAATTTTTATAAATCTTTTTTTTGTTTATAATTTTTTGACTTTTTAAAGCCTTTTATTGTTCTACAATTAAACGTGGAACAACAAAAATCAAAAATTAGAGAAACAAAAATTAATTTTATTTATAAGCTCCAAAAACATGCAATTTCCAAACACTTAAACCAAATATCGTTTAAACAGAACTTTAATTTCTGACCTCTGAAAATTCTTTCATTTCTCATAAATTAGAAATATGTATAACCAAGCAAAAACCATATAAATTCTTTAATCTTTTTTAGAATAAAAAAAGGAATTTTCTTTAATTTTATCAAATTTTAGCCTATAAAAAATATTTTTCCTTTTTTAAAAAATATCTTTAAAAGGAAGTGCCGAAAATTATTTAGAAAGCAAAAGACTCCATTCAATTACTACCTAAAATATACCTATATTAATTTCCCACACTTTTATCTTTTTCCTTTTTTTTTTAAATTTTTTATCATATTATCAGAATAATTTAATATTCTTTTTACATCATATGGGGTAATTGTTGCTGTGATGTAATTTTATATTGAAAGAAGAATCAATCAAGTATATAAATTAAAGGAAGAGGATGTTTCTAATAATTTCTAATAAAATAATGTAAGGGAGTGAAGAAGAATTCCCGTTATTTATTTACCCCTAGAAATAAAAAGGAAAAAAAAATTTTTTTTTTGATCGCCGTCCCAGTTTTATTATTAGAAAATATCCGGTTATTTTACAAGATAGACGAAACAAATAAAAGTACAACAACAATAAAGCTTTCTATTCAAAATTTTTCTTGTTTTTAAATCAACAGAAAATAAATACATAAAGAACGATTAATTATCCGCTTTATTTAATAATATTTTTATTTATTTAATAATATTTGAAAAAGTCTTCTTTCCAAAAATTATTTAATTTAAATAATTAAAAAATTTTTTAGAATAAAATAAATTTAAAAAAATTTAAAAAAATGAAATTTGGAATGAAAATTAGACTTATTTGGGCGGCCATTGGTATTTCTGCTGGAATAATGGCTGGGACTGTTTTTTGGATAAGTTATTCTGTAGGTTGATAAGTTATTTTTTATCTATTTCATCCCAAACCGAATCTCCAACCTTTATTCCCACAATCTCGGATGTCCCCATCTTCCAGATATTTCGACCAGACCTGCTCATGGATACGGATTTTGCTATCCGTATCCGGATATATCCGTGAGGTCCATATCCGTATCCGTTTGTATCCGTCCAACTTTTTAGGCATATCCATCCGCGGATATCCGCGGATATATCCGTTTTTTCTCAAAATGGTCAGCCTGGCTAGAATTTTCAAAATGGTCAAATTTATTTAAATTCGAGTAATGGTTAGATAATGAGGTATAACTGGATGCGCAAAACTAACCTTGCTTATGGTTAGTTTGGTTCGAAAATTGGAAGGCAGAGATAGGAATTCTGACCCAACGCTCCTTATCAGGGATTATGGTTAACTCCAGTTGATTTTAGCGCCGCAGGCGAAAATTTTGAGAATTTTAGAAGGGCGTAGGCCAAAAAATTCACTTTTTTCCCAATCCCCTCACCAAATTTTTCCTTATTCCCAATTCGGGATTGGGTGGGGGAATTCCCCATACCCCTCTGAAAATTTTCGTTTGCTCAGCTAAAAGAGTAAGAGCTAATTTTGCTCGTACTCACCACTGAATCTGGCCTGTACTTTTACTTCGTACCTTAAGTGGGTAGGCACATTGGAGTGTCATAGCTGGAAATTTCTAAGTTGGTAGGCTAGGAAACCAGAGTTCTTTATTCTAGCGCCGCAGGCGAAAATTTCAGAATTATAATGATTTAAAAGCCAGATTTCTTTCTTTTTGAAAAAAATTTTGAAAGGCCGAAGGCGAAAAAAATTCACTTTCTTTACACCGTAGGCTAGAACTTTGAGATGGATATCCGCGGATTTGAAGCATCATATCCGTATCCATCCGTATCCGTCCAATTTTTTAAAAAACACTATGCATATCCATCCGTATCCGCGGATATCCGCGGGTATCCGGATATTATCCGTATCCGTGAGCAGGTCTGATTTCGACTTGATTTGCTCCTGTATACCAAAGGTGGGTCAGAGATGACGAAGGAGCCGGAACTTGGAACTATCGGAAATCGGAATTCCGATTCACCTCTACTGTATACCATCTTGATGCATCTCACCTAACCCAATACCTCTATTTATCTCAGATTATCCTGTGAGATAAAGATTCTCTTAAATATCAAGCACAAAAAGTATTTTCATAATTTTAGAATTATTTGGCAACAGGAATGGCCTATTTCAGTACAATTTGTGCAATATACCTTTACTATACTCATTGGGCATATCACAAATCTTGGATGTTTGATTGGTCAGAAACACGTGTTAAAATCGCTTGGATGTCTAGTTGGTGGGGGAAATCCATTAAAAATAGGGAAATTAAATTAAGATTTATTTATTTGTATATTTGGATTTATTGGAATGACTGTATGTTTGATATTAGCTGGAATATGGCAACAAACTTTAACACGTGAAGGTTTGATGGGTGAAAATTTGTGGATTGCTGCTGTCTGGTTTTGGATGAGTGGAAAGGTAAAGGGAGAGAGTAAGGATTGGTCGAGAGAACCGATCGTATTTTTTGATAAACTTTTGAAATTCCGAATCGAGTATTTGAGTCTATGTGAAATTATGTATATCACATATGTTGAGAGAAAATTCCGGTCAGGTTTCGGGTCGAAAAATGTCTGGGATTCGAATAACCCGTGACATCCCTGATGTATATTGTAATGTTATTGTCACAAAGACATAGTCCTTTACAAGCAAATAACTCTCCTTTAAAAATGTCTTCTCCATATTCAATTGCAAAAAATCTACAATTTATTTTTCAGTGGGCATTAACTTCATGTATCTACACACGACATTACTCAAAAGAGGTAATGAAACCATTAATGTCTGTCAGTTTATTAAAAAGAAAATTAATCCAAACGAGAGATGAAAGTACTCAAACAGAGAATAATTAAAATTAAAAAACTAATTAATTAAAAACATTCCTCAAATTTAAAATTAATTTTTGATTTTTTTTTTTGCTTTAAAAATATTTTTTATAAGAAATTTTTTTTCATTCCTTAAGATTGTCAAACAAAGCGTCAGTTTCATTCGTGAACAATAAACTACACATAAAATAAATATTCTCATAATTCTTTCATATTTAATATTAAATTGAAGATTATTTAAACAACTCAAAAATTTTTTTTCTTATTTTCAAAAAAGAATTAAAAGATAAAATTTTTCCATCTTCACAGCTAGTATTATTTTTACTTCAGATTTCCTAAGAATTCTGAAACATTTTCCGGAAAACACATTTTGGGATTCTGAAACTTTTCCGGATTTTAAATGTTTTCCGGAAAAAGACAAAAATACAAGCGGAAAACAGAGAAAGGAAACTTAGATTATTTAGTTGGAGAACGAGATTAAACAACAAAAGTACTTGCAAAAAAGATTTATATAAATCTCCAACACCTTAAAAAATTTCTTAAATTTATTTAACAAAAAAACAATTATTTATTTATTAAAAAATTAAAAAAATTCCAATTTATTTGCATATTCATCCAAAATTTTTCCATACTTTTCCTGGTTCCTAGTTTCAAAATAAGGTGGCTGATTTCCAATAGTTTGAAGTATATATTCATTAATTTGCCTTTTCTCTTCTCTTGTTTCATTAACTAATCGTGTTTCTTCTTCCCCCATAATTTCTCTTCGTTCAGAAAAAGTTCTTCTATTAATTCTTTAAAAAAAAGGAAAATTTTATTTTCTTTTAAACAAAAATTAATACATTGGAACATATAAATCCAAAGCAGATTTCCAATCACCTCCATTAGAAGCTACTTCTTGTAAAATTTTTGCAGTAACAACAAAGGCTAATTTAAACCCTCCACATTTCCATCTTTTAAATTTAAAATTTTATTTTAAATTTATAAAAATATATTTTTATTTTTTGGATAAACTACGTTTTTCTCCTACAGTGGCATTTTTTACTTTGAGAATTTATAATAATTAGGGATCGGGTTTTTAGGTTATAACCTTTTTTGCGAAATTTTTTTGCCTATTTATTATTTTTGCAACCTTTTTTCCTATTTTTGTCACCTGCTTTGGCATTTTTTACAACCTATTAGGTACCGATTTTAAGGTTTTTACAACCTAAAAATACAATCCCTAATAATATTCTAATTATGAAAGAAGTTAAATTTTTTATAATCCTTCATAATTTTCGGGTTCCTTGGACAAATTTCCTTCACACAGCAAACCCAAAAGTTGGTTTAAGATCACGAACGGGATTTTTTTCTCCCAACACTCCTATAAATGTGCCCAATTAATTATAAAAAACTAACTCAATATAATCTCTAATAGGGAAATACATTGCTCGGTAATTTCCTCTTCTAACTGCACCAACCGTTTCCTGAATATTTGAAGTAAATTTTTATTAGAAAAATTTTTTAAACCTTTTTAGAGTCAAATGTAAGTGGGAGAATATAAGCTTTATGAATTAACGGGCCTTTTAATGTTTCAGTAGCATATCTAAAAATAGAAAAAAATGTTTTTAAATATTCAAACGTTATGTTTACACTCTTTAGAATCAACTTAATTTTTGAATAAAACAGACAAAAGACAGGGACAAACTTCTAAAAAATCTCCTAAAAATGTCCGGTTTGACCTAAAACACTTTTATTTCAATTTTCGAATTTTATGAGAATTTCAGAAATTGGATCATTAGTTCAAAAATTAGTTGAGGAAGGTACTAATTTTTAATACTAAAGGTACTTCACTCCTTAGTATTAACCAAAAAAATTTAAAAAAATTACTTGGAAAGATAAATAACTTGATCACGTTCATCTGAACTTCGGCCAGCACTCTTTGAATCGTGAAATGGGTCATTTCGATAAAAATCAGGATTGATCCTTCGATGTTTGTGATAATCCGACGTTCCAGAAGGAACAATATGTCTAAAAAGAAACATTTTTTTAATTTTTTTAAATTAAAAAACTTTGAAATTAAATTTTTTGTGTTCGGATCTGATTCATTCACATTTATAAATGATGCAGGTAAAGCCATCCGACTTTCCAAATTTGTCTAAAAAAAAGAAATTAAAATTGGGAAAATAGTACAAATAATTAGGTTCCCTCCCGTTATTTCATTTTTAAATAGTTTACTCTCTATTAATTTTTTAAAAGCTCTGTAGACCCCATAATTATTGACAATGAGCATGAAGTAAATCGCAAAAAAAACTAGTTTAAAAGATTAAGGAAAATCAAGATTTAAACTAGACTAAATAAACCATTATGAAAGGCATTGTTATGATTTTCTTTATGTCAGAAAAGAATAAAAAGATGCTGATGAAATTTAAGAATTCTTTTCCGAATTATCATAAAATTGTTAAAAGTTGTAATTAATCTAATCAAAAAATAAGATTAATTAATTTAATTTAAAGTTGGCCAACTTCCCCAATTATTTCAAAAAATTCAAAAACTAACAAAAAAAGCATGGCCAGCCGATCTTAAAACACGTCCATATTCTTTAGTCTGCATATTTGGAAGAAATTGACAATCAAAAAGTAAGCGAGGCATTTGTTCTTGCATTGCTAATTGCATAGCATTCCAAAAATAAAATTCAGTTACTGATCCTAAAATTGAAAAAATATAAAAAAATTTTTACAAAATTGATAAAAAAATACTTTTATAAAACAAAAAAGTATAACCAGGAGCACCATAAACCATTTCTCCCCTTTCAAATTTTTCTAACTAAAAGAAAATAAATTTTAAAAATAAATTTAAAAAAGAAAATACATTTTCCATAAATTTTTCACTTTTTGCAGCTCTCTTAGCTTCCTCTTTTTGCTTGTCATTTGCATCTCTTTGTTCTGTTAGTCCCATAAAATAAAAATAACGAACACGCTCATGTATATCATTAGTCCTGAGCAAACTTTAAAAAAATAAATTAAAATAGGAAAATTAAAAAAAAAATTTGAATAAAAAAATGGAAATTTTTAAGACAAAACTCCCTTCTCAATCAAAAAACAAAGTAATCCAAGGAAAATATAAGTAAAGAGGATAAATGTTTATTTATAATCATTTTTTGATAAACTTTTGCTTCTAATTGTAAATAGAGTACCCGTTTTCGAATATGGCCGACAGTCGAGTCATTTTTTTCAGGCCTCATTTTTATCGAGTCGGGACGTACGAGTCTTTTTCGGGCCAAATATTTTATTAGGCCCGGCTCGATCTTTCGGTCAGAGTCATTCTGGCAACACTATTCTTAAATAATGGGTGGAGTCTATTCACTGACAATGAGACTTGAGGAAAATTTTTTTACAAATTTTTATTTAAAGAAATACGTAAATTATCCAAAATTTTGTTTCGTTAACTTTAAATATCAAAAAAAAATTTTATTAAAATAAAAACTTACTAAAGCCAATGTTTGTCCCGAAAAGAAGTAGGTACACAAGAAGAGAAGTATTCGTAAATCTAACGGAATTAATTAAAAAATTAAATTAAAAAAAACCTTAAATTCTTTCTGAATTCTCTCAACTCTAGATTGGAGTGTTTGATCATCTTTCATCAATTGTTTAAGCAATTCTGTTGGCTTACACTCAACAGAGACAAATTCACCATCAATTTTTTGTTCTTCTTTTTCCCTCAACTGTTTCAAATCATGTACAGCCGGATAATGCAATTTCTTTTGATGATTTAGTGAAATTGTAATACTTCTTCGAAAAAGTTTAGTAATTAACTTCATAATCATATCTAGAGAAAAATTTAAAACCGAAAAAAATTCACTCAAACACAAAAATCAGTTGCTCAAAAAATAGTAGAATAGCCAAAAATATATTAAGGCTTTAATAAAAGATTTTAAAGCAATTAGAATTTTATTTTTGATGATCACGTGAAAAAATTCTTAAACACGGGAGAGTAAGAAAAATATATCTAAAATGCAGAGATAACCCAATGTTTTTAAACTATTTCTAAATTTTAGTCAAAATAAAATTTAGGTATCTCGCGCCCATATCATTTCAGGAAACTTTCCATTCAAGCAAAAGAAAACACTGCCGTATTTTTTGGAAATATGAAATTCTAAACAAATGTCCAACAACCAAAAATATATATTTAGAGGTCAATAAAACAAAAAAGAGCAGTCAAAAATGAAATTCATAATTTAATGGCACCGTCTATTTTTCAAAAATCACTAGTCAAATTATCTAAAAATCCTCAAATTAATTCCAGACGAACGAAGATTGTATCGTTCGATTGAGCAACATTTGAAGAGGACTATTGGAAATTAAAGACTCATCCTGATCGCCACGGCGATTTTTTTTAAGTTTGCGAAGTTGGGACAATTGGTTCGAAGAAATTGTAATTGGAGTCCGACAAACAAGCCACTTGACCTAGAAATATAAATTAAAAAATACATTCAAAAATTAAAAATAACTGTTTCACGAAACGGGTCAACAGGTTCAGATCCAAAATAAATCCAAAAGTCCTTATTTTGCAATGGAAGAAGGCGAGAAGCATCGAACGTTTGGAAAAGCAAACATTCAGTATCCGCATATGTAACTTGTGAGAGAACATCAATTATTGGTCTGAGCAATTCATTGTCCTGATCACTTTCCTAAAGTTATAGGAATATAAGTAACATATCGAACAACAAATGTTAAAACAAACCTCCAAAAACACTGCAATAAACAACGTCCCTTGCAAATCTGGAGACCTCAAGGCATCAGAAAAATTTTCAAAAACAGCATTTTTGTGAAGGAAATTGAGTTCACCAGCATAGCCTTCACCATTTACTTTGTGCTATTTTTATAAAAAAAAGTTTAAAAAATCATAATTGACACTTATAGAAATTAGGATGCAATTCTAGCAATCAAATTCACAGAAAAATGTAAAATTTCCCCTATGGACAAATGTAAAGTTAGCACTTCAAAACCCGTCAAAAGAAAAAACCGTCACCTATAATCAATTTTTATTGGTGCCAACATACAATGTAATTGAAAAAATAAAAATAATAAAAAATATACCAAGCTTCCGTTTCTCGAATCTGTGCCAAAATGGACTGTTAATTTTTCAAGTCGTAGTTTCTTGTCATTATAAAGCAAATAAGGGAAATTTGTAGGACTCCAAGTTGGCCAAATAACAGATAGTCCTGAACCATAAGCATTCACCACCAATGTAGAAAAAGTTCCGTAATTGACGCCCAACATTGTGTTTGGTAATGTGCCCTCGTATGCCGTATATCCACGTTGAATATCAATTGGCGATTTTGAAAAAGCCTAAAAAACGAGATGAATTAGATTTCTTTAGATCTATTTATAATAATAACGTAAAATTGTACGCTTACAATTAATATTTTACTAAAGAATCATTAGAAATCTTTTCAAAAATGCTTAAATTGTTAACCTGCACAAAATTATTTCCGCCATTTCCAGGAACATTGCCACGAATCACAGAAAGGATATTCTGCTCCATTTGGTCCATCCTTCGGTCATTTTGCTCCATCCTACGGTCCATCCTTCGGTCATTTTGTTCCATCCTACGGTCCATCCTCTGGTCATTTTGCTCCATCCTATGGTCAATGTGTTGCTTCTTCGATTCATTTTCTGATGAGAAGATGTAATACAAGAACAAAATGCAAAGTCCGCACAACGCAATTAGAACGGAAATATAGTTCAATTGCGCCCCTGCCACATACTCGGCAACAAGCGCCTTTGTATATTGCACAATGGAGGTCATAATAGCAGCGTCTATAGCCTAAAACATGCAACAATTTTGATATATGTATTAAAAAACAAACATACATTTTTGCTCAACTTCGCAACACAAAGAGATGAATTAACGAATAAATTCTAAAATGAACAATATTTTAAGTTGGAAAAAATGTGTTAAGGATGCATCCCTAGATTATCGTTACAAATATGGAACATTTTCAAGCAAATGAGCATGTATTTTTTTGATAGAATCCAATTCCTAAAATCATAACTAAGCACAAATTTTTCTAAATTGGAATTTTAGCAATAGGGACACATCCTAACATTTATGTATATTATATATATATTACTAACATTATCAGTATCGGTAATTTTATAACTTAAATGACTCTTTTCCACATACATGCAGACGACTACTGCCAAACAAAAAATTAAATAAAGAATTATAAGTACGCAAAATCGAAGACAGTCCATCTAAAATATATGTGTATGTATGTGCGTGCGTACTTCTTTAAAAAATGAAAACATCCTACGTAATTTCTCATATTTATATCGGAAAAGGTCGATTCAGAGTCGCCGATTCAGAGTCGCCGATTCAGAGTAGCCGATTCAGAGTCGCCGATTCAGAGTAGGGACAATTCAGAGTAGGGACTATTCAGAGTAGCCGATTCAGAGTACGAGGAAAAGGGGACGATTCAGAGTACATAAATTTTTGGACATAGAAAATCGGCATTTCTTGCGATTTTTCTGGGGTTTCTTAGTTCCTACAATCTGAAGAACATTCTAAAAGATTGCCCAGTCTTGACTCTAGGCTTTTCTTAGGCTTTTCCGGCCTTAGGGTAAAGTTTTGGCCTCAACTTTTTTTCGTTCAGGGAACAAAATTTTAATAAAAAAACGAGTCAAGTAAGCAAAAATTTATCAAAAAAATACATAAATAAGTCATTGTCTCGTTTCACTCATTAGATTTGTGGCCCTAAAGAGGGCCGTTTGGGTTGAGGCTGTTGTTGACGAGATTCCAACATCGCTTCTATTCTATCCAGGACTGCAATTCAAAGGTTGCCAGGCAGAATCACCTCAACAGCAAACCGCCCGAGCACGTCGTTATCCCTAGAAAAATGAATTTAAAAAATTGAAAAAATTTTTAAGGAAATTCCAAAAAAAATTAGAGAAATTTCAAAAAAATTTAAAAAATAAAAATTCTTTTAAAAAACCTCGCAATGTAGAGTAGAACCCTCGTCTTATTAAGTTTTTGTAGAAAATTAAAGAAATTTAGAAATCGTGAGAAAATTTTAAAAAATTTTAAATTTATTAAAAATTATTTTCTGCCGTTGAATAATTGCTGTTGGTTGTGCAAATTGTTGTTTTTCTCTCTAAAACAGTAAAAAGAAACAAGAAAGAACATAAAACAAAAAAAATAAATCAATTGCTTTCCAAAAATCTCGATTTTTAGGGTATTTTAATCTACGTACTCTGAATCGTCCCCTTTTCCACGTACTCTGAATCGGCTACTCTGAATAGTCCCTACTCTGAATCGGCGGACTCTGAATTGTCCCTACTCTGAATCGGCGACTCTGAATTGGCGACTCTGAATCGGCGACTCTGAGTCGTCCCCTACCCTATTTATATTGCTCTCTAATTTCAAAGCTTGTCTGTCGTTTCAGAGATGCGTGCTATAGCAGCGCCCCACTATGTCGCAGAGCATTAAAAATATTACCGGCGGAAAACCCCAGTTGAGTCCCGCCGGTTGAGTCCTTGAGTAAATTTTGAATCATAAACTTTTCATTTCTTGATCGATTTAAATAATTAATATATCAATCGAAGGCCCTTAATGTAAGGATTATTGTAACAACCACCGATTCTGTGTAGTCGACTAAATTTTGACGGATTTAGCTGGATTTCGGTGGATTTGAGAAGACTCAGATCGTCAGCCCTTTCGATCTTCCTTTTTCAATGCCGAAGGGGGTGGCGACAAAGTGGGCCTGCGACAAAGTATCTGATTTATTTTCCACTAGAGTCTTTTTTTTATTATTTTAGAGATTCGCTTAATTTTCTCGTTAATTAGTTGTTCTATTAATTTGATTATTGTTTATTTTCCTTTCAGTTAAGTGTTAGTTTAATTGCCTTTTATTTAATCGCTACAAATTTTTCACATTATCGAAAATGAGTGATAATTGGGGTTTGTTTTTTATTTTAATTTTTAAAATTTAATAAATTTTAGACGACGAAGATTATGATGCTGGTGCTCAACTTGCTGCTCAGGCAACAGAGAAAATTGCGGATCTTGGTCTTGATGTAAACAAACAGCAAAAGCCTAGCAATTCGGCAGCGTATTCTGAGGATAAATTGAAGAACGCTTCAAAAGGAAAGTCAAAGGTTTTTGAATATTTATATTTGGATGAATGCTAAATAAATAGAATACTTGGTCAATTTTTAGAAATGATTTTTTTCTTATTAACGCGTCGCTTTTTTATTTTCTTTAAACAGGAAAGGCTATTCAATTAAATATTTTTCTTTAAGACTTCATCATTTGGTAATAGTGAACTGTCTGAGAAGGAGAAGCGAGAGGCTCAATTGCGTGCGGATGCGGCTGCCGGGATGGATTTATTTGGTAAAATTTTTAGTTTTTTCTTATTTTGTTAAAAATCGATATTTGACACACAAAACAAACATTTCCTTAATTTTTAGGCATAGCTGCTGACCACAAGGAGCAATCATTTAAGGATTTGGAAACCAGAGCAGATTTTCTTGCGTATGCTGAAAAATTGAGTGAACAAATTACTGAGAGACATGAACATACTCATTATTTAACTTTTGTTAATTCTCTGGTTGAAAAAATGATTGGATCAAGTAATTTATATTTTTTTATTTGAATTAAATAAATTTTTAGTGACTAAGCTTCAACTTGAAATTATTAGGAGCACTGTTCAGGTATTTTTATATTTTAATTATATCGTAGCCAATTCCTTGAGACCATGATCTCCTCTCTCCTGTAAAGATTCGGGGATTTTTCGAGTTAGGAGATTTAATCGCAAGAGATTTAACTCGAAAAATAATTTATAGTTTGCTATAGCAATAAATTTAGAAAATAGAGAGTTTGGTTGGCCTTAACGGGTTAACAAGTAGCGGCAGAAAAAATATTCCCAGTATCAAAACCTTATATGCAGGCCCGTAGCCAGGGGGGGGGGAATTCCCCCCCCCCCCCCCGAAATGGGGAAAAGGAAAAAATTTGGGGAAGGGCTGGGGCAAAAAAAGTGAATTTTTTTGGCCTAAGGCCTCTGAAATTTAAAAAATTTTCGCCTGCGGCGCTAAAAAAGGAAGAAATTCCAAAATTTAAAAAATTTTCGCCTGCGGCGCTAAAAAAGGAAGAAATTTCAAAATTCAAAAAATTTTCGCCTGCGGCGCTGATAAAGTGAATTTTTTTTGGCCTACGGCCTTCTGAAATTCAAAAAATTTTCGCCTACGGTCTGAAAATAAAAATTTTTGGCGCCGAAGGCGCCAAAAATTTGGCGCAAAAAATTTTCCTCCCCCTTGCCCCACCCCCCCCCCCCCCCCCCGAAAAAAAATCCTGGCTACGGGCCTGCTTATATGTATCAATGAAGTCCGCATAGCTTTGCTAAATAAAATTCCCAATGTCTTAGGTCTAATTTTCCCATATTTCAAAGACTTTGTAATTTGAAAATTTATTTTTTACAGAAAAATATTGACGCTCATGTTAAACGCGAGGAAGAACTGCAAAAGAAGAAATTAGAGCAGCAAAAGCAGAAAACTGTTAAAAAGGCGATAAATAAGCAAGTGCGTGAAGATCTTTTGGAGGATGAATATGATGATTATGATGAGAAATACAATTGATATAAAGTGTTAAAAAGTATTTTTTTAAAGATTATTATTATCAAAAGTGTTCTTTTTGAAGGCAGTCCTGGATGTTTTTATTAAGAATTTTTTTGATGAAAATTGCATGGGAAATAAATTTTTCTGAGAAAAAAATTTTTTGACCCTTTCATTAAAAAACTTAAATTTTGCACTTCCAGGACTCCTTTTGTTCTTTTTCCAAAAATATACATAAATATATCATAATGTCCCCATTTTTTGGCTCATTTGTTGAATCGTTTAAGAAATTTTGATCAAGAGTTGATTAAATGAAATGTCTTTATTGCCATATAAATTTGTTATTTTATTCAATTCTTTCTTTGAAATTTTTTGGAAATTACCTTTTTTAATTTCTGATATCTTCCTATATTTTTTGAGACTACTAAAAATCCTTCTTGGTTCAAATGTCGTCAGGTTCTCCTTCAAGTCTTTCACCACCTCCAGAAGACAAGAGGAACCACGTAAATGGAGCTGTCGCGCGTTCTCGACGTCAAAATGTTAATTATGGTATTCGTAATCAATATTTGGCTAGTTTGACTGAACGGGAATTGAACGGGTAGGCGTCAAATGTTTATTGTTATTTGTTATTGTTATTTGTTTATTGTTATTGTTTATTGTTATTTTATTGTTTATTGCTCAAACATCTATCTAGAATATTGCCCAAGGATGTACAATTAGAATTTGAGTTCTCTATTCTGACAATTAAGAAAATAAAGGTAAAGTTTTAATTGTCAAAAGCGTAGCCTAGAAAAATATTTCTTTTCCTAATTATAATTTTTGTTTTTTTTTCAACTTTTTTAATTTTTTAGGTTAAATGTTTATCGCTGTGAGGATGACGATCTTTGTTAGTTTACAATTAATTTTTCTAGCTATTTTTTCACAAAATTAATTTAAGCCATCCGCACAGCAGCAGCACAGGCAAGACTGCCTTATGATAGAATGACGCTTCGGGAATTGGAATTATTCCCGGAAATGGCACGTTCTCAACACAGTGTTGCCCTTTTCCTTTATATTAGAAATAAAACGGTTATTTTAATTATTTATAAATTTTTTTTTAATTTTTATAGTTGGCACAGTGGCAATTTGATCCACTTTTGGAACTTACTTTGGGAGCAATTTTAAAAGAATTACCCGAACCGTTCAACAGTAATTTTTTAAATTATTTTTTTGTTTGAAAATTAGACAATTATAGGATATTTTTTTATATTTCTCATTTTTCTCTTTCTCCCAAAACTTAAACCAAACATTTAAAATTCTTCTGCTAGACAATAATTCCTTCAAAGTATTATTTTCCTTTTCTCCAAAGATAATTTTTTTGATTAATTTGAAAAAATTAATTCAGTTAACGAAACCTTCCCGCATCCTTGGAAGCTTTTACCTATTTTTCCTTTACTTCTTTCTTCGCTTTTCAATATTGCTAATTATCAAAAAATTTTTTTAAATTTAAATATTTTTTTAAAATTTTTTTTTAAATTTATTCTCCTTTACTATTTGTGTTGTCCTTTAATTTTTTATTTTTTACTTCCATTAATAAACCATCATATTAAGGTGATCTTGAGTTAGTTACAAGTATTCATAATTATTTGGAGCGTTATGGCTATATTAATTATGGAGTGTTTACTCGTCTATCAGGTTTTTTTAAATCAAAAAAAAATTTTTTAATTCAAATTTTTTCAGTTAGAGAATTTGACAAAAAACTAACAATTGTCGTTATTGGAGCGGGTGCAGCGGGGCTAGCCGCTGCTCGGCAATTAAAATTTTTTGGGTTTGATGTTATTGTATTGGAGGCTAGGGTTATTTTTTAAATTAAATTTTTTATAAAATTTTTAAATTTAAGCCTAGATTGTGTGGACGTGTATTTACTTACCATAGAGGTGCGGGCCTGCCGCCTATCGATTTGGGTGGAATGATTATTAAAGGAATAGGTAAGGATTTTGTTAAAAATATTATTTGGCAATTGGAAGCATAGATTGACAGAGAGAATGTCGATCTAGGAATTGAGATTTAGATAGATACATCTCACCTTGGTTTGAACTCTAATCAGGGGCTCAAAGGTACGGTACCCCGAAGCCAACGACCCTAAAAATTTTGATACCAAGAATCCGGATATTCCTTCGTGATTTATCCTTTCAAAATACGTATTTCAATAGTCAATACATTCATTTATATCCTGAGTCATCTTTATCTGTATTGAAAAAGGAAATAGCTTTTTCAAGATATTTCCTTTTTCAATTCCTCTTTCAAAATTTCTATTGTTTCATTATATCAAATGCCCAAATTTTTATTTTTTCATTTTCCCATTTCCGAACGAAATTAAATTTTCTTTTAAAAAATTAAATTTCAGTTGGAAATCCATTAATTACACTTATCAGACAAACTCAATGTAATATTGTAGAAATGAACCAAAAATGTCCAATATACGATAGAAATGGGAAATTAATTGATATACAAAAGAATGAAATGATTTTAAATTCACTTAATAAAATTCTGAATACAATTTGTTATATTGTCCATGAAATGGGAATAACTAAAATTGATGGAGATTCTCCAAATTCTCAAAGTAATAATAAAAATGTTGCTAAAAAAGGAGGAAGAAAAATAAACTTGGGAGAAGCTATTCAACTTATTTTAAAGTAAAAAATTTGAAATAATAATTAAAGGGGTAATTGATGGAAAACACAATTCGTCTGAATTAAATTTGGGAAATTTTTAGATCTTGAAATAGATAACCAGTGGGTTTAGGATAGTTTTGGTGTCTATATATAGAGAATTAATTCCGAGGAGAAAATTCCTTATGGGAAAAAGTTCCATATACCTTTTTGGTAAATTTTTTGAATTTTCCTGAATTTTTTGGGGTTTTAGAAAAAATCAAAAAAATTTTTCAATTTTTTAGTCAAAATGAACTTCGAGTAAAAACAAGATTAATGAAATATTGGCAAAGATTTGAACAACTTTGCAATAAACTGAAAGATGCTGGAGAAAAGGCAAGTTTATTTTTATGAAATTGCTGGTTGGGCGAGTGCTTAAATTTTGCACAAATATATTTAATATTGTTTCTATCTTCTCTAAAAAATTTTGGTTTGGTTTAAGAATTATGGAAGTAAAGGGCCAAATTTTTTAAAAAAATGTTGATTTCTTCTGACAGAGTCTTCTCTGTCTTCTCTCATTTTTTAAATAATAAGAGAATTTTTCTTTGAAATTTTTTTCTTTTCTAAAAATTTCAAAAATTCCGGTTTGGTTGTAAATAATATGAAGAAAGTCTTTTGTAAAATTTGATAAATTTTATGCTTTTAGTTCATCTACTATTTCCCATTATTTCTCTCATTTTTTTTAAATAAAATTTATTTAATTTTTAATTTAGACAAAAGCTTATCGGAATGCTATAGACACATGTATGGATACTTTAGCTCAAAATGGTGCTTTTTTAGAAACTCCTGATGCTTATGATGTTAATAATTTTTTTTAAAAATTTCCAAAAAAAATTTTTTTAAAGTTAACTTTTAATGGCTCAGTTTCTCAGGATTTATTAAATCGAAAATTGTCTTTACGAAGTATGCGTCAATGTTTAAAAATTGCTGTTAATGTAAAGAAAAAGAGTTCTTTTTTAAATTTAAAAATATTTTAAGGGGTATGAGGAAGCTGTTCAAGAACGTCGTGAAATTGAAGAAATGAAAAATGAATGTGAAAAAATGGAACCAAGGTGTGGTCTTTTTATTTTCAAAAGATAAATAAGTTTATCGATAAGAGAAACGAGTCCTCAAAATTTTAAAAATTAAAAGAAAAATTAATTTGTCGAGGGGATAAACATTTAGGCCTGATTATAGAGGAGTATTAGTAGAGTTTCGGCGGAAGTTCCGGTTCCGGTTCCGGAAAGTTCCGGTGTTTTTTTGGTTCCGGGAACCGGAACTCAAATTGGATCCGGTTCCGGCTCCGGTTTACAAATTGGTTCCGGGCAAACCGGAACTTTTTTACACCCCTAACGATCCGTTTTTTAAAAAAATATGGGTAGACCTTGCAATATTTTCACCGATTGGCCTTCCAAAATTATCAAAATTTTCGCCTGCGGCGCCAGAAAAGGAAGAAATCTAGCTCCTTGTTCTCACAAATTCTCAAAATTTTCGCCTGCGGCGCTGAAAAAGGAAGATATGTATCCTTGGTTCACCTAAACTCCCAAAATTTTCGCCTGCGGTGCTGTAAAAGGAAGTTTGATGGCATAACGAAGGATTTGGATGGATGAAGGTTGATTTTGAGTTACATCGTGTGATTTCAAGGGGTCATAGGTAATATAGAGGGATTTAGTGTGATGTCGAGGGATTGAGCTGTGCAAGGTAAATATCAGGGATTGGATATCGGGGGATTTGGCCTGAAAAATCTTGGCACTTCTCACTTGGCCTTCCGAAATTCAGAAAATTTTCGCCTGCGGCGCTGAAAATTTTTATGATTTTTTGTAGTCCAGGACATCTAGCTTTAAATTTTAAGCGTTGTGTGCGATAATTTTTGAATCTTGGAAGGCTTTGAGGCCATAAATCCTCCAATTCCATCCATTTTCTGCGCCGCAGGCGAAATTTTTGAGCATTTTGGAGTGTAAGGAGCAATATTTCCTTCAGGATGTTACCCGAAACCCAGGTTTTTTCATCCATTTTTCATCTTTTCCATGGAACTTTATACCTTTTTCACCGAACTTTTCACATTTTTATCTCCTGATATCCCTCTTAATCTCAAATCCCTTTCTGCGCCGCAGGCAAAAATTTTTAAAATTTTGGAGTCCTTAAACCAGATTTCTTCCTTTTTCAGCGCCCCAGGCGAAAATTTTGAAAATTTCGTGAGAGAATTTCGTCCAAAGATATCAATAAATCTCAATGAGCCTGAAGATTCACTTTGGCGTTATTTTTCAAAATAAAAAATTTTTTAATTTTGCTAGCAAAAATTTTTTTAAGTTCCGGTTCCGGTTCCGGGCCGGAACTTTGAAATGTTCCGGTTCCGGTTCCGGAAACCGGAACTCAAATTGGATCCGGTTCCGGTTCCGGTCAAAATTTCGGTTCCGGCGAAACACTAAGTATTATCCTCTTTAAGACTGTTTGAAACAAATTAAAGAAAACTTTTTTCCTCTACAGTCATGTTTTTATGAACGATTATGATAAACGTATTCTTGATTTTCATCTTGCAAATTTGGAATCTTCTATTGGTGCACCGCTTCGGACAGTTGCATTAAAGGATTGGGATCTAGATGACCTTTATGGATTTGATGGTTCACACATAACAGGTAAATTTTTAATTTATTTTGGAAATTTATTATAAAAATAATTACTAGAACGAATTATAAAACTTATAGAAACAAAAAAGGGATTCCCATTTGTCACGAGTTCCCTAAAACGATATTCTCTCATATCCAAACCTGCATCTCTGCGATTATGATAAGAATCACTTTATTATTAGCCAATTCCCTCATTGATTCCCATTTCTGATTTTAATATCTACCTGTTCATGTTAATAAAAATGCCTGTAGTTTTCCTTTCACGTCTAATTTCCCTCAAAAGTAAATTTAACACCTTAAGATTCCCTTCATAAACATTTTCCATAAATATTAAACTTTTTCAAAATTAATAAAAATTCCATTTATTTCCGGCATTTCCCCTACCCTCCTTTCTATTCTTTTATGCACACTTAATTACAAAATTAAGAAAAAAAGAACAAAGCTTTATCTTTTAGAAATATATTTTTAAATTTTATATAAATAAATTACACGTTTTGTGAAGTTTAGTACTGACTGATTTTTGGCGAGAACATGCATTAGATTTAAAAAAATGATACAGTCAATCTTTGGGTGTAGGTCCGGATTTTTTTTGGGTTTCCCATTTAAACTTGAAATAATTTTTGAAAGTTCGTTTGGGGCTCCCTGAGAAATTGACTATATTTTTAGTGAAAAATTAAAAATAATTAGAGGGGCACGGGTTTAGAGTTAAAAAAGATTAATGTTACAGGAAAGGGAGATATGAGAGAAATATTAAGAGCACTTTAAAGGGAAAGAATTAAAATTAATAATGCCATGTTTTGAGTATGTGAGAAAATACGAATTTTATTGGAGGATATCTCCTTTGATGTATCCCGGGGTTATCCAGGTATACGTCGTATCCTCCCACATAACCAGCAATCTCTAAATAAAAAATCCTTATTAAACAAAAGCACTCTGAGAAGGAGAATGAATTTGTTCATAAAAGGGTTCTTCTGGCGATTCTCTAACAATTGGTGACGGCAAAACCCTAGCCAATTCATCCCAAAACCCAGGATCACTTTGCTTTATTTTGCTATTAGCTAGAATAATTTTCCCTACACTTTCTGGTATATTATTCGTATGTTGTTCTGATGTTTCTTTGCTCTTAAAATAGGAAAATGATTTTTTTTTCAAAACTGAAATTTTCTTACGTAAATTATAAAAATTTTCTTTTCTTCGGCTGACAATGAGCCACTCTTTTCCTTTTTAAAGTTACGAATACAATTTGTTAATTGAAGCAAATTCAAGTCCTTTCTAATAAATTCTGGAGATACATATAATATAAGTAGTCGACTTCCGTGCATTAACTTTTCTAATTTTTTAGTAGGAAACAATTGGACACCTTTGGGATTGTAATATGTTTCAGGCAAATGCTGTAGTAGGCAAATCCTGTAGTTGTAGCCGTTGTTATTTATTCTTTCTATCTCCCTTTAAATTTTTTTTAAAAATTATATGTAATTAGATTCCGGGAGGTATCCCTTCTGGAGTATCTCTTTATGATTTTGATTCCCCCTCCCATAAATCCCACTAATCCATCCGCCCCACTCTTACCGACGCAAATTTAAAACCAATTTTTCATCCTTCTTTGCATAACAAATAAAAATGTCATAATTTGGGCCTCCTAAAGTAGAAGAAGAGTAGCTTTCATCATTAGAAGATCTACTTGTAGAAGGAATACTAAATTAAAAATTAATACTAATTTATCTCATCAATCCTTTCATACCTTGGACTTATCAATCTTCTGTCAATTAATGTCATACTTTCCGAAGAAGTAACTGGGCTTCGATTATTTTTGGGGTATTTTTTCTTTTCTGGTTTATGTTGTTTTTGAACATCATTTAAATATTGAAAACAAGATTTGGCAACAGTAATTATTAAAAATGTAAAAAATACAAGTATTGCTATTATAAATAATATAATCATCATTGTATCAGCATATTCAAAAACTCCAAATATCCTTTTTGGGTGTTCAATACATATCGTCCTTTTAGAAAAAAAATAATAAAATTATTTTTAAAATATTTTTTATTTCCGATTTCTACCTATTTTCCTGGTTGAGAAATTCAAGCATTGACATAACAAATAAATCATCGTTAATATTTGGAAAATAATTTGAAAATATTGTTGTATCATTAGTTTCTTTTGCTCTAGTTACATTTTCAACGCATTGAATTTTTACTGCATCTTTAATTTTTTGTTGATTTAAAGATATCCATTCTTGAGCCAAAAATCTTCCATTAAAAGAACAATCACATCTAAATGGATTCCCTCCCAAATAAATTTGACGTAAATTTTTGATGTTTTTTACAAATATTGGCAATTCTTCTATTCTATTTTCTTCTAAAATTATTTTTTCTAAATGAGGGGCTATTAGATTTAAATAATTATTTATTTCATTAATGTTGTTATTTGCCAAATTTAATAAATGAAGGTTTGGTGCTGATGTAAATTCATCTCCATTTATTCTTTTTAAATTGTTTCCGGATAGGTGAAGAGCCTGAAAAGACAGGGAAAATTTTTTAGAATTTTTTTAAAAAATTTATAAATGTTTTTTAAGTTGGGGTGTCCCATTCCTAATCTTCCCGGACAGGGGATTTAAGCTCTAAATTTCCTCTACCCGAAAAAAATCTCATTTGTCAGGCTTAAAATTATTTTTTATTTTTTCAGTAAAAGAAGGCTTAGGAACTGTACTTGAACAATTGGGTAGTAATGATCTGGATGTAAAGCTTAATTGTATTGTAAAGAATATACAATATGATGCAAGGGGTGTTCTTATCTTTTAGTTAGAAGCTTAAATGATTTTTTATTTTAAAGGTGTTGTTGTGAGTTATTTTGTAAATTCAAGACCAGAAAATGCGAATAATAGCAGTGGAGGTAGTCAAAGAATTGAAAGAATTCTACAAACGATTCGGGTAATTTTATTGTACTTTTTGGCCTCCATTTTACATAATCCTTAAATGGAAGTCTACAAAATAGACGATTTTTGAGATTAAAATAAATAAAATCCCCTGAAATATTTTGAACAATTCAAAAAGGAATAATTTAGATACCATCATATACGAGTTTCCTCTGTTTTTTATCACCTTCCCCCCTCCCCCTCTTCCCCAGCTTTGTATTCCCCCCAATCTTTATTAAAGGCAGATGCCGTTCTCTGCACAGTTCCTTTGTCTATGCTCAAAAAAACGGTTTTAACGGATGATATAATGTCAGATGCCAGTGCTATTCGATTCGAGCCAAAATTACCAAATTGGAAAACTGAAGCAATTGCTAGATTGGGATTTGGGTCACTCAATAAGGCAAATAAAAAATTCTCTTAAATTAATTTTAATTTTTTTAAGTTAACACTTTATTTTGAAAGAACTTTTTGGGATATCTCAAAAACGTGTTTTGGACATTTAAATGAAACAACGTGAAAAATTATTTTTTTAAATAAAATAAAAAAATATTTAAGTGCTTCTCGTGGCGAACTTTTTATTTTTTATTCTATTGGAGATTTACCCATTTTAACTGGTTTGTTTGCTGGGGAAGCTGCTTCTGTTACTGGACATTTGGAAGATCGAGTAATTGCACAAAATGCAATGAAGATATTAAGCAAAATTTTTGGGAATAATTGTCCAACTGAGGTGAGTTTTAAAAATTTTATGAGTTGGAAGGTTGCCAGACATTGGGGTTGGCAGGTTCTGAAAAATCTTTGGATATCCGGATCCAGAACTGATTCGAACCGAAAATCTACGGATATTCGGTTTTTTTTTCTGATTCGGAATCACCAACCTTAGATGAGTAGTACCTCACCGTTCTTGAGAATAATGGGAATTTTACTTGGGAAAGAGACAATGTAGAGACGGTGTTATGGGAATAGATGTGGCGAGGAAGTTTCCCTCATTTCACAACATTTCCTTCTCAATAACAGAGCTTCAACTTTTCTATTTTAAATTTATTTTCTATCTAATACCTATTTTTAGCCATCAAAATATATTGTGACTCGATGGCATTTAGACCCTTTTGCATATGGATGTTATAGTTATATGAAAAATGGCTCTTTACGTTAGATTATTATAGAGAATAAAAAACAAAAAAATTTTTCTAAATTTTTAGCAGAAGATTATGACAAATTAGCAGAGCCTTTATATATAGATAACAAAAAAGATTTCGCAAGAGTTTTCTTTGCTGGAGAACATACAATTAAACAATATCCATCTTCAGTACATGGCGCTTTTCTTTCGGGACTTAGAGAGGCTGGGAGGATAGCAGAGTAGGGGGGGGATTAAAAAATAATTTTTTTTTAATTTTTAAAGTATATTTATTGGGCCATTATCCCCTCTTGGAGAAATAAATGATGAAGGAAATGATGAGAATAATTGTATTGATGGACAGGGAATATTAGCATTTGAATGTCAAGATCAATTAAATATTAAAGAAAATAAACCTGGAACTAGTAATCAGAATAATCAGAATATTAATAATAATCAGAATCAGAATATTGCAGTTAAACGTGCAAAGGTAGAAAGGGGGGAGGGGGAAGAAAAGTTTTTTTTAATTAAGGTTAATAGAAATGGAACAGTAAATAAGAATTACAAAGAAGACAATAATGGGAAGGAGAACTAGAAGAAATAACTTTGAATTGATTATTAAAAAATATAAATTGTATTTTTATTTATTTTTCCCTTCATTTTTAATTTTTATTTTTGTATTTTTTGTAAAAAAATTTTTTTGACGAATAAAAAGAAGCTTTTGCTTCTCACAATCAGATAGATTAGAGAGTATCAGAAAAATTAGGGAAGGATGGAAATTGTTGAAAAACATGGAGAAAAAAAAGCATTTCTTTAGCCCTTTTACCTACGAGAGAACGGAAACGATAGGAAAAGAATTTTAAAATTAAATCTTCCCTTTTAGATTTTTTAAAGCTCCTCTATATTGACCTACTATTTAAATCTAAATTATCTCCTCTTACCTTTAAATTGTTTATTGTGTCAAAGGCTGAAGGTTCGATTGTTTGAATATTTGATGAATTAATATGTAGTTCTACAAGTCTTCCCATACCAAAAAAATCTGATTTTTTCAGAACTGGAAAATTGAGATTTGATAAAAGAATGTGGGATGATTGCATAGGTAATTTTCTGTAAAAATGATGAAATCTTATTTTGTTTATTTATAACTTCTATTTTGTGGACAACAACCACTTGAAAAAATCTCATAATTTTTCAGAACATAGAAGGGGTTACTAAAAAATTCAGTGTCTGTTTAGGAGTATTCAAGAGGACAGACAAGCTGGCTTAAGAAGCCGTCAATAAATAGAGGTGTCCACTAAATAGAGGTGTCCATTAAATAGAAGTTTCTGATTCTTAATCTCCTTACTGTAAGTCAAATTCCTCTTTTTCAGTTCCACTACATTTAACAACATTTTTGGTAAAAGTTTGATCTCGAAAGCAATCACAGGCTTTTGGACATATAGATTTGCAATCACAACTAGATAATTGACAGCAAGGACAATTAGGCTCACATAAAGTGTTGTAAGGACAAAGAAAGTCGGATGCCTAGAAAAAAATTAAAAATAAAATTTGGGTGTTTCTCTCCCAAATTTTTCTCTCCTATCCCCATGAAACCCTTAAAAAATAAAACATTCACTCAACCTCAGTTTCTGTTACAAATTTAATTTGCCCATTTAATGGAAGTAAACATTTTGCTTCATTAATATCCCTAACACCTCCACCATTTTCACTTATATTAGGAATGTCATCACTTTTCCTATCTTTAGCATTTAAAAGCCATTCCATTCCACAGTTACAAATTAAAGGGTTTTCTATAAATTTACAAGTTTTATTAATTAAAGTCTAATTATTTATTTGTTTCAAGTCTTAATAAAGTTTCATTATTGTGTATTAATTTCAAGTTTAATTTATTAAAGTTTATTTTAAGTTTATTACATTTGTTTCAAGCTTCAAGTTTTATTTTTTATTTGCTTCAAGTTTATTTGTTTTATGTGTTGATTTTACAAGGTTTTAATAAAAATCAAGTTTTAATTATTTTATTTGTTTCAAGTTTTAATAAAACTTTAATAGCGTGTATTATTTTCAAGTTTTAGTAAACCAAGTTTTATTTTATTTTATTTTATTTGTTTCAAGTTTATTCTTTAAAGTTTCAAGTTTAAAAACCTTACCAGAAATGAACATTTGACCGTATCTACTATTCGCGACAACAGTTATTTCAAATAATTCTTTAGGTATTGTTTGTAATTTATTTAATCTTAAATCTACCTAAAATTTAAAAGTTATATTTTTATTTATTTTTTTGTTTGTTTTACCATTTTTAATTGTGACATTCCTTGAAAATTATTTTCTGTAATTAATGTCAACAAATTATCACTTAAATATAATTCTTCTAATTCTGAAGGAAATATCTTCAAATTTTGTGAATTTTTAAAATAATTTTCGTCAGCAGAAAAATCTGTAATTCTATTTGAATGGAGCTTTAAAAAAAGGAAAATAAATTTAATTTTTTAACTTTATGAAACACAGTTCATTCTAAAAGGGCGTTTTATTGGGCATTTACGGTGTAATTAAGGACCAGAATTGTTTAAGGGATTAGGGTAGGATATCCGGATAATAGGCCGGATATCTGGAAATTTTCGGTTCGGATATCCGAAGATTTCCAAATTTCCGACAACCCTATCTAGGGTTACAGATTCCAAAAAATTCTAATCATAATTAGTAGATCGATTTGTCTCTTCAGACTATTATTTAAGTGCATCGCTAGCTCCAAAATATCATTATAGCTTTTAAGTCAGCACCCAAAGATTTATTAAAAAGTTTTAAAATAAAAAAAAACATTTTACTTCCAATTTCTTTAATTTTCTTCCATTTTCTGTTTCAATTAATATCCCAACCTTTTTAATTTTGTTATAATTGACTGAAAGTTCGAGCACATCATTGGGAAAATTAGACCAATCCAACTATAATTTAGAAAAAAATTTTTAAAAAGTATTTTCTTATTTATTTTAAAGTATTTTAAATATGTGGAAGAGATATGGGAATATTACAGATTATATCTGTTGGATTATTTAGATAGTAAGCTAACATCCAATCAGAGGTGGATCGGAACAGCCAGAGGTGTCGGAAATCGGAACTGTCGGAAATCGGAAATGGCTCAAAAGTCGGAACTCGGAAATCGGAAATCAAATTTTTTTTCGGAAATCGGAAATCGGAAATCGGAAGGAAAAAAACGCCGGAAATCGGAAATCGGAAGGCGGAAATCGGAAATAAAATTTTTATTTTCATAACTGAAATAATATTTAAAATTGTAAGGTGAGTGTAATTTGAGTGTAAATTGAGTGTAAATTGAGTGTAATTGTATTCTTGAGTGTAATTTGAGGGAGTAAATGTTCTTTTTGCAACTCAAAAGTTTAATTCGAAGGGATTAAAAGAGATATTGTGGGATTTTGTTGATTAGACCCCTGCTTGAAATACAGAGCTAAAGTTTTTAAGAGCCGCACAATGATCGAAGACTAGAAATCACACAATATAACTCAAAGTCCACCTTAATCCATCCTAATCCTCCGATATACCATTCATCTTTCATTTATAGCGCCGCAGGCAAAATTTTAGGGATTTTTGGGAGCCTTAAGCTAAAAATCTTTCATTTCTGCGCCGCAGGCGAAAATTTTAAAAATTTTGGAAAAAGTATTAGTCAGAAATATTCCCTGAGAATTGTCGGAAATCGGAAATTTTTCCAAAATTTCGGAAATCGGAAATCGGAAGGAAAAAAACGTCGGAAATCGGAAGTCGGAAATCGGAATTCCGATCCACCTCTGCATCCAATGGAATTATCTATTTATAGTACTCTCGGGTAGTTGATTAATTAGAACTGTTGATTAATTAGAAGTTTAAGATGTTTTTTTTACTGTTTAAGACTTGAAAATGACTAAGATTCTTAAACAGTTCTAAAGATTAGACTGGTAACAAGTCATAAAACCCTAAATTTCCCATTCTTCCGATTCTAATTTTGAATCTCTACCTATCTAGAAAATTAATTGAATAGACTTAAAAGCCAAAGAAGTAACTTCTCTTAAAAATACCTACCTCTTCCAAAGCATTTTCACTCAAATTTAATATTCTCAACGATTTCAGGCCAGTCAAAGCCGTTCCTAATTGAAATAATAAATTCTTAGATAAATCAATCTTCCTCAATTTTGGGCATTTATTGAAAGCATCGGGACTTGAAAATTAAAAAAAAATTAAAAAATTAAAATTAAAAACACCTTATATTTTGTATTCGATTAGAAGAAAGATTAATTTCCAAAAGACTTCCACATCCATCAAAAACATAATTATCTATTGAAGTTAATAAATTTTGGCTTAAATTGAGATGGGTCAAGTGGGACATTTTATTTAAAATAAAATTGTAGTAGGTTCTGGAAAAATTAAAAAAAAATTAATTTTTATTCAAAATTTAAATTAAAAAATTTAGAAAATAGGTAATGATAGAAAGCAACTTTAATAACTCAACAGAAAATGAATTTTCAGTAAAGAAACACAAAATAAAAATTCAGAAAAATCAGAAAGGCTTTAAAAATATTTTTGTTTAGTTCTCTAGATAAAGAAAAAAAATTTCAGATTTTACTAATATTATTTCTTGTTAGACAGGGTTAAAAATTGTTATTGGTCACGCAGAAGTTAACAAGTCAGACGTTGTTTGAGTAAAATTCTTAAAATTTTATTTTTAAGAATTTCTAATAGACCCCTACGCGGCAGGAAATTTTTTTAGCTTTTAAATTTAATTTTTAATTATTTTTATTTTTTATTATTCCAAAAATACAAAAAAAATTTTTAATTAACATTTTTTACGAAGAAAACAATTTTTTAAATTTTTGATTAAATAAAAACCCACGATATTTTATTGTTAGACAAGTCAACAGTCTCAACTCTACTTAATCGTCCAATAGCTGCAGGAAGTTTTGTAATTAAATTATGACTCTTAAAAAAGGACTTTTTTTGAATTAAAAAAATAAAAAGACAAACAATATTTAAATATTCTAAAGAATTTTTCAATTCTTGAAATGCTTCTTCGTGAATATTTTGAATAGAATTATTAAATAATAAAAGTCTTTCAAGTTTATCAAGTCCTTCAAAAGTTCTTATATTCAGACTAGTTAATTTATTTGAAGACAGATCTAACTGAAAAAGAATTTTTTTTTAATTTTAAAAATTGAAGAAAAAAAGCTTAATTAAGGGAGACAAAATAGAAGAGGGAGACTGAAAAAGCATTTAGCATGGTTAAGTCGAAGTCTTATAAAATGACCAAATAAGTATCTAGAACCCTGAAATTTTGCCCAGATATCCATAATACTTTAGTCTACAGATTCTAAAAATTTCAGATTTTTTGGTTCGTTACTTGAAAAGTTATGGTCAAAAAAGTAGACATTTCTCTCAAAAAACTACCGAGTTTAGTTTTTCAACCATAACTTCAGAAATATGAAACTAAAAAATTTAAAATTTTCAGAGGTGATAGAAAACTCTAGGGAAAATATTCTAACAAAATTTTGTAAAAATAGGACCCAATATAAATTAACATTTACAGACGCGCGCCAAAACTATCTTGCGCCGAAATTAAATAAACTTGCCTCTTTTAAAGAAGTAAAATTCTGCATTTGATTAGAATAAAGTTTTTCAATTAAATTTCCTGACAGTTTAAATGTCATAAGAGAATTGGTTGATTGTGACAGGAATTGAATAGGTAAATTGTGGAGTTTATTCCATGAAATGTCTAATTGTTCTAATTTAGAGCTTTTCAAAGTCTGTGGGGGAAAAGAGGGAGAATTTTTGAAAATTTGATAGAAATACCTCTATTTTATATACTTCTCTGAAAGAACATGATCTTATAAAGAAATGAGGAGAGTAAAATAAAGGGTATTTTATAGGCAGTATTTAGTCAAATAAATCACTATATAAAATTCAAGTAGTGGAGGAGGGGAACTCCACAAAATACGTTAGATAGAAGATATCTCAAAAGTCGGATATCTCCACTCAAAAATTTGGGAAAGGAATTTCAGGATATTCGGATCCGCCAACACGAAGGAGGGGACTCCACAAAAACATTAGATAAAGGGGAATGAGCATCTCGCAAATAGAATTTTCTTTCAGAAAGCCCGAAAGGAATTTTAGCCCTGATATATCTACAAAATAGAGAGTACGTAAAATAGAGGTTTTCGATTATTTAAAAAATTAATTCCTCACAATTTCATCAATTTCATCATTAAAACTATTCCCACTCAAATTTACTCCAACCAGTCCAGGCAATTCAACTATAGATTCAGGTATTAATTGAAAACGATTATTGGACATATCAACGTGTAAAAGCCCTTCAGGCAATCTTTTAGGCAAATTATTTAATTGGTTGGAGGAAAGGTCTAAAGTTTGAAGTTGAGGGACTTGGCCTGATTGAAAGGCATCCGATTCTATCTTTAAAAAAATATTTTTTGTTTAATTTAAAATATTTGTTTTTGTCAGAACAATTCACGAAAAGGACAATTCATCTAAGAAGTAATTTTTAATCCTTCTGGATTCTAGAATTTTAAAGAAATATGCTTTAGAAAATGACAAAATACTTGAGCACTTCTCCAAAAATTTCAGATTTTTTGGTTAATTATTTTAAAAATTATGGTAGTGGATATTTCTTTCAAAAAAATTTTTTTTGTGTTTTTCATATTGAAAAATATCAAACTAAAAAATCTAGAAAATTTTTAAGTTATAGAAACATTATAGAGAGGATATTTAAAGTTCCACGACAAATTTATCAAAAATTTCGGTGAATTGTCCATTCTGTGAATTGTTCAACTATTTATTAATTTATTAGTAAAATTACCTCAATCAGTTTATTATTAAATAAATTTAATAGACGTAAAGCAGGAAAAGGAAGCAAATCTTGTTCAGAAATTATTTGAATTGAATTTTCGGCAATATTTAAAACAATTAAATTAATTAATTGACAAGGATGGTGAACAGGACGAGGAAGAAAAATACCCAAACGGACAGAAGTTAACAAGTTTTTTGATAAATCCAACACCTTTTTAATAATTGAAAAATTATTTATAAATAATTTTGAAGAAAAAATTGAAAATCTTGAAAGATTAAAGGCAAAAATGGCAACTAAAGACCAAGGCCGAAAACCCCAAAGTTTTGTGTCAAGACTCGGTCCCGTTAAAGAATTATTTAAAAATCCTACGAAAACATTTTTTAGGGTAACTTTCGGCGCTTAAATTAATTTTGCACAGGGACCGCAATTCTACAGGATTGCCCAAGATGAGAGTTGCTTCGAAATTTTTCGATTTCCGATTTTCGAATATGTTTTGTTTCGAAACAACTCTAGTCTCATGATTTAAGAGACTAAAAGTCTTGAACAGCTCTAAAAGTCCCTAGAATTTAATAAATGGATCCTTGGGAAAAGGAAGTTTTTCAAAAGCTTTCAGCTTCTCTTCACTTTCACAATTCCTAACTCTAAATAAAAACCAATTTCACCCCTCTACCTGTAATTTCTGTAAAGAACAAATTCCATCTAGAGGGAATTCACGTAATCCAGAATCTGATAAAATTAAACTTTCCAATTTTGTTAGTCTAAGAAAGAAATCTTCTTCCAATCTTTGTAATGATTTAGCTCCAATTATTGAAAGAGAACGAAGTTTAGGCAATCCTTCAAAAACACCGGCAGAAAGTTGGGTAAATCGGCAATTCTATAAAATTGGAAAAAATAAAATTGAAGGCAGAGATACTATAGAGGGTACTAAAGAGGATATCCCTTCTAGTATCATTAGAAAGTAGAGGGGGGGGTATATTAAGTATTTTTAATTAAAATAATATTCATCTATAAATTAATTGAAAATTATAATCCAACAATTATTTTTTCATAGGTACAGAAATTCTATTAAAAAACAGGAAAGGTTGCGGGAAATTATAATTACGAAAATTGGTGTAATAGAAAGAAGATGGAAGAGAAATGGGGAAGAAACAAAAAGTTGTTTCCAGTGTTGAGTATGGCTAGCTCCAGCCAGAGATTTTGAAATGCCTGGAGCACTGGTCTCTTTTTATGAGGCAGAAAATACATAGGGGAGAAAATTTAAAAAAAAATAAGGAACGAGGTAAAATAACATTTTTTTATTTTCCTCAATTTCAAGCTTTCCCCTTTCCCCAATACCTAAAATTAAATTAAAACCCCTTCCAAAAATTTAATAATAAACAAACATTAATTTTCAATTCCCTAAGTTCATCAAATCCAAAAAAATTTCCATCAATCGCCAAAATATTGTCTTCAATATATTCTTCTTTTTCACAAAAAATATTTAAAGATTTAGTTCCATTCTTTGGAAAATTATTAAAAATTCTACTATTTTTTAAATAAGGCCAATGACAAGTAATACTTAATAAATGATTGACTTTATTGTCTGGAACACAACGGCAACTTGAAAAGAAAAAAAATTTTTAAAATTATTTTAGAAGGTTTTTTAGTTACTTTAAAATATTAAAAATAAAATTTCTTTTTCCTTTTAAATTTTTTCTTTTTTTTTTCCCGAGAACAACTTTGAATGAACGGGTAACGTTACGCGCACAGCTATAAAATAGTCACATTAAAACCTAGAACTATGAAATTTTTTCTGGATATCCCTAATAGTGTTAGCTAACTTGTGTAAAAATTTTAGAATTTTATATTAAATATTTCAAATGTTATGGCCGAAAAAGTGACCGAAGACAACGGAGACAACCCCTTTTTCAATGACTTTATGATTTTTCCATCATAACTTTAAAAATACCCAATCAAAAATTTTGAAATTTTTAGAAAGGGCAGATAACCTTATTGGGAATATTTGGGCAAAATTTCAAGTCTCTAGCTCTTCTTTAAATAATTTTATAAAATTCATTCTCCTATGATGCTATCCGTTTAAATTTTATTTTCCATTCAAGAACAAAAAAATATTTTTTTATTTTTAAAAATATGTAGATATTATCTTTTATTTAAAATTACAAAATAGAATTTTTAAATTTCCATATTCCAAAAACCAATATATTTTATTTATTTATTCTTTAATTTATTTCCCCTCAGGCAATAAAAGGCCGAAAATTGCTTTTTTGTCAAATATTCCTATTTTTCAATAAATTTTATTAAATTCTTGTTAGGTAAATTGATGATATACATACTATGTATGTAAATATTGGAAAAAGAAGAAAAATTTTAATTTTAAAAATTTTCGAAATTTTTTTTAATCTTGCCCTCAGGCAAAAAAATTTTTTGCCGAATTTTTCTTTTGTCATCTCCCTCCAAAAATGTCCAAAAAATATTTTTTTATTCATTCCCTCTCTCACTTTCTCTATATTCACTCTAATATATTTTTAATGACCTATCAAAGCAATCGAGCGAATAAAATAAATCGGCCTTTCCCGTTATTAAGAGAGTGAAAGAAAGGGATTTATCAAAAAAACATATGTAAAAATTATTAATTTTTAAAAGCTTTTTGTGATAGAAAAGGTTAAAAGAGAGGTTAAAAGAAATAAAAATAAAAATCAGAAAAAAATTAAAATAATTCTGAAAAATCAGGAAATAAAAGAAAGGAACCTTTTAACACTTCCAAAATAAAAATTAGAAAAATTTAAAAGTCTCAGAAAGCAAATAACTGCTTGGAAGCTCGTTTCACAAAATTTGTACTTGTACGATTGTGAGGAAAAAATAACTACAAATACGAACTACATGTACGAACCAGAGGTGGGTCGGAACAGTCAGAGGTGTCGGAAATCAGAAGGGGCAGAAATCGGAAATGGCTCAAAAGTCGGAAATCGGAAGTCAAAATTTTTTTCGGAAATCGGAAATAGGAAGGAAAAAAACATCGGAAATCGGAATTCCGACTCACCTCTGGTACGAACTACAAATTAATTTCCAACCACAGATTATACCAAAAAATAATTTCTAAAAAAATTTCTTCTAAAAAATTCCCAACAACCAAAACAGGATTTTCTTTTCCTTAAAAAGGAGATAATGAAAAATTACTTAATTGTTTTTTGTTTTCTACTTCAAAAAAAGGAACAAAAGACAAAAAGAGTAAAATATATTAATGATATATTTATAGTAGTTACCCCTTAAAAGGTATATAAAATTTTCCGTTTCCTTTCCCTTTCGGCAACAAAATCGGCAAAAATTAAAAGAAAATAAGAAAAAAAAGTGAAGGGGGGAATGAAGTGTTTTTTTGGTGGTGGTTAACAATAAATCCATTAAAAATGCCGAAAATTAGTGGAAAAATAAGAGAGATAAGAGGTGGAAGGTAATGAGAAAATAGGTATATATTTATAGATTTTTTGAAGGTTTTAAAGAAGAATATTTTGTCATTTTTAGAAGAAATTTAAAAAAAAATTTTTTCTAAATTTTTTAAAGATTTTCAGAATCTTTATCAGAATTTTTATTTAAAAGAATAAATAAATAGTTAAAATATAACGATAAATAGCCTTTAAGAAATAATTTATAAAACAGTCCAAAAAGGACTCAAAACCCCAAAAAATCCAGAAAGAACCCAGAAACATATTCGCAATAGCATTGACCAACATTCTTTAAAATTTCAGAAATTCTGCTTAATTATTTCAGAAGTTAGTTGAAAAAGTCAGAATATCAGTAAACAGAGGTCGTTTTTGTTACTTTTTTGACCATAACTTTTGAAATAATGAACTAAAAAGTCTGAAATTTTTATGGAAGCTAGCTAATACTATTAATTATATCCCAGCAAAATTTCATAAGTTTAGGTTCATCTTAGACAATTTTATAAGCGCTAGCATATGCAACGTTAATGTAGTTTAAAGTTGTTGTCTCAGTTAATTTAAGAAAATAAAAAGTTGGATTTTAATAAAAAATATTTTTTAAATTAAAAAAAACCTACCCGTTAGGGCATTGATAACGAGGAATAGGATTATTATTTTGTTGATATTCTATGGCACGTCTTAAATGTCGTCGATTAACAGTCAATGAGTAACAAGAAATTAATTGGGCAAGGAAAATTAAATAAATAAATAAAATAAATATTAAATTTTGTTTTTGAAGTTTTGGTGGGAATGAGCTAGAAAAAATTAAATAAAATTATTTAAAAAAAATATTTAAAACGTTTTATAGAGAATTGAATGATGGACAGGATAAAAAGAAAAATTCTTAAATTTTGTCTCCAATTTTTTTAAACCTCTGTGGCCTTCCAAATAAACAACTTGTTTGATTTTTTTCAAAAAAATTTTTTTGGAAAAATTTCAAAAGAATATGAAATTTTTAAAATTTTCAAAAAATTCAAATTTCAAATTTTTGGAAAAATTTCCGAAAAATTTTCAAAAATTTATTGTCTCTCCTACCTCTTAAATTTTTTAAATAAATTATTTCTATTATTCGCCCTTTCCACTTGTACTATATTATTGTTGAATTGTTGTTCTAATTTTGTTGACATATTAGTGGTAGAATAATATAAAGTAGGCCAATCATTATTTTCTAACAACCTTTTATTCCCCATATTTTGGGAATTTATTTAAAATGAAAATATGTATTATTTTTAATATGAAAATATTTTTTAAATTATCAATTCTCTTAAAAATTAATTTAAAAATAAATTAATTAAAAAAAAAGTAATTTTAATAAGTAAATAAAAATTTTAAACATTAAAGAAAATAAATTAACAGAAAAAATTTTTTGGATTAAAAAGGGAAAGATACACATACTTTCATTTAATTATTAATAAATGGAAACTCGTTCTAAAAAAACTAAAGTCGGCCCAGATTTATTTCGAAATTCCGATTTTTAATTTTCAAAGTTTCTCGATTTTTTTTTGGAATTCTCTGAAAATTTTGGAATTTTTTGTCTTGAGAAAACTTCAAATAAAATAAGCACAAGTAAATATTAAAAAAGTTCTTTAAAAAAATTTTTTCTGAAAAAAGTTTTTAACCTAAAAATACCCAAAAATAAATTTTAAAAATTAAAAAATATCCCCTTACAATTGTCAACCCCAAAAAGTACATCCTCAGGGTAAAATAAAAATAAAAAAAAAAAGAAAGGAAAGTGTCTGTGCGTGAGTTAAATAAGTGTTTGGGTATATAATTGTGTTGGTTGTTTTGAGGGGGGGGAGGGGAGGGGAAGAGGGAAATATAAAATATAATTATTTGAGTAATTTTATTTTTATTTTTATTTAGTTGAATGCGCATTTAAAAATATATCCTTTACACATTTCCTCTCCCCTTATTTTTAATGTTGTGCCCATTTATCTCCAAAATTTTGGAGAGAAAATTAGGTAAAAATGTTCTTTCTTTTATTTTTCGTCTGTCAGGTTTTAATCAATATTAAATATGTTTAAAAATTAATTAATTATTTAAAAATAAAATTTAGGGTAAATTAATTGAGAGAAAGAGAGGGAAAAAGGGGAAGAATTTTTAGAAAATAATTATTTAAAAAAATAAAATTGTGGGCGAAGTAACGCTTGGTCGAGAGTGTATAAAATAGCCAAAAGAGTACCCAAAATTCTGAAATTTTGCAAAGATGTAGTCAATATCGGTATCTAACATGTCTAAAAATTTGAGAATTTTTGCTTAAATATTTTGCAAATTATGGCAGAAAAAGTAAATGTGGGGAGAGAAGTTAAACAGTTAAGGAGCGGTTAGCAGAAAATTCATAAAATAGCCAAGGATATAGTTAAAATACTGAAATTTTGCATATTCATATATTAAATACAGTTATCTAACTCTCTAAGAACCTTAAAATTTTTTGGAATGGAATTATATTGGAAAAATTGGAATTTTCGATGGGAAATGTGCCTATTCTCTTTAATTTTTTCTGATAATTTTTGATTTAATCAACCAAAAATTCTCAAATTTATAGAGGAATTAGATAAAATTATTAAAAATATCTGTATAAAATTTCATGTTTATATCTATTCTTTTGGTTAATTTATAAGCTCCCGGCCAAACGCATTAACACCAAAACATAACGAAAATAAACAAAAGTTTTAATAAAAAAAAGTTTTTTTTGTGTTCTGTTCATATAAATAAACTTTTTTGCAAGTTGGATAAATAATACAGTAATTTATTTTAAATAAAAAATATTTTTTTCTACTTAATATTAATTTTTTATTTAAATTAAAAAATTTTCAAAAAAATTTTTTTTTGAAAAACAAATAAAAATGTGGCAAAATAAGAGAAATAAAAATTAATATTAAATTTTAATAATAATGTCAACATAGCCGGATATACATATTATTAATAAAAATAATAAGGGGGATGGTCAAAGGTTGTTGAGGAAATGAATAGAAAAAATAAGGGGGGGGGGGGAATGAGAGAAAAACTGGGCAATGAAAATTTGTGAAAAGAAACTCGGGAAAGAACATCCGTTTTGGATTTTTCTTTTAAAAATGGAGAAGGGGGAAGGGGGGGGGTGAAGAGGGGGGGGGGAAGAGGGGAATTTGTTAGAAGAACATTGAAAAGTGGGAAATAAGAGAGGTTATGGACATTGGTTGTTAAAATGTTTTTGGAGGAGGGGGAAGGGATTAACAAATCCAAATCGAAGGACATTATTGCTGCTGAAGGGCCGACAAATCAGAGAGAGAAAAGAACGAACGATTTTTGAACAAACAAATAAAAATATTTATTTGGGATATTATGTCTTTATTTTTAAAATATAAAAATATTTTTTAAAAGAAATTATTTAAATAAATATTTTTTAGGGTTTTTGATCCATTTACTCATGAAAATTGTATATGTTTGACTCAAGAAAATTAATTAAGTAGAGACGGGAAATATTTAAAACAGTGGCTCCTGCCTACATAGCTCCAACTAGAGCCGAAGCAAAAATTAAAAAAGAAAGGTCGGAGCAGGAGTCGGAATACAGAACTGATCTACATAAATAACTCTTCCAAACTAAGCTCAAAATTAATTTTCTATTAATCTCAAAAAATCTCTTTTAATGTTAACTAATTAAAATAAAAATTCCCGAATTTTTTAGTTTTTTTATTTAAAAAGTTATCAAAGAAAAATTAAATTAGTGTCAATATTTTAAAAATCATTCTATATTTTTAGTCATAATTTCTCCTAAAACATCCCAAAAATTCTCAAATTTTCAGCAAAATTAAATAATTTAATTGAGAATATTTGAGCAAAATTTCACGGTTCTAGGTGCTTTTTAAAATTATTTTATTGGCCGCGCCATAACGTGCCAGCTATTTAAAGATTAATGTAAATCTGAGGGAGGATAAAGTGACAAATGAAAGGAAAAGGGGAGAAATAAATTGAAATAAAATTTTTAAATAAGAAAAGTGGACAAAGGAAAGTTTAAAAACAATTTTTTTGGGCAATTCTTTAAGGATTTTTTTTGAAGAAAAAGGGATTTGTTGGACAATAAGTTTTGTTGTAAAAGCAAATAAACAAAGAAAAAAAAGTTTTTTTTGACATTTTCCAGAAGGGGCGGAAATTTGTAGGTTTTTAATGATTGATAGTTTTTTGTTAATGATTTGAGAGTGAAAAAGAAATTTGTAAAAATAAATATGTAATTTAGTGTAAAAGTTTTGTGAATTTATTACTATTTTTGAGAGGAGAAAACAGAAGTTATGTAATGACTAGAAGGAGTTACTAAATATTTTTATTGGTTAGTTAAACCTCACAAAAACTTGGAAAAAGCTAAAGAAACTTAAGGGGTTTCTAAACTTACGTCTTTATAAGAAACTCATTTATTTAATTAAAATTGTGAAACACACCAAATAGATTGTCTTGTTACTTCATTTTTTACCTGTTTTTTTGTTACATAATCATTTAAAAGCCTAAACTATATCTCAATGTCTCAGCGTTTTTGTGAAAAATTTGGATAAGGAGGACCATGAAGAAGTAAATTTTTTAGAAAGAATTATATTTCCTCAATTATCATCATTAGGGTTGCCGTTTTCGAGTTGGGCCGACGGTCAAGTCATTATTTTTGTGCCTCATTTTTATCGAGTCGGGCTCTTTTTCGGGCCAAATATCTTAGGCCCGACTCGATCTTTCGGTCCGAGTCATTTTGGCAACCCTAATTATCATCATTGACTTAACATTTACTATTGTTCATCACCCTTTTTTGAATTTAAAATTGCCCAAATTAAATTGGGGGTATTTTACACTAAACCATGAGTTTACGTTGAAAAATAAAAAGAAATTAAAAAAAATTAAAAAAATATTTTTTAAATATTTCCTCAAAATAAAGGTCTAAATAAATAATATTGGCTACAAATATTTATTTTTTATTTATTTAAAAAGAGGAAGAAATAAGGCAATTAATTTGATGGCATAAGACAAATGAAAGAATAAATTAAAATTTGTTTTACAAGTACATTTCCAAATAAAGTGGATATATATGTATTCTTTTGAATCGGATTAAAAACCACTTAAAAGAATTGAGTGGGGGAGGTTTGACTAAAATTTTTTTATTAATTTATTTGTAAAAATATTAAGGCAAGGGGTTGTAATGGGCGCGGACCTGTAATATAGTAAATTGAGAAGCTAGGGCTATGAAATTTTGCAAGGATATTCTAATTGTGGTCATCCAACTTTTCTAAAAATTTCAAAATTTTTAGTCAAAAAAAGCAAAAGTTGTGCAGAAAAATATTTTTAAATAAAGAATATTTTGGGTTATTTTGTCATCTTCATCGATAACTCCCCAAATACTCAATAAAAAATTCTAAAATTTTTAGTCAAGTTAAATACCTTTATTGAGAATATCTATGCAAAATTTCATGGTTCTATGTACGGATTAGGCAATTTTATAAATTCGAGACTAACAAGGAAACAGAATTTTTTGGAGAGAGAGACATATGTTTGTCATTTAATTTTAAGCAAAATATTATCAAAAATAAAATTAATATTTGATAATCAAAGTGAGAACGGAAAGAACATTAAATACACATTTCTCAAAGTATTAATTTATCGAGAAAATGGGACGATTCCTTCCTTTCTCCCCCAAAAAAGATTTATTTATTTATTTATTTATTACCCAACACAAAAATAGCCAATATACACTTTTGTTTGGATTGTTTATATATTTTGCTCTTTCTTTATAAAATCTGTCCCTTTATTATGCTGAGATTTTTGGCCAAATGGCGATAGACTTGAATCTTTTAGGCTGCAAGTTTAAAAGCAACAGCAGTCCCTGAGGAGCAGCTGGGGGTTGTTTGGCCGCAGAAAAGTTTGGGTGCGTGCTTAAAAAAGAGGCGAACAATGGAACTTTGGGGTGATGGAAATTTCTAAAAATATTCCGAAGAAGCTGGGCTACATGTCTTTTTAATTTCAGAATTTTTGAGAAAATATTTTAAAGTTATAATCGAAAAACTTGCAAAAATGTGGATTTTTTAAAGAAAAATTGACATTTTTAATTATAATTTTTGAAATAAAAGATTAGAAATTCTGGAATTTTTGGAGGACAAAGATAAAGCTATTTAAGATTTTTGTGCAAAATTTAATGATTTTAGATAAATTATTTTTGATTTTATGATTTTAGGTTATGTGCTAATAACCATGCGCCTTAGCATCCCCAAGTCTCGGTTTAAAAGACCAAATGTGTTTTGAAGGATTTGTGACAAAGTGAAAATAGAATAAAAAAAGAATTTTTAGTCTTGTAGAGCAGGGTTGCCGCCCGAAACCCGAAACCCGAAACCCGAAACCCGGCCTTTTTTTGTACCCGAAACCCGATACCCGAATTGAAAATTTTCCAACCCGAAACCCGAAACCCGTACCCGATATTTTTTCCAACCCGAAACCCGTGACCCGAAATTGGTTAAAACCCGAAATTTATACCCGAAAACTTAGCCTTACCCGATTTTTTAAAATAAATTTATAGAAAGAGAAGGAAGGAAAAGGGAAAGAAATATTTATAATTTCTTTAATTTTTCATTATGTTGATCGGTGGTTGAGTGTGTAAGACGACTGCCTCGATATTTTCTGGGGATGGGTTCGAGTCCAGGGCTGGAAATAAGGCCTAAAAAATTTTTATTTTCAAAAATAAATGCCTTTAAACTTTGATTTTCATTTTAGATTTTTAAATTTATTTTTTTAATATTTTAAGCTTGAAAGAGCATTAAAAATTTTAATTTAGTCATGAATTTTGCAAAATTTTCGCCTGCGGCGCATAAAATTAAGAGTTCTAGGTTCATGATCAATTAAATTAAATAAAAATTTTTGCCTGCGGTTCTGACAATTGAATTCTTTCACCTAAGACCTTAAAAAATTCTCAAAATTTTCGCCTCCGGCGGTGAAAAATGGAAGAAAATTGGCGTCTTTGTCTTCAAAATTCTCAAAATTTTCGCCTGCGGCGCTAAAAACGGGAGAAATTTGGAGGCTTTTATGGAGATAAGGCGGAGGGATATTAGCACATAGTGGGATTTTATCAAGGTGGGATTTTACCAAGATATCCCTCTTAATCCCCAAATCCCACAATGTTTTAATCTCTTCAAATTTGCTTCTCTCTATATCACCCAAAATCCTATTATGCAATATAGCTTGCCTCCTTACAATTTAGTTCACCAATAGCCGAACACCCGAAAATAACCCGAATTTTTCGCCAAACCCGAAACCCGTACCCGAAATTTTTGCCAACCCGAAACCCGATACCCGAATTGAAAATTTTCCAACCCGAAACCCGAAACCCGTACCCGATATTTTTGCCAACCCGAAACCCGTGACCCGAAATGAAAACGCTCCAACCCGAAACCCGTACCCGAAAATTTTTTGTACCCGCGGCAACCCTGTTGTAGAGAAAGAAAATAAAAAGTTTTTTTGCGGTCTTTAACCAATGGTTTTAGTAAATAAATTGAGGGGCTTATATTAATGAGAACAACATATGCCCTTTAGCAAATCCGGAAAATAGAAAAATAATTTTAGATAAAAGATGAGGCTTTTAAAATTGTTAAAATTAAAAAAATAAAATTGGAAATATTAGTAGGAGGTATAAAATTAAATATTAAATAAAAATATAAATAGATATTTACAGTAAATTTAAGCTTACGCCTTCAATTCTTTTTTTTGAAGGCTTTTTTTACGCCTTCAATTCTTCTTCGAAGACTTTCTGATAAATAAAAAATCATATTTAAACTAAAATTCTTTTGATAGAGTTAATAATTTCCTTAAAAATGTGTGGAAATGTTTCGCTCACACAATAAGTAGTGTGTAAGGTACATGAAAGATTTTTAAGTCTGCAAGGTTAATAAAAGCAAAAATTAATAGTTAAATTGCTATTTAATAAGAAGATAAATTGGGATGTGGGGATTTGTTGATAAAAATAAATTAATAATTAATTATTTAAAAAATAATTAATTAATTCCCCCCAATTAATTTAATTTTTCCCTTCCCTTTCCATTTATTTCTCCCTCAATTGACCCCAAATTATTTAAATTATAAAAAATCTATTGAGAATAACCAAAAAAGGTGTTAGAAAAATAGAAAATAGGAAAAATGGAAAAAATATTTTAAACAATAATTTATGCATGGAATGACCTCTCGACCCTTTCTTTTTTAGTCTTTAAAGGACCCCCCAACAATTGTCACACTCCTCTCTCTTTTTTGGTCACTCCTTTATTTTCTCTTGTTTTTCACCTGCTGCTTTCTCTCGAATATTTAAATATTGAAAAAGAAATGAAAATAAATATTAAAGGGTTTTGAAAAACCTGGCGATGATTTTTAGACTCTTTGCTTGAATGAATTTTCTTGGTATTTTTGGATATCTTTTAAATTTATTTATTGAGTGAATCATTTTAATATCCAAAAAATGAAAGTAAAAAGGAGGGGTCAAATTTGGGTTTTGTTTATCATAAGGATTAAAAAAACATAAAAAATAAATACCCGATTTTCGGAAATTCGGACGGAACGTTGCCTGGTATGTTCCCTTCGAACTACTAGTAGGGTGAAGGGAACATGTGAATTAATATTACATTAATAATTTTTTTGTTAAAAAAGAAGAAAATTTAATAAATTTTATAAAATAATTTCCAAAAATATTTTTGGAAAAATAAGTTATATGACGAGTAAAACGACCGTTGAGTGTAAAAATTAATTAATACAATTTATTTAAAAAAATACAGGAAAATAAATAAATTACAAAAATAAAAGAAAATTAAAAGACGGGCTTCTGATAAGCAGTAAAAATAAAAATTGGGAGAAAATATTTAAAAATTTGGGAGGAAAAGTAAAATATTTAATTAGGTCACAAAAATAAGGTAAAAAAGAGGGGAGATAGGCAAGATAAAAAAGTTTTTTTAAAGAAATTGATAAGAAAATTTGAAATTAATATTTTTAAAAATACTTTTATTGACTAAATAATTATTATTTTATTTTAAAAATAATAAAAGACAAGAACGAGATTTGAATAGTATTTTAAAGGACAATTTAATACTAGTAGTAAATGAGATCAAATTGTAAGAAAGAAGACACGTTAAGAATGTAAATTAGAAAGACTTTTTTGTAACCAGGGCATAATAATCTTAATTTAAAAAACCTGTCTATTAAAATAATTAATTAAAGAATCGTCTTCAGGTTAGAAATTGGACTGGAGATAGGGATGAATATAAATCTAGACTTTGATTATTCGAGATTCAGGAATCAATATCAGGGCAGTTTTCAATGTTGATTTTGCCTCGCTTTTGATATTCTTTGATTAAAGGTCACTAATCTTGTTAGGGCTGGCAACTGAAAGCAAGACAAAAAGATCAATTAAATATCTCGATCTTTAGATTAAACTATTCCATTTTTTCGTTCCTCATTGATTGTAACTCTTCATGTTAACAATGAAGTAAAAATTGAAAAATAATATTTTCCATTCCCAATATTAAAAATATTATTATTATTATAATTATAATTATATATTTCCTCTATTTTAAAAAAATCTAAATATCCTTTCCTTCCTTTTTTCTCTCTAAATATATCCCATCATTAACTTTCAACCGGCATATTAATAAACTAAATGTAAATGCCGTCAACTAGTTACACATTACTAGCAGTGCAGAGGGAATTGTGAAAAACAGGTAAAGGAAGGGAAAAAGATTTTTAAAAAGAGGAAATGGCCAATTTGTAAAATAAACAGGTCTATAGTATCTTATAATTGGCCTTGTTTTTAAAAAGTAATTAGTTGAGTTGTTATTTGCTTTTTAATGACCAAATTGAATTTAGTACTTCAAAAATAGCTTTTATTAAAAATGGTTGGCACAAAAATAATTACAAATATTTAATTATAAAATTTAGAGGAAATTATTTTTTAAAGATTATTTTGAGATTAAAATATTAAGGTTGGGGAGGATACTTTGGGATTTTATTTTTATTTGCTATTAAGATAAGTTTTTAATAAAAGGTGGACTGATATTGAAATACTTTTAAAAAACAAATTAAAGAAAATTTTAGAAATTTAAACAATAAATATATGACAATATAAATACAGAATCAAGTAATTAATTTTTTTTTTGATAAATTATATATCTCATTGATTTTCAGTGGCCAAAGACTAGCAGGTTTTAAATTAACTTCTCTGATTTTGAAAAAATCTTAGAATTTTTTAGTAAAGTCCCATAACCTCTCCCTTCAAAAAATCGGGGTTTTTTGTTAAAAATCTAAAAATATCAAGAAATATTTTAATAAAAAATGATCTAAAAACAGTTAATTTTTATGCTATTCTTGGAGTTGTCATTTTATATATAAAATGTAAAAATTAAAAACATAATTATTCATAAAAATATTTTTTGAGATGTTTTGAGGGTTAAATATCCAGCTAAGCTATTGAATATATATTTGAGGTATATTGCCATTAGAATAATTGAAATGTTTGGGGGAAAGAAGGCTAAATAGAAGAAGAGGAGGATGTCTTTTTGTTGTTGAGGAGGTTGAGGGGTACTTTTTGCATTTTTTTCTTGCTCATTATAATTTTTTCTTTTTAATTTTTAACGGGATATTTTGGTCTTTCTTGACTCTTCTTCCTCACCTTTCAATAAAAATTTTCTTCAAAAAATTTTTTCTGAAGAAATTTTTTGAATTAGACCATCTTTCCCCTCCCTCCCCTCCCTCCCTTCAGAAATTCAAGGTCCATTCATTTTTGAATTGAAAAAAAAGAAAAAATATCACGAAATAGAGGATAATAAAAGAAGAGAAATACTAGAATGTGTGCCAATACCAAAAAAAATTTTTTTTTGAAAAAACTACCAAAAAACGCAAATTGACACGCAAAAAAGAAGAAAAAAAAGAAAAAAAGAAAAATATTTTTGGAAGAAAAATAACAAAATAGAGGAGAGAAAAAATTAAAAAAAATTTTTTTTTAATTTTACCAATAAAGAAAATGAATTAATTTTATTTTCAAAAAAAAAAAAAGAATTTTTTTTGTTTGGGGTTTAAAGAGGCAACAAAATTTGGTTGTAAATTAAAAATATTAAAAGGGAGAGAATAAAAGTGTTTTTAAAAATATTTTTTGATTAATTATAACGAAACTAGAAAAGAGAAAAAATTAAAAAAAAATAATTTAAATAAAAATTAAATAAAAATTTTTTCAAATTTATTCGTGGGATAATGGAAGTAATTTATGTGAGGGAAATACAGCTACATAAGTCCACCTCTCACAAATCACTCCTTTTAGAGCTCGGACAGATACGATTTTTTATCGATAATTATCGATATTTTTTCGATAGTTATCGAAAAAATATCCTCGATCACTCCGTCCGGGCCTTATTTCTTTTATATGTCAGTTGGACTCGTTGCCGTGTAGTGTTCGATACGATTCGGTATATCGAAATAACGACCCAGACAAAAAAGAAACTCAATTTTCCAAGAAAACCAAAATCTCGTTGATATCTCGAAATCTCGCTTCTTTGAGATATTTCCGAGCATCGATATCGACTCTCAAAATAAACCAGTTTGCCGAACACTAATTGGCCAAAACTAATTTTTTTAAATTAAGCTAGGCAGTCGCTCCAAAGGCAGTCGCTCCAAAAGCAACAAAATTTGTTTAAAAAAGGGTTGGGTTTTAAGTAAGAATTTTGTAAAATTGAACAGAAAAATCACAAAAAAAATACTCAAATAAATATATTTAAAAAATCGTTTAAAGTTTTTTACGAGAAATACGGGGAAGTATTTTTGTATAGTATTTATATTTGAATGAAGAAAAAAGAAAGGAAAGAAGAAGGGGGCTATCCCTTCTTCTTTCATCTTCTCCATAACCGGTTCATCTTCAAATGTCTACTACGGCTGTACTTTAGTACGTGGGTGCCGGAGTTAATATACAAATGTTATACCATTCGAAAGAGCTAGTCGAGCTGAGTCGAACGCCACCAGTTTTAGCTCTAGGAAAAATTTTTGAACCGAGATACAGTCGATTGAAAATCGAAAAACCATAGGGGGGACCAAGCACTTTTTTGGGGTGAAAAATTCGAAAATGCAAATTATACCTCATTCGAAAGAGCTCATCGAGCTGAGTCGAATGACACCAAAATCAACGAAATCTGACTTGATTTGACAAAGTTATGATCCTTTCTTTTAGCTCCTTACCTATGGCATTTGTGGAGGTTTTTGCTGCTACGGAGGCCCCAAATACGTCCAGAGCAAGGGAGATAGGAATAGGTTTATGTTACTAGCCCAGACCCAGCGCCCGTAGACTCCCCGCGAGGCGCGTGCCGCAAAACCCCGCGCGAAGCGCGGGGTTTTGCACAAGCGCCTCGCCGATGCTCCATAGGTTTAGAGTTTTTTGTGTCATAACTTTGTCTCATCTTGTTCAATCACGGTGATTTTGGTGTCATTCGACTCAGCTCGATGAGCTCTTTCGAATGAGGTATAATTTGCATTTTCGAATTTTTCACCCCAAAAAAGTGCTTGGTCCCCCCTATGGTTTTTCGATTTTCAATCGACTGTATCTCGGTTCAAAAATTTTTCCTAGAGCTAAAACTGGTGGCATTCGATTCAGCTCAACTAGCTCTTTCGAATGGTATAACAATTGTATATTAACTCCGGCACCCACGTACTAAAGTGACCCCGCAGTTCAAACAGGAAATGTCCGACATTGGCAAAAGGAAGACACAATTAGAGACTGAAATGAAGCGTGCCGGTGTTGCAAAATTGAAAGAAATCGAAAAAACCAGAGAAAGCAAAAAGGAGAAGGATTTTAGAAAAAGAATGAAGCTGCTAAGAGAAGGGATTCTTTTCTGCAAAAATCATGCTGTGAGTTTTAATTTTGAAAAACTTTAAACAAAAAAATCTTTAAAAAATTTCAGGCTTCTGAACTAACTGATTACCTTCGACAGATGCTTGTTCAAATGAATATCTTAGGCGAAGAGAGCACTCGAACAATTAGGGAAGCAGGCAAAGTAGACTCGTCTTCATATTGATGTGAGAAGTAACAGAATGATTGATGTCAATGACATACCATAAACTGATTTAATTTTGATTATTGTCCTAATTCATAGATTTATGTAATTGTATTCGTTACATATTGAATTTAATAAAAGGGTTCATGCTTAAAAAAGATTTTGTTTGTGTTTGTTAGGGCAATTTCTGAACAAAACTCCCATGTTTCATTTTTGCACTTTATTTGTAATTTGCCCAAATTTGCAATATTGGCGAATTGTCTATTTTGCGAGGGAAGAAGTAAAAACAGGAGGTCAGAGAAAAAAACAATTTTGGAAGGAGTTTTTTGCTTTTGTTAGTGGGCTGATTTTGATTTTTATTGCAAGCTTTCGATGATATTTTTAGTTGTTGGTTATTTTTCTAAAGTGTCTCTTGCGTTATTCGATTTATTTCTTCAACATAAATATTTGTTAAATTTCTTTTAGCTAGGCTTTTGTATCTTTATGATTTCTAATTAACTTTAAATTTAAACTTTTTCTAAATATCTTATTATTAAGTGTCTATCAAACGTTTTTAACTTGTGTTAATGTATAATTAATTCATTAATTTAGATTTTAATAAACTTTTCTTTAAAATGAGTATCAAGCGCGTTCATGCTCATTATATTTACGATTCTCGTGGTAATCCAACTGTTGCTGTGGACTTAGAGACAGATAAAGGTTTCTATCTTTCTAGCGAATCTTTAAATTTTAATTTTAAGGACTTTTCCAAGCTGCTGTTCCTAGTGGAGCTTCGACTGGCATCTATGAGGCGCTTGAACTTCGTGATGGTGATAAGACTGTTCATCATGGGAAGGGAGTGCTTAAAGCTGTTGACAACGTCAATTCTAAGATAGCACCAGCGCTCATCGCTAAGAACTTTAATGTCACCGATCAAGCTGCTATTGACAAGTTTTTGATTGAGCTTGACGGAACCGACAATAAAGGTTATTTTCGTCTTTTTGTTTTAGAAAATTTTTAATTTTGAGGAAATTTTGGTGCGAACGCCATTTTGGGAGTCTCACTGGCTGTTTGCAAGGCAGGTGCTGTTCATAAAGGAGTTCCTCTCTACAAATACATTGCTGAGTTGGCTGGCATTCAAAAGGTTTAGATATTTTGTATAATTTTGATTTTATTTTTTCAGGTTATCCTTCCTGTTCCGGCTTTCAATATGATTAATGGTGGTTCTCATGCTGGAAACAAGTTGGCAATGCAGGAGTTTATGGTTCTCCCTGTCGGTGCTAAAAACTTCAAGGAGGCAATGCAAATTGGTTCTGAGATATATCATCATTTAAAGAAGGTTAAAATTTGGTTTTTATTTTACCTATTTTATTAGGTTATTCATAAGCGTTATGGCCTTGATGCAACTGCCGTTGGTGATGAGGGAGGATTTGCTCCGAACATTCTTGACAACAATGAGGGGTTGGATTTGCTTCTTGAAGCTTTTAAGGCTAGTGGACATGCTGACAAGGTAAATGAACATCCGTATTCAGTTAAATCCATTTTATGTTTAAAGGTGGTAATTGGAATGGATGTTGCTGCTAGTGAGTTCTACAAATCTGACGCGAAGAAATACGACCTTGACTTTAAAAAGTAATTTTGTTTTTCAAAATTTATTTCTCTTTGTTTTAGTCCCAATTCCGATCAAACCAAGTGGTTAACTGGTGACCAATTGGCAGATGTTTATAAATCGTTCATCACTAAATACAATGTCAAGTCAATCGAGGATGCTTTTGATCAGGATGATTGGGACAATTGGAGTAAGCTGCTTTCGCAAACTGACATTCAATTAGTGGGCGATGATCTCACTGTGACAAATCCAAAGCGAATCAAGCAAGCTGTTGAGAAGAAAGCGTGCAATTGTCTTCTTCTGAAGGTTTGAACTTTTTTCAGTTTTTTAGAAAAATCCTATTTAGGTTAACCAAATTGGAACAGTTACCGAATCAATCGAAGCAGCGACTTTGGCTCGTAGCAATGGCTGGGGTGTTATGGTTTCTCACCGTTCTGGAGAAACTGAGGATACATTCATTGCTGATTTGGTTGTTGGCCTTGCTACTGGACAGGTTTTTATTTGATTTTTATTTGTATCTTAATTATAGATCAAAACTGGTGCTCCTTGTCGTTCTGAGCGTTTGGCCAAGTACAATCGTATCATGTTGATTGAAGATGAGCTTGGAGATGAGGCTGTCTACGCTGGGCAGAATTATCGAAAGCCTTAGAATTATAGAAGCTTTAATAAATGACAATATTTTAATAGTGTTAGTCTTTAATTGTTGGCAATCTCTTTTATTTATGCCGGTTAATTTGTAGAACGTCATTGATTTATAGATAATAAACTTTTCAAATAAATTTTATTTTATGTATGCGTTTCTTCGAATTTTTATTTTATCTCGTGTTAAGTTAGGTTTTCAAAGACTTTCTAGGATATGTATAACCAACAACAAACAAATCCTTCACAACATGGTGCACCTGCACGAATTGTGGTAGGATTTTTTGTTGATTTGTGTAATTTTAGATAATCGGTTTTGTTTAGAGACCAAACCTTGCTGCTCATCCACAAATGTCTCCAAATGTTGCGGCACATTCGCCTGCTCAAGCCCTTCATGGTCAACAAGTTCTCGACAAGCCAGGAGTGTTCAACACTGGACGATCTCCTCAATTAGGCAGTGTATATTCTTATCCAGGTTCTGCCGGTTCAGTTCCTTTTAGTCCTCAGCAGCATGTAAGTGTTGGTCAACAACATGCAATTTATGGAAGTCAACATTTATTGCAACACCAGCAAATGTCTCATCCCCTTTCTGATGCTCCAGCGCCAAATACTCCTTCCACGCCGCAACAAATTCCGCAGCCTCATTCAACTGGCTCAACGGCAACTACAGCAACATTTCATACGCATCAACCTGGTTATTTAACTGAAATTATTGTTTACATATTATTTTCAGGTTCAGTACCTCAAGGTTCCGTTGGCCCACCTTCTTCAATACCGATGCAAGTAGGTACTCCGGCCGTTGCTCAGTCGACAAATGCATCTCCAAGCAAACAGCCATCAACTTCAGCACAACCCCCAGCTGCTGTACAACCGGATATTGATCCGATTGCGACTTCCAAGATGTTGATTTTGAAGGATTTGAGAAGAACTATTGTTGTAAGCCTTTTAATTTAAAATAATTTAAATGTCTCAAAATTAAGGATTTAAATCTGTGTGCAGAAAAAGTTGTTGAAAACTTTCTTTCTGAATCTACTGGTGTTCCCACAGCAACTGGCGAACGTCCAGAGGAGAGACGATCAAATATTATTGGTGCTTCAACAACTGGTGGTCCTCATTCCAATTTAGGCATAGGAGGGCCTCATTCAACTGGTCCTCATTCAAATTTAGGCTTTGGAGGACCAAATTCAGTCAATCCACATTCTGTCCAAAACCCTCTTTCTGTTAACCCTCAATCTGTTAGTGCAATTCCGCCTGGATCAGTCAAGTCAGGTTCTGCTACTGATGAATTTGGGAAAAAAGAAATTGAATTATCAGCAAAAGAGCAATATGATATGGCTAAAAATAGTTTTATGAATGTTTGTGACAATATAGAAAATAATATGGTTATTTTTTAATTAAAAAATATTTTTTTTGAAATCTTTTTTTAAGAAGCTGATATTGGAAGTAAATAGACAACAAGGAAAACTATACAATACTAATGCTGGTTATGCCATAGCTACTTTTCCTGTACACGCCGGAGTAAGGTATAAAATATTTTGAACTTTTAAGTGTCAAAACTTTAAAAATTTCCGGAAATATCTCAAATTTTTCAGTGTACCAACGTTAACCTTACCAAATATGTTGCATGATTTTACACAAGTAATGAATGCTGATAAACAGGCTATTAAGTCGAATATAGAAGAATTGAATAATTTAATGAAGATGGTTTCTAATGGAAAAAATTGAGAGAAGTCTTTTTTGTAATTTAAAACTTGGGATTTTTTTCATAATAAATTAATTAAAAATTTTATTTTGTTGGTCTTTTAAGTGTTATTATAACACATCGCTTTTATTTTTGTTTTTCTTTTGTCTTTTCAATTCTTTAGAAAATTTAAATTTCGTTAACTGATTTTGATTTTAAAAAATGAATCCGACTTACCAAGGAGGTAATTACCTTCCTTATCAACCGCCCCCACCGCCACCTCAACCGCCATTGCCTGCTACTAACTCATCCAGCAATCCAATTGCCACTACTACAAATCAGTCTACTTATTATAATGTGGTTACATCTCCAACAACATCTTATCAATATTATAATAATGCTCTTCCTTCAATTTCCGATACTGGGAGTGCTCATGGAATTAGTCAAGAGCCAACTTTAGCTGATTACAATGCTTACCAAGGCTATGATGGATATTATGATTATTATGAGGGTTATGGTGAAGAAGAGTATTATGAAGATGATGGAAAACAAAAACACTATCATTGTGAGATTTGTAATGTTATGTGCTCTGGTTATGATAATTATTTTGCTCATTTGTGTGAGTTTTTTTAAACTAAATTGGGATTCTATGTGATAAAGGCTTTTTTGAGGGCTTTCCACTTGGCATTACATTACTAAAATCATAATGCCTGGGTCAATTGTTTTCAAAAAAATATTAATTGGTAAGGGAATCTCAAAATTTATTTAAGAAAGGGACAAGATCTAAATCCCAGAATGTAAGAAAGGGTACTTTACGGTTATGGGGCCGCACTTTAAAAATGTTTAAAAATGGTCATAAATTTAGACAAACTTTATGACATTCGAAAGAGATCGTTGATTGATTCGAATGAGACCAAAATTAGCGAAATCCGATTTGATTTGACAAAGTTATGAGCATTTGTTTTAGCTCCTTACCTTTGGTCTACGTGCAGGTTTTTGCTGCTGCGGAGGAAGCCAAACACGCCGACCGCAGCTAAAATAGGCATAGGTTTATGTTACGCCTCGCGAGAGTCAACCCAGCGACCGTTGACGACCCATAGTTTTACTTTGCTAATCTTTTTCAATCACCGTGATTTTGATGTCATTCGACTCAGCTCTTCGAGCTCTTTCAAATGACATACATTTTAGACATATTATGATTTTTGACCATTTTTATCCTTGTACGTTTTGACCATTTCGAACTCGTACCATTTCGAACCCCACATGTTTTTGATGTCATTCGACTCAACTCGACGAGCTCTTTCGAATGATATATAGTTTGTCTATATTTATGACCATTTTTAAACATTTTTAAAGTGCGGCCCCATAACCGTAAAGTACCTAAGAAAGTCTTCAATTAAAATGAATCTAAATTCTAATTATTTTTCAATTTTTAAAATTTAGCTGGAAAAATTCACAAACGTAAACAAGCTGTTTTAATCGAAGCTGCTCAAAACAAGTTTAATACTAACAATAGGAATACTTTTCGTTGTGTCATTTGCAATGTTGATTGTTCTAGTGAAGAAATTTATCAAACACACGTTAATGGGCAAAAACACCAAAAGGTTTTTAAATAATAAATTATAGTAAATAGAACATTTAAACATTAAAGGTGATAAAAGGATTAATTAGAGAGAATAAACCAATTCCTGTTGTTGAGGGTATTCAGTCTGTTCCTCCGAAAAATGTTGGTCCAAAGAAAAGGAAAGATATCAGGTTTGGAGTAATTTTTCAGTTTTTATTTATTTTATTTTACAACTTTCAATCTCTCACCACTTATTAGGATTTTATAATTTTAGAATATTTTATATTAAAATTCTATTCATTCTAAACGGCCCTTTGACATAAAACCTTAACGTCTATACATTACTTTTTTAAAAGTTATTTTAATTTTGTCTCTAATTTGTTCTGATAATTAATTATCTATATTTGCCCTTTCCAGAATTTTACTGTTTTTTATCCCAATTTTTCGTTTTTAGTGAAGTTTTCGTGGATACTACAAATCCTTTTGGGAGTGAAAATGATGAACATATGGTTGAGAAATTAGATCAAATAAGCCTTAACAAAGTACAAAAGAACTCAATTGAACAATTAGTTTTACTGATAGAAGATACTTTATTTAATGTTTCTCGAATTATTGAAGAACAACAAGTTGCAAATTCTGTTTCTGGAACTAAAAATTCTTCAAATCGTTTGTTACGTGGTATAATGAGAACTGGACTTTTGGCAAATGATCTATTGTTGAAAAATGATAGAAGAGTTTGTTTTGAAATTTTTTGATTATTTTATTGATTAATAGGATTAAGTTATAATTTAAAAATTAAAATATACTTTTATAATTTTACCTATTTTTGTGTCAGGAATTCACTTCATTGATAAGTTAATCGTAGTATAATGATTTAATTCTCAATTTTTTTAAAAGAATTTATTCCTAATTTTTATTTAAATATTTATATAAAATATTTTCCTTAATCAGGCCCATCTAATTGTTCTTTGTTCTTCAATTCCAACAACTGATATGCTTAGTCAAGTAACTGAACTGTTTACTCATTATGTTAAGGTTCTTTTAAATACTTTTAAAAATTCCTCTCATTTATTTTAGAAAGGCGAACAAACTCTAACCCATAAAGGAAAAATCTCTGTTGAAGAAAATGTTAGAGAAGCTGGTTTTTCGGTATCTCAAGCAGGAATTCCTATGTATATTTGTGTTTCTTTTACTTGTTCAGCTATTCGTCAATGGTCACCTGGAGGTTTCTTTTTCTTTTTCTTCTTTTCTAAATTAGTTGCAAAATTTTAAGATTTAAATTATTATTCTTATAATATTCCACGAAATGCATTGCCACAAGATGCTTGTCTTCAAGCTTTGGCTGAAATGAGACGAACTAAATTTTATCAAGTGAATTTTAATTTTTTTAAACTTTTTATTCAAATTATTTTTTTAGGTTAAATGTACTCAATATGAATGGATGGCCGGAGTTGTAAAAATCGTTAGAGAATTTTCTAATAGAATCCCAGCTTGGAGTCCTTTAAGTGATTGGGTTTGTTGTTTTTTAAAAGATTTTTACTTATTTCTCTTTAATTTAGGTAATTATTTTAATTGTTGAAAAAGTCTTCTCTTCAAATACATCAGAACAACAGCCTGGACCGAGTGGGGCATTAAAAGCTTTGTTTAAAGCAATTTCTGAAGAAATTATTTTGTCACGTAATAAACTTTGAAAGATTCCAAGAAATATTTTTATTTTTTTTAAAGCTGGATCAAACTTATTGGATCCTTGTGAAAAATTACCAACAGATGTTTTAGTTTCAATAACTCCTTTGGAACGTCAACAACTTTTTGCAAGTGCTCGTTATTCTCTTAGACAAATCAATGGAAATAAAATGGCAAAATTGCTAGCTCTTGAAGGTCCAGGTGTTCCTTCAGAAGTTATTTTTCCTGCTAAAAAGAGAGCTAAGAAAATGGGAATGAATAATGATCAACCACCAGATTTGTCAGCAAATGATAGGGGAATGGCTGTTGAACGAGGAAGAGGAGGAGGAATGTCAACTCCTGGAATTGGGAGGGGAATGCCTCCTGGAAATGGAAGAGGTTTGCCTCATGGACATGGAGGAGGAATGTCAGCTTCTGGACGAGGAAGAGGTGATTTTAAATATTTTTTGACTATCAATAGGAGTTTTCGAAGAAATTCTCAAACATGGTTGAAAACAAGTTTATAGACTCAGTTAAGGGCCGATTCCTCAGTAAGGCTGATTTTAGTTAAGATTATAATTTTTGATTCTAGTTCCATTCTTTCTAAACAATATTTCCTTAAGGTTTTTTCTTTCAGATTTTTGTCTCTTTTAGTTTTTTATTATAAATTCTTTTAAATATTTTAAATTAATTTTTATTCAATAGTTGCCTCTGGTGGTAATGCGGAAGCAATAGGCACAAGAACAATGCGAGTATATGACAATTTTTAATTGATTGAAAGAATTGCAAAAAGCCAAAAAAAACTTTTTTTTGTTATTGTAAAGTTTTATTTTACGCATTTAATCTTTATTTTCTTTTATCTATTGGGTAATAAATAGTATATATTTTCCCTTTATAATATTAACTTTTACTTATAATTTAAATTTAAAAACATCACAAAAAGACGTGATCAAAGAAGTTTAAAAGAGAAATTTGAGATAATTCAAATTAATTTTCGTTTAAAGTTACCTCTGGTGGTAATACAAAATTACCTGTTAAATTCCGGAAAACAAACTTTCCTAATACTAACTTTCCGGAAAACATAAATACCTAAACCATTAACTTCCTAAAAAAGTGGAAGTTGTAATTTTTTAATTTTTATAGTTTTTATTTTTCATATTTTTAGCTAGACAAATTTTGATTTTTTCTCTTTTAATTGAATTTTCATTATCTTTTTCTTTCCCTTCCTTTTTTCCTTTCATTTTAAGGAGTAAATGATTTTTGAGGTTTTTAGATTTTTTGCTTCTTTCATGGGGATTTTATATAAGTTTATATTTTATATTATATGTGGAAAGATTATATTATATGTGGAAAGGTATATTATATGTGGAAAGATCTCACTCTCTCTCTCTACTCGCTTCTACGCGACGCTGTCTAATTTGGCTCGATGTTCGGGGCTTTAATCTAAAAATCCTTCCAAAATGTTAGAGTGATGTGAAGTTATTGTTTGATTGTCAGTCAGTCTTAATTGTCGATTTATTCTGTTAGTCTTTAGTAGGCATTATTCGAATAGTTTTGTGTTTTCTATTACCTATATTAATGACTTGTGAGTAAGCAAAGTCTGTTACTCAAGTCTTTTGTTGGTATTCAAAGACAACCGGAATTTTATTATTAATTAATGATTATAAATTTAAAATTTACATTCAAAAAAAGTTTTTTTAAATAAAAGAATAAAAATTACTGTTATTCAAAAATATTTTCATTTCTTTATTTTTAGAAAGTCATTTAAATTTTAAATAAAATTATTTTAAATACATAATATGTACTCATTAAATTTAGAATTAATTGCTGCAATAAAATAGTGATAAATATATCTAGATAAAACCAATAAAACAAATTGAAAAATTCAAATTATTCTTTTTTTTTAAATATTTTTAAGGGGTTGAAGAAATTGCTTAATTTTGCCTGTCAAATTACAAAGGATTTCGAAAAAGTATTCATTTTCTTTTTAACAATTTACTTACAAAATTTATTAAATTAAGAGTATAATTTTTATAATCACATTGGTCTACTTGGAATGCTGTTCCGAGTTTAAAATTTTAAATGATTTCTATCGATAATTTTAAATAATATAGATTTTTAACGATACTTAAAATGTATTGTTGAAATAAACTGGGAGGAGAGGGATTAAAGGAAGGCTATTTACTCATTTATATCTTCCTTCTTTGTAAAAAAAGAGGGGATCATTCACCACTTTTCTTTTGTTTGTATTTATGGAGGTCATTTTCCCCTCATTTTTAATTCTTTTTTAGTTATTAAGTAGATATACTCCTAATTTTAATATTCCGATCACATATAAGTGAAGAGAAGGTAATTCTTGGTGTGAATATAAATACATATGTGTAGAGCTGTCTTTTAACTGTTAACTTTAAAGCTGTCTTTTAACTCAAGTCTTTTAAACTCTACACATCTAATCCATTAAAATTCATCCCAATTTTTCTATATCACTGATTCTTTTAATCCAAAAATTCCTTCCAAGATCTTCTAGACATTCATATAATTCATTCAATTTTTTGCTTTTATGACGTTCTACTATTTACACTCGTGTTTGAAGTTTCTTTTAGCTTATTATTTATAGTTTAATATCCCAAAAAGAAAATATTTCAAGAATATATTTATTTATATCCTTGTAAAAGCCGATTTATTAACATCAACAAATTGTCATCTAAAAAAGAGAAAATCCTCTCGGAAATTGAACGTTATTTAATAAACATAATTTAACGTCAAATGATAAAAAGTCTATTAATAAATATTAAAAATATATTCCAAAAATAAATTTTTTCATTTAAAGATTGGCATTAATTTTATTGAAAAGAGTAAAAAATAGAAGGATATTCCACCGAAAACTTCAATCATTTAGAAAAAGGTACAATAAAATCCAAATTAAAATTTCTGAATAGGAAATAGAATATATTGCCGATATATAGTGGTGATCCACTAGATAGTTCCTAAGGCTTCTTCTTCATAGGAATCCTTAGGAAATTTCTTTTGATTGTGGAAAGAATTCAAATCATGAGTTTAATTAATAGTACACCTATCATTTATTACCGTTAACTGAAATGGCGAAACAACCATTCTAATTAATCTTCTACGATGAAAAATTTTTAAAATAAATACCAATTATTTGTTTCTCCTTATACAATTATATTTGCAAAATAAACTCCCCTACACTTCCCTCGTTTATTTTTATAAATTTTTATTTTTTCTGCTTTTCCCTCATTTCTCCCTCGATAGGCGGCGCCAAATCTTAAAGTCAAACTTTACAGCAATATAAGTCACTAATCGAACAAACAAAGAAATTCTGCTGCGAATGGCGCGAGAGCGGCAAATCTTCGTTGGTAAATATAAAATATATAAACTCTCTCAAAGTGTAATGTGTTTGTTGAGAGTGGACGAAAAAGCTAAATCACTGAAAAACGAGAATTTGGCGCAAAAATATTAGCGAAGAGGGATTTTTGTAGGACAATTTACTAAAAGGACGATTCACTTGAAAAGATGATTTATTGAATAAATACTGTACTTATTCCTCTGTATATAAGACATCTAAGACCTCTAAACACAAGAGATAAAATATTAAAGAGAGAGAGATTGGGGCACTCTCCGTTTCAAGAACACTTATTAGAACGGAGGTTTACCGAGAATACAGTGTGTAATCTCTCAAAAGTATTTTACCCTTGGAACCGAATTAAGATGACATATGAAGGAAACTGATAGTGATTGATCTGGGAGAGGGTGTCATATCAGAGAGGTTTGAATGTCTCCTTTTCCTTTCTACCCGTCAATACTTAATGGCCGTTTTTCCAAAATCAAGAAAAACTTCAAAAAAAAATTTTTTTCGGTGAATTGCCCATTTTATAAATTGTCTCCTATTAAAATGATGATCTACTGGCAACAGCTTTTGCACTTTTGTTTGCTGAGAAGAGAGGAAAAAAGAAGGTAGTAGAGGAGGGGAGAGGATAAATTAATCCTTCCACCAATCGGAGCGATTTCCTCCAAAATTGGGAATTTCATCTAAAAATTTATTCAAATCGATTATTTTTTTTGTCTATTTTACCCTCAAATTAACTAAAATAGTCCATTAGTAATTCAAAGAAAAATAAAAAAATAAAAAAGATTGTTTAGCAAAAATGATGGGGGGGGGGGGGGTTGAACTAAGAGAAGAAGACTTCTTTTTATTTTTTTAAAGTGCCATTTCCCTCCTTTCTCTATTTTGGGGGGCTCATTTCTTGTTTTACATAGTCCTCATCTTATTTAAATGCTAATTGCACATTTTTCACATGAAAATATTTTGGAAGCTTTTAATGGAGTAAATAAATGTTTTTGACTCTAAATAAATATCAGAGAGAGGGTAATTTTTATTTATTTAATTTATTAGTAAAAGAAGGCTAATTAATTTATTTTTAAAAAGCATAGGGAATTGGAAGAAGGAAAAATATGGTAATTTAATGAGGAATATTTAATGTTTTTTCGATTTTAAAATATAAATCTGCATGATTGAAGCAATAAACTCTAACACTGTTCAAATCTTCCAGAAGGATATTCCAGCCTCACTCAACTGAAGTAATTTAACTTTTCTTGGAAAATTTACTGGCAAAATATTTTTATTTCATTATTTAAATCTAAGGTAGCACCCCGAGCCTTCGGGGGCGGGATCGGTGTTTGCCGAGGTAGAGCCTTCGGGATTAGATCGGGGTTTTGCCTTAAATATTTAAAAGTTTCATTTTTAAATAAAATATTGAATAACTGATTTGATTGGCAATATTGTTGAGGACCTATGTAGATATTTTTGTTTACTAAAGAATTTAAAAACTATTTTAACGCATTTCAATCAGAAATTTTTTTACTGTACTTCCCAAATTATTTTTTTCTACAAAAAATCTTTTTTTTTTGTTTAATCATCATCTCCAACTATTTATTCCCCCCACAACTTTATTTTATATACTTTTTTATTTTAACATTTTTACCTTCCGCGCAGCTAATCCTGTCTCCTTTTTTGTCGGTACTCTCAAACAAACGTGCCAGAAACAGTTCAACACCACCAACATTGAAGAGCGGAAAAGATTAACAAATTCTTCTAACGGCATTTTTCTTTTGATCGATGACCGTGACGTTTTAAAGGGAAAACAAAAAGTGTTTAGTAGGTAGAAACAAATCGACCGGAAATAACAAAAAAATTAATCTCGAGATCAAAACAAAAACATTTTTGTACTTTATTTGTTTTTAAATAAATAGAAAATGATTTTAAAAAATTTTTTATAGAGATGGGAAATATTTTTAAAATTTTTCAAGGGATAAAGGAACCAGGGATCGAGCCGACACGATTCCCGAAAATCGTGAATTTAGTTTTCTGTCGGCGCGATCCCTGAAACGAACACATCGTTTTCTTCTAAATTAAATTTATATTTACTTAACTTTAGGTTCCTCTTTTTGTAAATTCAGATTTTTAATTTAGAAAGGAGGAGGAGGGAGAAGCTTTCAGGATACAAAAAATATATATTATGTAGACTTTGTAGACGCAAAAGTTTTCTTCTTCTAACTAATCAACTCAAAAAATTCAAGAAAGAAAATATAAATTTTTTTAAATTAATTTCCTCTCCAAATTTTTAAAACCCTCTCTTTAATATTTCTTTAATGTTTTAATATTTCTCCCAATTTTTAATTGTTTTTTAATTTTTCCTTTTTATGTATAGAAACGATTATTTGGCAATAAAAATAAATTATGCGCGAGTATATTATTTTCTCTCTTTATTCCTAAATTTTTTTTGTTGCGCCAGTCGTAATAATTTTAGAATAAAAGTTTGGAGAAATAAATATAGAAATTATTTTTATGACTAAATTTTCTAAAACTTGAATTTAAAGTTTTATATATTATGTCGAAAATAAATTTATAAAAAGTTATAAAAAAGAGATAAAAAAGAAATACCTCTATAGGGAAGAAAGGCCCCCTTTTTACTTGAAAAAGCAAAATATGAAGATTTGAATTGTAAATTTTTTAAATTAAAATTTTTAAATGAAACAAGAAATGGAAACACGTTGAAAAAAAATTGAACAGGCGTGAGTTATTTTTAAATAATGCATTCCTAACATTAAGGATAACTGTTAAACATCTTTCTAGATCTATCTAAAGAAAATTTTTTTGATGGACTTTTGATATCATTTCTAAATATTAATGTATAATATTTTATATTTATAATGTCGAAAATATGAAGATAATAAACGATAAATAAGGGAGGGCGATATCGGAGTCCAAATCGGGGTCGTCAGGATTTTCCAGACTTTTTCAAATCTCGATTTTTGTTGAAAACATTAGTAAGGTAAAATATCGATACCGATTTTCCTAAAAATAACGAGCTGGTATATGTATTGGCCCAAAAAGTATTCATTATCAGATATAAATATATATTTTGGACACCAAACAACGTTCAAATTTCTTCTAGATTTCTCAAATTTTTCTATAAAATCCCCCCCCCCCCCCCAAAAATATATTTTTCGTCTTCTCCATCTTCCCACAGACTTCCATAAACAGAATAAAATTATTTTCCCACCCAAAACTTTTTAGGCTAACAAAAAGGAATACTGTGGAAAATAAAAAGGAGTGTCGTCGGCTTTGTTTGTTTAATAAGCAAAAAAAAAGAAGAAGAGAAAGGAAGAAGATAATAATAAATTATTTTGGACGTGTTAAATAGGCGCGACATTAACCAAAAAAATTGTTGATAATTAAGGAATATTATTTCCCTTATCTTTTAATATTTTTGTTTTAAAAAGAAAGAGGAAAAGTTTTTTTTATCAGTAAAAATATTAAGAAAGGTTTATGGGACTTTTTTTGGAGACGGTTATTTATTTAAAATAAATGTCTCAAAAATAAGTAACTTTTATATTTTTGTTGATTTAAAGAATTAGAGATCAAAAAATTGAAGTACATTCGGTTCGCTTACATAAACTCTTTGGGATTAAAAAATTATCTAAAATTGAGTATATCCATTGGTGGAGATATCACATATTAATCCCAACTAAAATTTAAAAAAATGTACAGTAAATTGAGGTGTTATCTATATTATTGGGTGTATGTAAAAATGAGATCTGTTTGTATTCAATTAAAAATTTTTTATAGTATTTTAAGTAGTGATCAGTGTTGGGTGGCTCCGGGGGTTAACTCGGCCAAAGCCGGAGCTAAGAGAAACAAAGCTGGAGCCAAAAAACGCCTAATACCTAGCACTGGTCCTCATGTAAACATTCGTACTTACTACATATTACATATGTAACCATTTTTCTTTCCAACACATTTTTAAATAAATTTTCATTCATTTTGTCCTAGAAAAAAATTAGAGGAACTAGGGGAATTCTGAGGAAAGAATGAAATTTTAAGGTAAAGGGAACAAAGATGAAATAAATATCTAAAAATGAGGTAAAGTAATTAAACTTTTTGAATATTTAAAAGAAAAACTTGCCTGATTATAAAAATATTTTTTTTAGAAATTTTAATTGTATAGAAAATTAAATATTTATTTCCCTTCTTTTTACTGCGCAAAAAAAAAGAAAAAGGTGAATAAGAGGGGGATGGATGTATGTACAAATCAAAACAATTTACCAACAATTTAATGGTTGTTTTCCTTTGCAAATCATTGCAGTAGATAAAAAAGAAGAATTAAAAGTAAATTCTTCTCTACCGTAATGCTTGTTTTATACGCCAATTCAAGCGAGTCAAAATGAAAAAATGGAAGGAAAATTGGGTATATCGAAGTTGGGAGAGGGGGGGGGACAAAATGAATGAAAATTTGGAGGGGTGAAGGGAACATTGTGGTAGTGTGGAGGGAACATTATATGTTTGGGGGTAGGAGAGAAGGAGAATAAAAAATTTTTGTGGGAGAATTTAAGAGAAGAAGAGAGGGGTAAACGATTGTTGGAGTCTATTTAACTAGTCTATTATTCATCATCAAAGTCGAGGCGCCAGATTTAGACATTAAGGCGCGGTGGAGCTAAGGCGTAGAAATTTATTTTAGAAAGATGAGGTCTCACGAAATTTTTGCACAAAGGTCCTAGATGGAATTTCATTCTCGTATTAAAAATTTCAGACTTTTTAGCTAATCGAATAATCAAAAATATTATTCATCAATATTAAAAATTATGGTCAAAAAGTCAAATTTTATTTAAAAACCTGGGGATTTTTGTCGAGTTTTTCGACAATAATTTTTAAACTATTTACCAAAAATTCTGAAATTTGTAGCTAAGTTTTAGCAAAATTTGCAAGTGAGTTAATAAAATAAAATTTTACAATTTTCGGCTCTCCATAAACAGAAATATCCTCGATCGCGCCATACTCTTCCACGCCCTAACATCCACAAAGAAGAGAGAAAGAAATGAATTTCGGGTGAGAGGAACCCCAAAAAATCTTTTTTTAATGTTTATTTTATACCCGCCCACCACAATTTAAACAACCACTCACAAACAATAGGGAAAAAACTCCTCCTTTCCCCCTTCCCTTTATTTTCTTTTTTCTTTCCCCTCTCGTCACAAGAAGTGTATTAAATATTATATAGTCTTCCTTTCTTAATTTTAAATTCCCCTTAGTTAAAACCCCCCTAAAATTTGTCAAAAATCCTCTAAATTCCCCAACTTAATCCCATAAATCATTTAAAAGCCTCTCAAATATTTTTTACGTTCTTTTTCTTCTTTAAAAACATGTATTTTTAACAGAAAAATAATCCCGGCAGACTAAAATACCCGAAAATGCCCTCCTAAGCGCCGATTAGTCTCTGCCGGGCCGCATAAGTAATCTTCTTCTTCCCCTCTTTTAAATAATTTTTTCTCTTCATTTCACGGCCCTTTTCTTTAAAATTTTTAGGTAATTCCCCCCATCACTTGTTGATAATCCAAAAAATATATACTCATCGACCTAAGGCTTATCCTACTTAAAAAATTAAAAGAATAGTTTTAATGGGGAAAGAAATTTTTTGAAGGAGGAGGGGGAAGTAATCTTTATTGTTATAATTAGATTAATAGATCTTATAAGGAAATCCTCTAATTAAAATTAATAAAAAGATTATTGAGAATGAGGAAACTTTTTAGAACAAGCTAAATGGTAAATTTATAATACCAAGGTCGAATCTTAATTTATTCGGTCATTTAAGGGTATCTCAAGTTTTTTTGAATATAATACATAATTCTTAAAGTCAGCCTTCAATTTGCTTTATTTTCATCGCTTAGTTATGATATTATTGTCAAAAATCTTTAAAAGATAACTTTAAAAAATCTTAAAAGATACATTTATTAGTTCACGGTTTTGTGATAATGAAAATGATTTTTTATCCTCAAATCATAGTTTAAACTAAAATTTTAAAAACCTAGATAAAATAAACAGACACCCTCGTTATTCTAAAATTCTAAAACATTAAATTTGCAATGATTTTTCAAAATTGAGATCAAAGGTCCCTCTATTGTATCTCTTCTAAAATTGTTTTCAAAGTTTATTTCTCGAGGATATTTTAAAGATAAGAGAATTACTGTATAAATATTTTCAATAATTACATACATACATATATCCTCCTACCTTTATTTTTTTAATTTGCCACGTCAGTAATATTTTAGAAGGAATTTTTATTAAATAAAAGCCAAAGAAAGTAAAGGCGATAAAGTAAAATCTGAGAGGGAATTATTTGAAAAAGAAGATTTTCTTGACAGATTTCTTCATTCTTTTAGTTATGGTCGGTCAGTCATCTTTATGTCCAAAATAAATTAAAAATAAAAATAACAAAAATGAAATCATTAGAGGATTTTATTTGTTTAAAATAAAGAAAATGTTTTTTAAGAAGAATTTTCCGGAAATCTTCTTTTTGAAGAGAGAAAAGAAGATTTTTAGAGGCTGATCCTGATTTTTGGGGAAAATTTAGGGAAAATGACGTTATTTTGGAGGATTTGACGATTTTTATAAATGATAAAGATTTTTGCAATCCTTGAGGATTTTATTTAATTAAAATTATGGGAGAAATTGAGATTCCCTCCCTGAATTCTCAATCCCCTGTTAATTTTAAATTATTGTCTACAGGGATAAGTTACTAGTTAAATTACTCTCTTAGCTTAAAAAATAATATTTCCAATCAGCAACCTTATCCCCCAGATCCTTTCTCTTAAAAATCCAAGCCACTATTTTAAAGAGACTGTTCCATATTTTTTCCCTTAAAGATCCACTCCATTTACTTTCAACTTCTAATCCCAATATCACATAACTTTCAGCTTCCTCTCAAAAACAAATTATGTATTTACTTCCTCCAAAGGATATTTATTTGTTATACATATATTTCTTTAAATTTAATTTACGGAAATGAAAAGCAAAAATTAAAAAAAAGAAAAAATAAAAATAATAATAATAAAAACATTTTGACCACTAAACTACTTTATTTAATTGCCCCATTACGTAAAAAAGTATTAAAAAATATTTGTAACAAAATTAAATATAAATACATTTTTTCTTCACTCCTCCCTTATGACCATTCTTTGAGAGATCATTTAATAAAATAAATTTATTTTTGGGAAAATTCTCGGATTAATTTGCTGACGTCTAAAATGAGGGGAGGAGGGGAAGGGAATATATAAAAATAGGGACAGATTTGGCTTTGATTCCTTTTATATATTTTTAAGATTTTTACGTAGTTTTGTGAGCGCATCCTTTTCAGAAAAAAATAAAATAAATAGAAAATTTTTATTTCTTTTCTTTATTTTTGTGGCATTTTTGATTTTTGACTGAAAATTAAGTGCGTCAGGAAATAGCTTTTATTTAAACACAAATAAAATGAATTGGATTTTAATAGCCAGGAATTTAATGAATGGACAAGGATTGGATATAAGGAAGGGATATAAAGCACATTCTGTCCTCAATAAAATATTCCTTCAAAAATATCGAGAGTTTGTGGGCTGGCATACAAAAAGTATTAAGTGATACAGTCAATCCTGATTTTTATTTACTCCTTTGGGCTGAAAACCTAATAATGAGGGGGCTAGTAATAATTCCTAATAATGAGAGGTACTTTAAAACAAGGGGTATAAACTTGGGCAGCTCCACCCATCCAAGTAACTAACCAAATATAAGTTAATCTATTTTGATTTTAATGGTATTTAAAAATAAGATTCGAGTATCTTCTATTTATTGTTTGAATTGTTCTAAAAAGTTTTCTCAAAAAATGTTCTTTTAATATTTTCTATTAATTCTTCATTCAGATTTTCTTAACTTTCTAATAAATTGCCAAATTTTTCTTTAATTTTTATTTGAATTAATTTCTTTCTTCGCTCTAAACAATGAGCAGCAGCTACAACATCCAAAATTCAGCAGCAGCCCAATCAATGGCTGCTTATTTTAAATCTGTTAGTGGAGGGCCTAATCCATACACAACTTCCTCACAATGTTTTTTTTAAAAATTTTAATAAAAAATATTAAAAAATTTTTGTAGCTCCATTAGCCTTTTCTGCGGCGGCAGCGGCTGCTAGTGCTGGGTTTTCACCTGCAGCTGCTATGGCTGTGGCTAATGGGTAAATCTTTTAGTTAATTTAATAAAATTTTAAAAAACCTCTATATAATGGACACTCTCTAAAATATCTCAAATACCCCACTTTATCCTATCCCTCACTTGAAGTAGAGGTCGGTGCGGGACGGGATCTCGCGCGGGATTTTGCGGGATCGCGTCCCGAAATCCCGCATTTTTTTGAATTCCGGGATTTATCCCGCGGGATCTCGTCCCGCAAATATTTAAAAGAAAAATCCCGCATGCGGGATCCCGCAAACACGATCTTACCGACCTCAAGTTTAAAGCTCTAATTTATCTCAACTTCTCGTTTATCACCTCGAATTATCCCAATACCCCTTTCCCAGTTATCTCAGAGGGTTGATTTCCTCAAAGGGGTTTTATAAGTTAGAAATAAATAATTCAAAATTCTCTTATATCGGGTTAAACATAAATAACCGATCTTCCCTTCACAGATTTCCATTTTCTTCACCAGACGCCTCAGGGCTTTGGTCAACTGCGCCACCACGTTTTGGGTGAGAATCTTTATTTCCTTCTAGAAAAATTTTTTTCAATTTAAGAAAGCAGAGAAGAGAGAGAACAACATTCTCTCGAGCTCAATTAGATATACTTGAAAAGGTTTTTTTGAATTAATTAAAAAAAATAATTTTCCCTAAATTTATAGCAATTTATATCACAAAGATATCCAGACATGTAAGAATTAATAATAATTTTAAAAATAAAATATTTATTTTTTAATAGATATTTGAGAGAAGAAATGGCAGCAAAAATTGGTTTGCCAGAATCTCGTGTACAGGCAAGTTTTTTTTAATTTTTTTATTTAAATTTTGGGTGGGTTAAACCTTTTTTTGTGTAATATTTCTAAAATTTAAATATCCAATATGGATTTGTACTTAGTTTCAAACTTCCCTAAAGTAAAGCAGCTGGGCTCCGGAGCCGGCTCCGGAGCTAACTCCCGGGACCATACCCAGCACTGATAATAATAATGGGTTCTAAGGTTTCGGTTTCATATATCCGAAACCGAAAATCTGGAAATTTTCGGTTCTGATATCTGTTCCGGATATCCTATATTTCCCATAACCATAATCCGGAGATGCCCCATATTTTTTTGTGTATACCTAAATACTTTTCCTATTGTCTCCATTAATTTTAAACAAGAAACGTTTAAGGTCTGGTTCAAAAATCGTCGGGCCAAAGCTCGTCAAGTCGAAAAAATGGATAAGCGTATATCTTCAACAAATTGTTTACGTCTTCCCTGTTCCTCCACAAATGGAGGAAAATTAATAATAAATGGGGGAATTTCTTCAACAACTTCAGATTCTTCTTTGGATAATTCAATAAAAAATGAAAAAATAAATAATTTAAATAATATAAAATTAGAAGAAAATGAGGGGGGAATATTAAATAATAATGAAAGTGGGGGAGGGATATCCCCAGGTTCTCAATTAGAAGCTGAACCTAAAATGCAACAACAACAACATTTGGCTAGCATGTATTTGGGAAATCTTTCACCGAGCGCTAGTAAATATTTTAAAATATTTTCTTGGGATATTTTGTATATTTGCAATTTGAGAAGGATTTGGAAGTATGATTTGAGAGTAATGATTTGAGAAGCAAGGAAAGGGTGAAAACCAAAGAAGTGTGCCTCCCAACTGTAAAATAGTAAAGCTATCGAAGATCCTTAGTCTTTAGTCTTGAGATCAAATTTTGGTCTTGATTCTTGAAAAAATTTTTGGTTTTAGTCAAGGGAGGCGTGGTTTTTGAAATTAAATGTTTATAAAACTAAAAAGTTATCTAGATTTCATTAAATAATAGAGAACCTTTAATAAACTTTAATCAGATATTGTCACATCCCTCTAACTTTTACTCATTTTAAAACCCCATCTTAATTAAAAAATATTTTTTTATTTAATTAAAGTGATAAACTATTACCCGCCATTTCGTAATGGGGCATATGCCGGTGTTTATGGCAATAGTTACACCAACAATTCTATGGATATGTATACAGCGGTAAATTTTAGATTTTATAAATTATAGGCTAAAATAAATACAATTTTAAATAAAAACTTTTTTGAAAACTTGAAAATAAAATATTTAAAAATAAAAAAATTCTTTTTTTAAAGGCTTATCCAACAATGGCTGTCCAACAATGGCCGCCGCTGCAAATATGAGTATGAATGGATATACAAATAATATTAGCTCTGCTATGAATAATCTTCCTCAAGTAGAAATTTATTAAAATAAAATTTATCAAAAATAATTTTTATTCTATTTTTTAGAGTTTAAATGGTTTTATGAATTAAAAGAGAGAAGGGAGGAGAGGCCATCCAAAAAAAATAAAATTTTAAAAATTTTTGTTTAACCTTTTTCTTTTCTCCATTTATCTACAACAATTTTTCGATGCAATATAATAATTAATTTAAAAATTAATTAATAATAAAAATATATATTTACCTACCTAATTAATGTAATCTACATATGAAAAAGTTCTTTTTTTAGTTAGAAATTGGTAGAAACTTAATTTCCCTGACAAAAAATTTTCTTTAACTTTCCTAAATAATTCCCCTAACAAAAAAGTCTCTTATAATGAGAGTTGACTAATTTTAAGTAAACTCTATTAATAGAAAACTAAACTATAATTTTGTTGATTCTAAGAATTGTTCATTCTATCAACTCCCCCTTCCTTAAAATGTCCAAGCCAACTCTCTCGGAGGAATAATATCCTTCCATAATTTAAAAAAATGAACTTTTTCTTTTAATTTTTAGTTAATAATCCACCAAAAAGAAAAAATATTTTTGTACAAAAATTCCCTCATTTTAATTTTTTGTGAATTATTTCTAAATAAATATATGTGATATACTAAGTATGTTTAATTTTTATATAGAGAAAATTTAAATTAAAAAAAATATTTAAATCTTCCTAAATTTAATTAATGTTTGCAGTTAATCATTAATTATTTATGCTCGACAACCGGCTTTGATTAACTACTCTCTTTTATTTTTTTAAATTTTTTTCACACCTTTTTTTCTTTATATCAAAAGAAAAAATTTTTTAAACTGCAAATTTTTTTGTTTTATTTTAATTTTTAGTCCAAAAAATATATTTTTATTTATTTATTTAACGAACAAACACAAGGTATGTAATACATACACTAACAGTGTTTAAAAAAATACAAAAATTAAAACAATAATAAAACAAATGTCATAAATAATTAAAACAAGAGAAAAAAAAATTATTTTAAAGTAATAAACCTAATAAAAAAAATTAAAGTGTCAATATATGGGATAAATTTATATTTAAAATTTAAATATGAATTTTATTTTAAAATTTTAAAAATTTAGAATTTTAAAAATAAAAATTTTAAAATAATAAATAAGAAAAATTTTAAAATTTAATTTATGATTAAAATTTTAAATTATAAAAAAAAATTAATAAATTAAAAAAAAAATTAATGGTCTATAATGTGTAAAATTGAATTTAAAATTTAAATCTGAAAATTGTTTATTTAAAATTTTAAAGATTTAGAATTTTAAAAATAATAATTTTAAAATAATAAATAAGAAAAATTTTAAAAATTAATTTAAAGATTTAAATTTTAAAGGATATTAAAGAAAAAAAAAATTTTTTTTTTTAGAATCAATCTTAAACCACTAAGGCGACATACTAGGGAGATTTTTTTTCAAATGATTTTTAAAAGTTTTTATAGTCTTAATGCCAAGAAATTCTTTAGGGAGTTTATTCCATGGGTTTATTATTCTTATGAAAAAGTTATTCTTGCCTATATTTTTGTACCTTTTATTTTGTAACATAAATGGTTTTCTTTTGGATCTTGCAAAAATAAAATATTTATTGGGGTTTAATGAGGTTTGGCTATTCATTATATTATATGCCATATATAGGTCAGCTAAACCTCTTCTTCTACTTAATTCATCTATATTACATACAGTAAGTCTATCTTTGTATGTTTTTGGGACTAGTCCGCATCGCCTAAATATTTGCCTAGTATAATACTTTTGAACCCTTTCTAACCTAGTGCTATTTTGTGTATTAAGAGCTCCACTCCAAACCTGGGTAGCATATTCAAGATGAGGTCTAATGTAAGTTTTATAAATAAAAACTAAGTTTTTTAGATCTCTTATTTTAAAGATTCTTAGTATAAGATAGATTTGTCTATATGTTTTTTTAATAATTGAATCTATATGATAATTAAAAGAAAGTTTGTCATCAATATAAACTCCAAGATCTCTTGCAACATTGCATTTTGCTACATCATTATTATTGATATAGTAATCTTTTTTGGTATTGTTTTTACCAAGATATATAGCTAAGCATTTTTCATTTGAAATGGTTAGACCATTAGATAACGACCACTTTTCAAGTTCTTTTAGATCATGGACTAGTATATCTCTAGTATTATCATTATTATGTGCAACATATAATTTTATATCATCAGCATACATTTTAACATTTATACCTCCAGAAAATATTTTAGGCAGATCATTGATAAATATTATAAAAAGTAAAGGTCCGAGGACACTGCCTTGTGGTACTCCTGAGGAGATAGGAAAATTATCAGAAAAATCATTTTCAATCTTAACTCTGAAACTTCTGCCAGTTAGAAATTCTTTAATAAATTGATAAATTTTCCCAGTTATTCCAATATTAGACAATTTTCGCAATAGTATTTCTATTGGAACGCTATCAAACGCTTTGGAGAAATCAATATAAATAACATCTATGGATTTGTTATCCTGTAGTTGGGTATAGAAATCATCCAGCATAGTTAATAGTTGTGTAGTTGTTGATCTTCCTTCGAGAAAGCCAAATTGTTCACTCGAGAGAATACCGTTAGCATATAAAAAGTGTTTAATCTTCATTGCTAGAATTCTTTCAAATACTCTACAAAGAGTACAGGTTATAGATATGGGTCTGTAATTATTTGTAATATATTTTTCGCCGTTTTTATAAATAGGAATAATATAGGATGTCTTCCAAATATCAGGAATAGTACCGCTATCTAGAATAATTCTAAATATTTCAGTAATAACATGAGCGACTGTTTTGTGACATCTCTTGAGAAGTAAATAAGGAATGCCATCTGGGGAAGTTGAATTAGTAGCAGGGAGTTTCATTAGTATTTTAGATATAGTTATAATATCGAATTCTGTATCACCTATGCATGAATCAGATTGATTTATTTCTGGAAGTATAAAATTATTTTTTTGAAATTGTTTAGCAAAATTGGTAGCAAATAAATTGCATTTTGCCTTATTGTCACTATGAATAGTTCCATCTGAATCAATAAGATATGGGATATTTCTATTATTCCCAAGTTTAGACTTAAAGAATTTATGTATGGCATTATTACCTTTTGAAATAACTTTTTCTTCTTTAACCAAATTAATGCGATTTAGTTCTTTTCTTAATAATTTTGAAATAATTTTATATTCCATTTTTGTGTCATTATTTTGACTATTTCTGATTTGCCGGTATAAAGTTAATTTTCTTCGAATGAGATCCTTAATCTTTTGAGGATAATTCTCAGTAATTATTTTATTGATGGGTTTTAATGGAAAATGTTTGTTAAAGAGTTCAAAAATATTCTGGATTATAATATTATATTTGTCATTTGATGTGAAGACGATCGAAAGTAAAACATCCCAATCATTTGCTGCAATGTCTAAATTAAGCTTGTCGAATGTCTTAGTTTTAAGATTTCTTAACAGAATTTTATTTTTTATTTCTTTTGGACATTGGGCATCTATGGAAAACAATATTTTATTGTGATCAGAAGTTGAAAAAGGCTCATCAACTTTAACTTGAGAAATAAGTTCAGATGGTCGAGAAAGAATCAAATCAATCATAGAGTTTTCTCTAGTATTATCTTTGACATGTTGAGTAAGATTATTTCGAGACATGAAGTCAAGAAAAATGTCGGATAAATTAAGATTCGAGTTATTATTAGATTTATGAAGGTCGATATTAAAATCACCACAGATTATGGTCCTTTGGGTAATATTTTCTTCCATAAACTTAAATATTTTCTTAGTATTTCTGATATTACAATCTGGAGGTCTATAAAGGCATAAAATCTGTATGAAATTTTGACTATTAAGTCTTAAATTTATAATTTCGCACCCAAATTTGGTGGTAGAATAATTAATTTTTAGAGGGATATCATTATGGACTAAAATAAGACAACCCCCACCCTTTTTCTTTTGACGGTTAGCAAAGACTGATTCATATTTACCATTAAATTTCATTTCTGAGATTATAGCCATTTCATCCCTAATCCAAGTTTCCGTAATAATAACAAGATGGAAATTATTAGACTCCAAAAGATACTTAAATTCACCCATTTTATTCATTATTGACCTGGCATTAAACAAAACACATTTAAGTTTATTAGCATGTATAGGTTTTTGATAATTTTTTACTTTGTGTTTGTTCTGTTCTCCCTAGTTATTTTGTGCCCTTAGTGGTTTAGGATTAGAGAAATAATGAAAGTGGGGGAGGGATATCCCCAGGTTCTCAATTAGAAGCTGAACCTAAAATGCAACAACAACAACATTTGGCTAGCATGTATTTGGGAAATCTTTCACCGAGCGCTAGTAAATATTTTAAAATATTTTCTTGGGATATTTTGTATATTTGCAATTTGAGAAGGATTTGGAAGTATGATTTGAGAGTAATGATTTGAGAAGCAAGGAAAGGGTGAAAACCAAAGAAGTGTGCCTCCCAACTGTAAAATAGTAAAGCTATCGAAGATCCTTAGTCTTTAGTCTTGAGATCAAATTTTGGTCTTGATTCTTGAAAAAATTTTTGGTTTTAGTCAAGGGAGGCGTGGTTTTTGAAATTAAATGTTTATAAAACTAAAAAGTTATCTAGATTTCATTAAATAATAGAGAACCTTTAATAAACTTTAATCAGATATTGTCACATCCCTCTAACTTTTACTCATTTTAAAACCCCATCTTAATTAAAAAATATTTTTTTATTTAATTAAAGTGATAAACTATTACCCGCCATTTCGTAATGGGGCATATGCCGGTGTTTATGGCAATAGTTACACCAACAATTCTATGGATATGTATACAGCGGTAAATTTTAGATTTTATAAATTATAGGCTAAAATAAATACAATTTTAAATAAAAACTTTTTTGAAAACTTGAAAATAAAATATTTAAAAATAAAAGAAAATTCTTTTTTTTAAGGCTTATCCAACAATGGCTGTTGCCGCCGCTGCAAATATGAGTATGAATGGATATACAAATAATATTAGCTCTGCTATGAATAATCTTCCTCAAGTAGAAATTTATTAAAATAAAATTTATCAAAAATAATTTTTATTCTATTTTTTAGAGTTTAAATGGTTTTATGAATTAAAAGAGAGAAGGGAGGAGAGGCCATCCAAAAAAAATAAAATTTTAAAAATTTTTGTTTAACCTTTTTCTTTTCTCCATTTATCTACAACAATTTTTCGATGCAATATAATAATTAATTTAAAAATTAATTAATAATAAAAATATATATTTACCTACCTAATTAATGTAATCTACATATGAAAAAGTTCTTTTTTTAGTCAGAAATTGGTAGAAACCGTGGCGCGAACTTTGCGGACCCGAATTTTGCGGACCCGAAATTTGCGGACCCGAAATTTGCGGAACGAAAGTTGCGGACCCGAAGGTTGCGGACATGAAGTTTGCGGACCTGATCTTTACGGAACCAAGATTTATGGACCGACACTTGAGTAAAAAGGAAAAATTAAAAATTTTATTTTTCGAGGATTCCGGCAGAGTTTACCATGATCCGTACCGGATTCAAGATTTTTTCTTGATTTTTCAAAATTTTTATCAATTTTTTATCTTAAAATTATTTCATAATTTAAATAATCGAGAAAATTCATTAAAAAATCATTAATATGGCCATTTTGTAAGGTCATGATGCCTGAATTTATCCTAATTAACGCCGCAGGCTAAAATTTTTGAAATTTCTGAGGCTCAGTACACTCTATTGTCGGTTCGCAAATTTTTGGTCCGCAAATTTCAGATCCGCAAAATTCGGGTTCGCAAAGTTCGTGTCCGCAAATTTCGGGTCCGCAAATTAAAATCCGCAAATTTCGGCGCGCCGTAGAAACTTAATTTCCCTGACAAAAAATTTTCTTTAACTTTCCTAAATAATTCCCCTAACAAAAAGTCTCTTATAATGAGAGTTGACTAATTTTAAGTAAACTCTATTAATAGAAAACTAAACTATAATTTTGTTGATTCTAAGAATTGTTCATTCTATCAACTCCCCCTTCCTTAAAATGTCCAAGCCAGCTCTCTCGGAGGAATAATATCCTTCCATAATTTAAAAAAAATGAACTTTTTCTTTTAATTTTTAGTTAATAATCCACTAAAAAGAAAAAATATTTTTGTACAAAAATTCCCTCATTTTAATTTTTTGTGAATTATTTCTAAATAAATATATGTGATATACTAAGTATGTTTAATTTTTATATAGAGAAAATTTAAATTTAAAAAAAATATCTAAATCTTCCTAAATTTAATTAATGTTTGCAGTTAATCATTAATTATTTATGCTCGACAACCGGCTTTGATTAACTACTCTCTTTTATTTTTTTAAATTTTTTTCACACCTTTTTTTCTTTATATCAAAAGAAAAAATTTTTTAAACTGCAAATTTTTTTGTTTTATTTTAATTTTTAGTCCAAAAAATATATTTAATTGCAATACTTTTAACTGTTATTTAATGCAACAAAAATTGTAAATATTTGAATGACTCATTTCTTTAAAATTTATTTAAACTTTAAAATGTTTCTTTAAATTCTTTTTCTTTCATTTTTATATTGTCTAAAATTTTAGCGATTTGTGTCATTATGGGAACTGTTCTTGTATTCCCTGCTGGTGTGGATATGAGAAACTAGCCGTCTTGAAAAGTAAATTCAGTATTTGGGAATCGAATCGGCATTTGAAGTTAAAATGTCGCTTTGTAGAATAGGCCCCTTGTGTGGATGTCTTAAATTCGTAAAAATTTCAAATCCGCTAAATTACAGTGTGATCTTCTTTTTCTAGGGCGATTCTTTTAATAAGGGTTTTTTACTCAATTTTTACCTCAGTTTTTACCCAAGTAAGAGGAACCTGGTAAATATACTACCTCATTTTTAGAATACCGCCCAGTAATTCCAAATCCAAAAATTTCTTTTAAAGAAGATTTTTAATTTGAAAACTCCCTCCACCATTAAACCCCCACCTATATATTTATCAAAACATTTTTTCAAAAATATATTATTTACCTACTCCTTCCAATCATTTAAAATAAAAATATCAAAAAAAAATTAAAAAGAGAGAGGAATCCGTGCGCGCAAATTCATAATTAACAAAATGAATGTAATCAATCATTTTTAGATTACGAACTCTAAAAATGAATGGAAAATAACCACAGACCTTTTAAAACAAGTCATTTTATTATTTTAAATTTATTGATAATTGCAGTATTAATAACAACGCCTAAAAGGAAAAAATAGAGTTTTTATCAAGTGTGAGAAAACTTTAATTTTTTTTTATTTTTTTTTATTCGCATGTTGGAATCTTCCAATTTTTGAAAATAATTTTAAAGAGTTTTTGAAGAGCTTTTTTAAGAGCTTCATTAACCTTTTTAATAACTGTAACAAACGATTAAGAACAGACTTCTATTTAGATTTTAATAAAGTTAACGAATTTCACATTTAATATGGTCCACTAAACCTCCTTAAGGGAATATTGAAAGTACCAAACGAAAGACAATTGAATCTGTTGAAGAGCTGGACAGAGAAAAGGATAAAATTTCTTTGAAATTTAAGTGTTCATTAAAGAAGATTTTTCAAACAACCTATGTACAAGGGGTGTGCAATTTTGCCTTCCGTCTTTCGCTTTTCGGCACATCTCTGCTATGTACCTTAAACATTAATAAATGTGAGATTGCTTACTTTACTAAAATCTAAAGATTACTGGTTTTCGAAATAAAGAAAATTAGGGTTTGGATTGAGCTTTATTTACAAAAACATCCCTTGAGAGAATAATTCCCCTTTCGAATTTATTAAATACGCCAAAAATAAATAAATAACATAATGCCAAAATAAAAAAATATTCCTAAAAATTTTCTTGCCTCAGGCATTTTAGCTTTCCTTTATTTTTTCAGATTTTTTTCTTGCCTTTTTTAAAAGAATGTTTGTGCCTTCTTCTTCTTCAAATCATTCCCCTATTTTTGCCAATTCTTCTTCTGGCCCAAATTCTGATTTTGTTGTTTCTGCAACCGTTTGTCCAAGTATTACAGCTGTTCAACAAGCAAAATTATGTCAGAAAAGATGTTTACAATGGAGGGATATATTTTCTGAAAGAATTTATTTGGTTTTCTTAAAAAATTTTTTTTAATATAAATTTTTTTCCAAAGGTTTGTAATCAAATCCACCCAGGAATGGGACTTGAAAAGGATGCTCACCAATACATTTCTGAAATTTTGGCAAGAGTTTTGTATGAAATATTGGAGCAAGCGCCAACAAATCCTGAAGATTTATTACAAAAAGTAAAGACTACATTCCCTTTGGCATTGGGGAATTTTGTGGCAAAAGTAAGTTGAAAATTTTTGTTTTTTTCAATATTTACTATATGTAATCCACTTTTGACAGCTCTGAAGATTCTTTTATTACTCGATCTTCTTAAGATTAATTGAATTTCTTCCTTAATATACTCCGGCATTCTGGACTTCCTTACTTAAAATATGATTTTTTATCCCTATTTCTTTTCTTGTTCTGTCTTCGCCCCCCATTCTAACACATTTTCACCCCATCCATTTTATTCATAAAATCAATCTCCCTAGAATTAAATTTTTAAAATATACCATTTAAGGAAACTAGAGATTCTGTTCAAAATTTTTTTCTCAAACGCCTTAACCAAAGCAAATCAAAAGAAGTTAAATCTCTGGCTGCACTTTATAGAAAAATTAATAATGTATCTAAAGAACATTTGGGACAAAAATTGGATGAGAAAACAGTTTCTCAATTAATGCATGTTTTGGAATATATTCTACACGATTTATTAAATGTAAGGGAAGAGATTTTTGATTAAAATTTTTTAAGTTTAATGTTTTAGTGGACAGGCACTTATGTAAATAAACTTCTCGATGAAAGCAGCACAATAAGTCTATTTGGATTAAGAACTGCTTTAAATGCTGACAGAGTTTGTTTAAAATAATATTTTTTGGTTAATTTTATTGTTTAATTATTAGGGGCTAGCTGATTTACTTGAAATTCTTTATGGAAATGAAGAGGAACTTTCTTTGGCAGGAGTTTTTACAAACACTACACAATCTTCTCCGGCTGCGCATACAGTTAATTTTTTGATTTTTAATTATTTTTTAATGGAAAGGTCCATTTTAAATAATCTTTTAAGGGGGTTTTCACCTATGTTCTGAACTTTCTTCAGAAAGTTTCCTACTTATGTTAGAAATCTTCTAAAAAATTTTCTTTTAACCGCGAAAGTTTATTCCATATTTTCTTTCAGTAAAGTTTCCCATCCATTTTTGAGCTAAAATAAGACTTCAAAATATTCATATTTTTAAGAATTTATTCATTTAAAAAATTTTTATTTAATTTTAGCCATCTATTTCTTCTTCAATTTCTGTAGACCAGCATGTACAAGAATCTGATAAAAGTCAATATTATGAAAAGGTTTTATTCAAATATTTTTTTAAATTATTTCCCCTTAAATTCTACAGCTTTGTAATGAATTTAAACAAGACGAAATGCGTTTTATTCGTGACCTTAGTATGATCGTTAATGTTTTTAAGCGTCGTTTGGAAGCAGGAATAATTGGAAGTTCCCCTTCTAAAGACAACTATATTGCTGGAATATTTGGAAATGTTCATGAAATTTATGAACTTACAATAAAAATACATCGAACAATTGAGGATGGAATTGATATGGCAAGTCCCCCATTACTTGGAATGGGACTTTGGGAATTGGCAGAGGGGTGTGAATTTGATGTTTATCTTCAATTTATGGTTTGTTTAAATTATATGATTTTAATAAATTCATTTTTAAATTTAAGGAAGTTTTCAAAGAACCGCTTAATAAGAAAATTGAAAGAATGATGAAAGAGCCCACTTATCTAGAGTATTTTGATGTAAGTTTTTATTCATTGTTTTTATCGGAAATTTGTTTCAGGAAAAATTTTAATCCCATTGATATGATTTTTGCCGATCATTTTCTGATCAAAAATGGCCTTTAATGTTGACTGCCCTTAATTCTTGTTTAATTTTCAGATTGAAGATAGAATTTATAGTGGCACTCCTGGCGGGCATACTTTCCGAATGGCTGTTAAATATGTTTTACCTTCTTTACTTTATTCTGTAATGGCACATTTGAGATGTTATGGTGAATATGTTAAGGTTTCTTAAAGTTCTGTTTATTTACAAAAAACTTTTTTAAGCTAATGATGGGTGCAACAGAACAGGAAACTGATCAAAAAGACCTTTACAATACAGCAATGTATTTAAATGTTGTTGGGAAACGAATTCAAGATCTTAAACTTCCAATTGCTCCACACATGTTTTTTAATTAATTTTTAACTCAAATTTTTATTTTTAAGAAGCGAAAAATATTCTCGTGGCATTCGGCGTGACAATACTCGGTCTTTTCATATGAATGTTATCCAGCATATACAAAGAAGCATTGGTCTGTTTTTTGATAAAACCCTTGTATTTTCTTTTTATTTTAGAAGGCTGGGAAGGCAAAGAAATTGGTTATATGTGTAATATGTTTATAAGAGAAGGAGAACTTCTCCAGATGAGAAATTCACCGACAATTGCAGGTAATTAGGGTTCTTGTTAGCCGTTTATTATTTAGTTCTTGTTGACTTTTATAAAGAATGTCCTTTTGGCAATTGGTCGGAATTTATTTTCTGTCTTTCCTTTTCCGAAAATTTTCTGTTTCCTACATCTTTAGTACTGACACCTCCGACTGTTCCGACCCACCTCTGCCTCTCATTCCCTTAAACTTCTTGTTATTACTGCTATGAACCAGAAACTCCAAATCTATATTTTTTAGTTTCGTTTCTAACACAAATATTAATTTTACTAGTTTCTAGATAATATTCTCCGTACTCGATCTAATTGGACTGAAAGATATGTTTTTCTCTTTGACCACTTATTGGTTATATGCAAATCACTTAAAAACCATAACACAAAAGGAAATGTCACTGGCAGTCAATATTTATCTTCAACATCAGCTTCATACAAATTTAAAGATAAATTATACATTCGACGATCAGATATAATTGATTTAGAAGACGATGATGAAGTTAAAAATGCTTTTAAAATATGTACAACAGCAAAGGGGAGTAATGATGAATATATGAATATTGTGACTTTATTTTGTCAAACACCGGAAGACAAAGAAGCTTGGATGACTTCTTTGGTTGAAATGCAGACTGCTGGGTAATCTTATGTTTTTTTTGTTTACTGGGATTTTTTCTTTCATTTTTCTTAACTTAAACATCAACTGAGGGAATCTTGGGGACTTTTAAACAATAACTTATTTTTAGCGTCTTGCATCGGATGTTGGAAGCTTATTTAAAAGAAGAAGAGAAGCGGATTCCACTTATTGTCCCTACTGTTTGTGAATATCGTTATGCAGAGCCTGATACAGAAGAGAATATAATTTTCGAGGATTATACCCACAATAGTGGTATTCCTGTTGTTCGATCAGGCACTATTTTGAAATTAATTGAACGTCTAACATTTCCAAGGTTTTTCTAATTTTTAATTTTCTAATATTTTTCTTTTAGATATACAGATAATGAATTTGTCAAAACTTTTATGATAACATATCGATCATTCTGTTCTTCATCTGAACTTTTTTCTTTGCTTATTGAACGTTTTACAATTCCAACCCCACATCCATTTGCTTCTCTAGATCCACATATGAGTGTTGTATTAGCTACCCAACATCAACAGAATCGGTTTATTTATTCTTAATTTTTAGTTTGTTCTTTCTTCTAAAGAACCTCTGGAGATGTTGCCAACACTTCTCCAGCTTATCAAAGCCTTTCTCCGGCAGAATTGGAGCAGGCATTTCACCGTTTTCGTCAAGAATATCAAAAACCAATTCAACTCAAGTTTGTTTATTTTTCTTTTCTTTTTCTAAAATTAATTTATTTTCTAGGGTTTTGAGTGTTTTAAATCATTGGGTCAGTAACCACTTTTATGACTTTGAAAATGACCCCGATCTCCTTCAAAGACTAGTTGACTTTCTTAACGGCAAAGACACTACAATTAAATTGACAACAAATCACAAAAAATGGTGTACCAAAATTCAAGTAAAGATATTTTATTTAAAATTTAAATTTTTACTTTATAAAGGATGTAATTAAAAGAAAACAACGTAATTCAAGTTCTGCAGATGGAACTTTACAAAAACCAACAAACAATGACAGTTTACAAGTTGCTGGTGCTGGTGGTTTTACTCCTAATATTCCAGAGGTTTAACCTAGAAATTTTATTCAAGTCCTCATTGGCAGTTTGGTTCTTGAAATTAACTTTTTCCTTTATCCTTTAATTATGATTTAAAGTATCTACATTTTGAATGGGCCAGAAACTCCTCTATTTATCCTCTTTTTCTATTTATAGCCCGTTTGGCATTTTGCAAAAGAAGGCGATATTGCTAATTATGATATGTTGACACTCCATCCATTAGAAATTGCAAGACAAATTACTTTGCTTCATTTTAGTCTTTATCGTGCTATTAAACCTTTTGGTTTGTTCTATTTAAGCTGTATCTTGTTAACAATTTTCTTTAGAATTGGTGGATGCTGCTTGGACAAAACAAGACAAATACCAAAGAAGCCCTCAGCTACTAAAATTTATTGACCACAGCACAAATGTAAATTATAATTAAATTTATTGATAAATTAACAATTTTTAGTTGACTTATTGGGTGGCTAAATCTATAGTAGAAACTGAATCTTTAGACGAGAGAGCCGAAATGTTTTCACGCGTTCTTGAAATTATGTTTGTTTTTGAAGAATTGAATAATTTTAATGGATTGATTGCTTTTTTCTCGGCTCTTAATTGTCAACCAGTATATCGTTTAGAGGAGAGCAAGTCGGTTGGTATAGAAAATTTTTAAAAATATTTTTTAAAGAAATCCGTTCCTTTTTTTTTATTTAATTATTCTATTTAAGCGCCTTGAAAAGGAGAAAAAATCCTGGTATGATCGTTTTGTTCAACTTTGTGGTGATGGACATTTAAGTGAATTATTACATCGTCTTCGGTCAATAAATCCGCCGTGTGTACCTTTTGCTGGTTTTTAATTTTTGTAATTATTAAATAGGTATCTTCCCTTTTAGGCACTTATTTGACTCAAATTGTTCTTCGCCTGGAAAGTCTTAAACAACTAGAAAATCGAGATAACAAGGCAAACCAACAGAAACAACAAAATGCTTCTCCAAACACTGATCAACAACCGGTAAATTTTTGATTGTTATTCTAATGAATGTTTTATAAAAATTGAAGTATTACAGTAAATTTACCCGAATTAAATTTCTGTGGCTTTAACTTATTCCTTTTCATCCCTGAAATCGTTTTCTTTGTTTCTGACAAATCGATTTAAAATTCTTTAATTTTTATTTCAGAAAACTGATGTCTCTACACCGGAAGCTGAATCAGACAAAAATTCATCCCCAAGATTGCCTCAAAAATCCAAACTCAATGAACGCCTAAACGTCTCTCAAAGAATTATTTCCTTTGTTAAATGTCGCAAAATTGCCGCTATAATCCGTGAAATTCAAATGTATCAAAACCAGCCTTATCCACTGAAAATGGAACCAACAATTCGGGTGGGGTTTTTTTAATAAATATAATTTTAAAAAATTTACTAAAAAATTTTGATGTTTTCTATTTTTGATTAATTCTTAATTTAGTTTTTTCATCTCCGTTTGATTACGTGTTTTAGTAATGACAAAAATACCTCTCTACATATGTACATATAATTACGTTTAAAATTTCTTCCTTATTGCTAGTAATAAAAAATAGTTTCTTTCCTAAACTAAATGTAAGGGTTAGCACTGGGGACTTTAAGAGTAAACAAATAAGAAAAACATTTCCAATTAAAATTTTATTTCCGAAAATTAAATATAATATTGGCGAGCGTGGTTCCGCCAGCAAAAGCCAAAAAGAACAATAGGGGGAAAAAGGAACCACTGAAAAGAGAATATAAAGCTTTATATCTTTCCAAAAAATGGGAGGAGTTTCTTTGCCAGTCGAGAATGATGTATTACATCCACCCCTCCTGAAAATTTAAGTTGTCCTCAACTTCCCATTAAATTTGATTGTTTTGATGGGTTGACATTTTGATGTTTTGACTTTTTGGTATTTTGAACTTGGGGTAATTTTTCCATTATTCAAACCAAAAAAAATTATTTATTTATTCATTTATCTTTTCCCAATTTTAAATGCTCTTTTTTTTAGTTATATGTATATATGGCGCTTTTAATTATTCCGTTTCTTAAAGTTTTCATATAACTAAAATGGTTTTGTAATTCTCATCAATTCCTTTTTTAAATTTATTTTCTTTATTAATATTTTTGGGTTATTTTTGTTTACTTTCCGAAAAAGGGGTTTTTTCGAAATTTAAAGTTTTTCCGAAAAAAAAGGTTTTTTGTTTTATTTGTATTTTTTTTTGTTGTCATTGTCTTGTAAATCTTTGTAGTAGGGGTTGTCAAGTTTGTTGATGTAGTTTTTGTTGTCTGACAGATTTGGTTTTTGTTGTCTGACAGATTTGGTAGTATTGATTAAATTTTGTGGTTGTCTTGTTCTTAGTGTTTCTTCTTGTCTTTCTTCTTACATCCTTTTTTTCTCATTATTTTATATCGAAATTACAATTGTGATATTTGGGTGGGTATATATAAAATGACATTAAACATTTCGATTAATCTACTATTTAAAGTTCGAGAGAACTGAAACTAAATTTGATTTTTTCTGCTGCACTCGAACTTTATATAGTGAGACTTAATCTCAAAAAAAAAGTTTTTGTGTGTATTTTATCTAGTTTCTGTTTATTATTTTTTTTCCATTTTCGAATTAAATACACACTACCAAACAATACTTTTCTTATACATATAAATAAGAGGCACTAAATGGGCATATTTAAGGTTATATCATTTGAAAATTTAAAATACTTTTAAAATACTATTTTACTATTTGCCTCGATATAACCTTAATTATGTGCCAAAAGTGGTTTTAAGAAAAGTTTTGTTTGTATTTTTATTTTTCGGGTAAAAATAGTTATTGACTTTTTTTTATTTTCAATTAATTGTATGTGTAACAGTGACCAGTGCTTGGGTATGGCTCGAATATACAGGTGGTGGGTCTTCGATCTACGCCGTCTGGTGGTGGGTCTTAGATCTACGCCGTCTTTGGTGGTGGGTCTTAGATCTACGCCGTCTGGTGGTGGGTCTTAGATCTACGCCGTCTGGTGGTGGGTCTTAGATCTACGCCGTCTGGTGGTGGGTCTTAGATCTACGCCGTCTTTGGTGGTGGGTCTTAGATCTACGCCGTCTTGTTTTAGTTTCTAATTAAAATTTATTCAGAATATAGTCAAGAATTGGTCACTGTTACCCCATTTATCTAAGATGTACGAAAATTAACTAAATATTTTAACTTCTAAATGCGTCGCTAAGCTGTTATATTAACTTTTTGTGTAGAAAGTAAATCTTGTATACAATTTTATAAATAAAAATTTTGCCTGCGTCGCTAAAAATTTAATTTTGTCTAAACTAATTTTAAATATTACAATTTAATATTACAATTTAAACGTACTACAAATATATAACTTAAAAGTCACATACACAAAACAAATTTGGATAATTTTGTATTTGAATTTTTTGTAAAACGGAAGTCGGGAAAAAGCGGAATAAAATGTAAATAAAACTTAAAAAAAATTGTCTCTGTTACAGAAGCGTGTAAATAAAAATTTTAGACAAAAATATTATTTTTGGTTTTTCTCCTTTTCAATTTTTTTTTTGTTTATTATTATTTTTTTTTAACAAAACACATACAAATAAGAACATAGAGTTAAAAATATTTATTTTATTAAAAAAATTATTTTAATTATTTTTGTATTTTATTTTATCTTAATGTTTTTTTGTGTTTTTATATTTTTATCTCCTAATTCTAAAATTTTTGTAATATTTTTTTTTTTTTTTTTTTTATTTTTCCAATTTTTATTTTATTTATTTTTTTTTTTTTAATGATATTTTTAATTTTCATATTTATCTAAAAAATATTTTTGGGGTAGTATTAATTACTTTATTGACAGGTAATTTTGGGATTGGTATTTTATGGGTTATATATGGTATTTTATTTTTATTTTCTTTTAAATTTTCCCTAACTTTTTCGAGTATGTGTCCCATTTTATTTTCACCACGTAGAGGTTTCCCTACTTTCAGTTGGTCAATGGTTATACCTACTCCCCATCTTCTATCAAAGGGATTAACTTCAATTAACTGCATATTGTTTGTCTCAAGAAGGTACTGTGCCAGGATTTTATTTTGACAAAATTTGGCATTTACCGCTTCAAAAAGCATTCCTTCGCTCACCTTATCCCACTCATTTTTTTTAAAATTTTTAATAGTCCTACTACATTTTTTAATATTATGTGGGTGGATTTCTAACATTATTTTCCTTTTACTCATTTCATCCCCAAAAAACCATGCTTTCGAAAATGCGTATGCCTGTTCACTACATGTGAATTGAATTCCCCAAACATTTACGGGTGACGGGAAAAAATTGCTAAAGGGGTGGTTTCTACCATAAAACGGGATTACCTGTTTACCTTTATACTCAACTTTTGGGAACGGGTGTCCTTCCATTACCTGTCAAAAAAATAAATAAAATTTTCCTTTATAATTATTACTAAAAGTCATTTTAAATTATTTTAGTTTTATTTAATATATTTTTATTGGGGACCAACTTCGGGCTGGCCGCATTTGGTACATTTAAATGCTTCTTCTAGTGGTCGGAACCCTTTATTTTCCCACATTAAAATGGCTTCTCTTCCTAAAATAATTTCTGAAAAACATTCTCCGGTTTTCATTTTTCCACTTACAATTCTAAATATTATTTTAGCTTCATTTTCACCATCGAAAATATCGGCCTCTGCCCTTCCCACTATTTCTAAAGTTTGGTTCCCCTCCCACATATTAGTTGGCTCGAAAATTTCATAAACTAAATTTGCATTTTCCACGTGGAGGAGAGTTATATAATTACATTCGAAAATATTTGATATCATACATTTTGTAAAATAATAGTCTATAAGTATTGGTCGGACAATTTCTATATTTTCGATTAATTTTTCTTCCCCAAATTTTCTTTTCCTATTTATTTTAACTTCCATTAATATAAACTTACGTATGTTGTTGTGTTTTTCTAAAAATTATTTATTAAAAAATTTTAATTTATTTTTCCTTTAATTTTAAATTGATTATTTTGATGTCTTTATTCTCTTCCCCTTTATTTTTATTTTATATATTTCTAAGTGGTGTTAAATAGTTTTGTATAAGTTTTTTCGCTTTATCCATGTGTATTTTTGTTATTTTATCTGTATTTATTTCTCTAATTGTTAAAACTGGGGTATTAATTTCTATAATTCTATATGGACCATTCCATTTAGGTCTAAATTTATGCGCTTGTTCACCTGGTAAGTGTTCAATTTTTACTAATATCAGCTCATGAATTTTAAAATTATGTTCTTTCCTATCCTTATCTGCGTTATCTTTTTGTGTTTTCTGTGCCTTTTCAATAGATATCTTTACCGAATCCCAAATTTGTTTTAATCCTTTTACATTTTCTTCTAGGTAATCTGACATATTTTCTTCTCGCGTGTTTCCTTCCCAATTACTAAGTCTTAAATCTATGGGCATTATTGGGTCTCTAAAGAACAAAATAAAATATGGGGATTGTTTTGTGCTTGCCTGGACGCTGGTATTATACGCAAATACTACACTTTGTAAAAAATGTCCCCAATTATCCCCTTTTATATTTACATAATTAAACAACATGTCTGCTATTACTCTATTTAATCTCTCTGCCATTCCGTTGGACTGGGGGTGATAAGTAGTTGTCTTTCTATGCTTGAATCCATATAACTTGGCTAAGTCTTGAAAGATATTACTTATGAATTGTCTTCCATTGTCCGACACAACTGACCTGGGGCAACCGAATTTGGTTATGAAATTATTAGAAAATGCCTGTGCCACTGTTATAGCTGTTTGATTTTCCATCGGCACTGCTACTAGCCATTTAGAAAATGCATCAACAACCGTAAAAATATATTTATATCCCTCTATTGTTAAAGGTAACGGTCCCATAATATCTATATGAATACGTTCAAATGGGGATTTTGGTACTGTAATTGGGAATATCGGTTCTTTACGTATATTACTTGGCATAATTTTTCTCTCCTGGCATTTAATACACGCACTCACATAATTATGGACATCCGATGACAATCTTTTCCAAAAGAAACGTTTTTTAATTTTTTCTAATGTCTTGGCAATTCCTAAGTGCGCGCCTAAAAGTTCATTTTCATGGCATTCTCGCATTATTCTTTCGCGTAGCGTTTGTGGTATAGCAATAACTGGGTATGAATCCTCTTCGCTTTCCATCCACCGATATAAAATCCCGTCAATCACTGAAAAATTTTCAAGAGCCTCTCGATTTTCTTCTGAATTTTCTTCTTCAGTATTTATATTATCCTTTTCTTTTAATACTTTTACTATTTTCATATAATTTCTATCTTTCCCTTGCTCTTCTCTTATTTCATCCATTGACACGTTCTCCCACTTTTCAGGTTGTGTTAAAATCTCTTTAGTTAATTCAAAGTCTTTTTGTTGATCCTTGGTCTTTTCTTTGAAAGTTTCTAAAAAATTTCGCCAATCTGGTATTTCTCTTTCAATCGCAAATATTTCCTCTTCATTTGTTTCGATGTTAGGGTATCTGGATAAATGGTCGCAAAATTTGTTTGATTTTCCGCTTCTATGTTCAATTTTAATATTATAAGCTTGTACCGCTAATTGATATTTCGCCATTCTCCCTACTAGTTTCCTACTTTTCATAAGCGAGCATGCTACCGAATTATCGGTCCTCACTATTGTCATACCAATACCCTCGATATAAGGTCTAAATTGTTCTAGACAATAAACTATTGCTAATGCCTCTAGCTCGGCAGCAATATGTTTTTGTTCATTAGGGGTAGTTTTTCTCGAAACAAAGGAGATGGGATGTTCTCCATCCTCGTGTTTCTGAAGTAAACAGCCTGCTATCGCTAATTTTGACGCATCCGTTTCAATTATAAATGGTTTTGAAAAGTTGGGTGAAGCCAAGACTGGAGCTGTCAACAGTTTATCCTTGATTGTTTCAAAAGCTTTTTGATGTGCTTCGGTCCAACTTTTCTCAACTGTTTCACCTAATTTGGTCAATTCATGTAAGGGGGCCATAATTTGTGCAAAATTTTTAATAAATCTTCTAAAATACGAAACTGCGCCAATGAAACTTCTTAACTCGGTAAGTGTTTTTGGTGGTTTAAATTTTTGTACAGCTTCGATATTTTTTGGGTCTGGTCGAATTCCTCCTTCGCTTATCAAAAATCCTAGGTATTTTATTTCTGACCTCCCAAAGGAACATTTTTCTAATTTCAATTTTAGATTATATTTCATTAATATTTTTAAAAAATTTTCAATGTCCCTTAAATGTTCCTGTTCATCTATTGATCCTAATATTACATCGTCCAAATAAACTAAAAATGATGCCGAAAGGTCTTTCCGTAGATGTTCCATAACCTTCATGAATGTCCATAACCTTCATGAAGCTCCACAAAGACCGAAGGGCATTCTCAAAAATTCATAAACCCCACAAAAAGTTGCAAAAGCTGTTTTCTCAATATGTTTCGGTTCAATTCCTATTTGGTGGAACCCTGCTTGAAAGTCAAAAGTGGTAAAAATAGCTTTGCCTCCTATTTTATCTAATATATCTGAAATCATCGGTAAGAAATAAACTTGTTTTTTGGTATTCTGATTAAGTTTTCTATAGTCAATTGCAAAGCGATATTTCCCATCTTTTTTCTTTACTAAGACTATTGGAGAGGCAAAAATGGATTCAGACGGTCTTATAATATTTTGTTTTAGCATATCATGAATTTGTTTATGCACTTCCTCCTGTAACCCTGGAGGGACTCTGTATGGCCTTAATTGAACATATTGATTTTCATCTACGAGATCAATTTTATGTTCAATCGGTCCATTAAAAAATCCAATTTTGCCGTCTTCGCCTACAAAAGCGTCAAGATTTTTATAAATGATATTTTTTAAATCTGTTTGTGCCTTCCTTGACAAACATGATTTCTCTAAATTTATTTTGTCTTTTAAATATTGCCATTTTTTATCCTTATCTTTATTTTCTTTATTTATATTTTTATTTTCTATTAATTCTGTGGAGTATATTCCCGGCTGAATTTTTCCTTCTATTGGGTAATAAGATCCTATTGTTTGTCCCTGGTGTATAGTAATTAACGAATTGCCCCCATTAAAAATTCTCGCATAAACATTATTTGGTTTACATAGTGTTTTGCCTATCAGTATTGTTTCCTCATCCATATAATTCCCTTTATTTACTAAAATATCTTCTTCTATTAATTCCTCAATAAAACAAGGTACAAGGGTATCTGAGTGGGGTTCTAGAATAATTTTTTCTTTATTTTTAACAGTATTTTTTGTAGACATAATTTCAAGTACTGCCACCATTGGCAATGTTCTAAGTTCATTTTCTTCAAAATTTAAAAATTTTACTTTTTTATTCATCCAATCGAAATTTAATTGATACCCTGTATCGATTTGTAATTGTTTCATGAAATCGGATCCTAACAATATTTCGCAAGGACAAAATTCATCCTTAGCTACAAAAATTTGGGTAGAAATTTTAATATGATCGATTACTATGTTAACATTAATTTTGCCAATCATAAAAAATTCACCTCCATTAGCTACTTTCGCTTTTGTATTTGGCATTAAATCGAAATTTATTTTTCCAATTTTTTCTGCGACTGACAATCTGCAGTAGCTAATGGATGCGCCCGAATCGATTAGGGCTTTGCTCTTAAAATTATTTACTACTATTTGAATTAATGGATGGTTTGGTTCTGAACTCGGCTGTAATTCTACGTTGGATACTTGATAGATTCTTGGAACACTAGTATGTATGAAGGCCTCCATTTCTATTTCGATTGGTGGTGCACTGGGTGTGACACTATTTACATTATTTATTTGGTAACTTTCTTTTCTAATTTTTTCCCGTTTCCATTTGGGTCTAAATGATAATATGGGCTGTATCCATGGGTAAAAGTATATTATTACTCCAACTATTCCAATTATGGGTGCCACAATCATAACAATTTGTAAATAATTTTTCCACTCGTCGAAAAGGGAGAAAAGATTTAACGGATTTAATGAAATATTTTTTGCCGTTTCAATTCCAGCATTTACAATTTCTCCGGTTTTTTCCCCAATCTGGAGAAGAATGTTTGAATTATTGGCATATGTTATATTTTTCAGGCTTAAAATTTTTTCTTGTTTATTTATCTTATTAGCGTAATTATGTAGTATTGAAATAGATGCCATCAAACTATTTAAATCGGATTGGAATATCGTTTCTGCTCGAAAAATTTTCCTAGCCTCTTCAGGCTTATACGGTAAGAAATTTGGTACCATGTCAACGGGTGTGAGTCCGTCAATGTTTCGCCATTGACCTTTTTCGTCTTTAAATACTGATTTCGGCCTTTTTTCGCATTCGATTTTTTCACTTTCAGAGACTAAATCTTGAGCATAGGACCCACTAACCATAAATAGAATTCTAGTCAAATTGCCTTGAATAACTTCAACTGGGACTTTTTTATAACAGGTACCATTAGTTTCATGACTCCAAAAAATTTTTCTTGGACTCAATTGAATACACCTAGAAACTTGAATAACCTCGCCTAGAAAATTGGCCATTATGTCCTGCCTTCTTAGCCACAGTCTTGCTCCCAATGTCGTATCAATTCCCATCATGGTCTTAGCGGTCTCGATTTGCTTGTTATGTAAATTACAAATTTCCAACCATAGTTTATTAAAATTTTCCTTAACTATTTCGGTCGCGTGGGCTTCTAAATATTGTAATTTTGTGTTTAAATTATTATTTATTTGTGTATCTTTGTGGGCCTGTTTATCTTTATGATCCTCCCCAATTTTCCATGGTGTTTCTCGTTTAAGGAACTTAGGTTTCAGTCCATAGAATTTAGCAATATTTAGCGCTATTTTCCTGTAATTTTGCTCATTTTTCTCTGCTTTACTTAAATTTAATCGACTAATTTTAATTTTTTCCTTTCCGAGTATTATTCTGGCTTTTTTAAGTGTTATATTTTTGTCATTAGAAAAACTTGGGGTCGTATAAATTTCTATTTTATTTGTAATTTCTTGAGGACTTATAGTAGACTGAACTTCTGTGGACTTATAAATATAGGGGTTTGTAGTTGTCTGAACTTTTATATTATTTGTTAATGTTTTTTGTGTTTCTGGACGTGAATTTTTTAAATATGCCATCCTTAAAGTTGTTTTTTGTGTGGTTGGTAGTCTATACCCTGTTATTCTATTTGTATATGTGACTGGACTTTCTTCTGTAGTCGAAATTATTATAGGTCTCATTTGCTTCGTAACCGGTCTCGTAAAAACGCGAATAGTTGTGGACTCAACTGGTTGGGGTTTAACTACTATTTTATTTGCGGGGGTGGTATTTGGTATATTTCTTTGTTTTATTGTAGTTGTTTTTCTAATAAGTTCCGTTTTTCGTGTGGTATATTCTATAAAAGTTTGCTTAGTGGTGGAGAATAATCTTGGAATTTTTAATTTTTCTGGTCCTTGGGTCGGGTATTCGCTCGTTCTTCTAGTTGTATATTCAAATTTAGGTCTCGTTACTGGATTATAATATCTTTGGGTACTTGTTAGAGGGTTTCGTGACGACTGTATTAATCTTTGAGTGGTTAATAGAGGAGGGGTTATTATTTCAATTTGTGGTTTTCTAGTTATTCGAGTTGTACTTGTTGGCGTCTGTGTACTTGTTGGCGTCGGGATTTTCGTAGTAGTAGTCATTTTTCTGGCTCTTTTTAATTCCCTTTTTCTCCTTTTAGCTTCAATATCATCCCAATTTCCTATTCCTGCCTCTGGGTACAGTGGTATTCTTAATCCCTTTTCTGTTTCAATAAAATCTCTCAGTAATGGGATAGAAATGAAAACGTCGTTTTCCATGTAAAAGGTATTATTCTTAAAGCAAGCTTGTGTTTCGTCTGTTATATTCCCCGTGGCATGTTCCGAAAATACAAAAGCTGCCTGTAAGTTTTCAATAACTACAAAATCGTTAGTTACAATCCCCTTGTAAAAGCCCGCTGATTCATAGGGGCAGTGTAATTTATTTGGATCCTCCCATACTATTGTGCTATTTTCATTCTCGCATTCACCTATATCTACTGAACAATTATAATATATTCCTAGATCTGTTTTTACAATTTTATTTTCAAAATTCACATAAATATTCCCAATAGAAATTATATAGTCAAATTCAAAAAAATATGTGTTGCCAAAAATACCCCACTCTACTTTAAGATTCGTGGTTGATTTTAGTGTATTTTCGTCTACTCTTTCTAAAATTTTATTTTGCAACCTGCCCTCCTTTATTAGTTTCCAGCAGTCTTCACTCGAAACTTTTTCCAAAATATCAGCTATATCGATTTCTGAGTTATAAATTCGTAAAAATGTATACGTGCTTTTCCCAAAAATTAATTTCTCACATTTAAAGCCTGTAAAAATATATGGTCTCTTCCTCGGAACGAAAATTTCCACACTATATTCCTCATATAATTTATTATTGGGAATTGAACAGTTTATTTTTTTTGGAGGAGCCAACAAAATCCCATTGTCCTCTTTTAGACAAACCTGGTAACTGGCCGTATTTTGAATTAAAATTAGACTTATCAGCGTCAATAACGGAAATATAGGCGACGGGGATTTTCGAATATTTTCTACTACATTTATTTTATATCCTCCTCGCCCTCGAGGTTTATTAGTCCTTAACGGTGTGAATCTATTCTGGTTTGTATTTCCATTTTGAAAATTTTGGTAGGGTCTATATCTATTCATATTCTGGTTTCTCCAATTTCCTCTATACGGTACAAAATTGGCATTGAATTGACCTCTATTTGTCGGGTAGGAGCCCCACCCATTATTAAAAGGTCGTCTATAATTATTCCATTGCGGATTTTGTGTTACTCCATTATTCTGGAATCTGTTTCTGAAAAATGGTGTTCTCCTTTGAAAGTTCGGTAAAAATCTTTGGAACCCATTATTTTTAATTTCCTGTTGTCTAGGTTCTTGAGTACTATTTTGAACCTTACCTATTTGATTTATACTCTCTACTTGCGCAGCTGTTAATTTTTCTCGCGAAATCTCTATTTGTGCCTCTTCTTCCTCAACTGCCTGCTGTATCGCCTCAGGCATTGATCCTGGTCTAGGCATTCTCCTTAATTGCTCTCTAAGTTCAAGTTTTAATCCTCCCCTAAATAAATCGATGGCTAAATCCTTACGGATATTTGCACTAAATCCTGTAGCGTCAGTATACCCTTTATCGACTAACTGTGTAATTATTTCTGCAAACTCGGGAATACTCTCATTTACTCGCTGTCTTCTTATTTGGGCCATTCTGCGAAAATGGGGGACACTACTACCTATTGAGAATTTTTGGGCTAGTTGATCTTTAAGAGTTTCCCAATTTCCTTTCTGTTCAACAGTTAAATTATCATAATAAATTTGGGCTTCCTTTCCTAAATACATAGGTAGCATTTTACACATTTCCGCGTTCGACCAGCCATAAGCTGTTCCAATTTTATTAAATTCAACTATAAACCCCGAAAAAGTCCGCGGGTCTCGACGCCCTAGGAACGGAGCAATTTTAAAACTCGGTTTGTTACCTATATTCCCCAATTTAATATTCAAGTCTTGCAACTGCCCCGCTAAATCTTCCATTTTTCTTTCCCAATTTTTTTTCAATCTATTTTTATATCTTTTGGTTCTTTCTGAATCTTCCCCTACCTGACCAAGTGTTGACGGAGGGGTTCCGTACAAATTCTTAATTTCAGCAGGCGTTTGACCGGATTGTTGGTTGTTTAGATTTTTTGAATTGGCTATCAAATTGGACGTTAATTTAAAAATATTTTTAAAATTATACCTTAATTATTCTCTAAAATTTTAATTTATATTACTATTAACTAGATTTATGTGTCTTAAATATTCCAGAATATGCCTAAAAATACGCAAAATTTCCCAAAATATTCACTAGATTCAGAGATGTGCCGAAACCGATTTTAAAAAGCGAAACATGAGAGATAAAAGTTCAATCAAAAATTTCTCATAATAGATTAAAAAATTAAATATTTTTACTAAAAATAATTTTTAGATAATAAATTCTAACAAAAACAAAATTTTATATTATTTCTAACATCAATAAAATAATAAATCTTAACAAAATATTCGATATTAACGCCAATTTTAGTAAAAATATGTAAAATTTCTTAAAATATACCCTAAATAAAATAATCTAAAATTGACTAGATTTTATTAAAAATTTATATAAAAAAACTTAAACTCGTAATTACTATTTAATTAATTTATTTTACTTAATATTTTCGCGTAATAGTTTAAATTAGTTTTTGAAGTAGAGGTGTTTAACAATTTCTCAGATAGATCCTTTAAATTTCGTATTCTACCTAGAAATAATTATTAGATGGCAACTATATTAAAAGCTTCGAAATATGCGCCAACTTTAGTAAAACTACCTATGTAAGATTCCTTAAAATAGGAAATGCCGAAATATGCAAAAATATGCGTTACAATCCAGTCCTCACTTAATTTATATTCTACGAATGTAGCTAAAATGTAAAAAAATTCGAATTATTCGTTTGTAAATATCTCAATTTTTATATTAACTAATAAATTTAATTAAATAATAATAGCTATCGTAAGAATGAAAAATGACAAAATATAAACATGCGGCCTAAAAAATATTTGAAAAATGGCTTAATCTATAAGTAAATTCCCAAAATATAAAATTTTATATTTACTGAGTAACTGTTCAATGTTTCCTAAAATTCAAACAAAATCTTATATATTAAAATTAATTTCAGTAATTAGAAGAAATTTGACCTTAATAATTAAATGTAGAGACCCGACGGTACCGTACTAAAATGATATTTTCCGGTATTTCAATACTAAATACCGTTCAGTACGAAATTCCGGTCTTTAATTAAATATTAGAATTATAAAATAAAATGTTAAAATTATAAATTTAAACTCGACTATATTAAAAGATAAAGTAAAGAGGAGAAAAGAAGATTTAGTAAAAATAATTTTTTGTTTATGTTAAAAATTCTTATGTCGGCTTTTTCCTATTTTCCAAAAGCTTAAAAAAAACATTTTTTCAAAGTATCACAAGGGATTTATTTGTCCAGTGTTCAGGGGGCCCTCCTTACCACTTTGGAGTTATTTCCTAAAATTCTTTTTATTTTTTTTTTTCAACCAAAAGGGCAAAAATATTTTTCTAATATTTTATATATTGTTTTGTTTTTGTTTTTTGGCGCCGGAGGCGCTTCTTGGCTCTTCCTCCCTATATATTTTTTAAATAAATGGCTTTGTTTTTGCCATTTTTTCATTTTTTATATATTTTTTTTAACTCCTTCAGACAAATAAATCATGTGATATCAGATGTACTTTTATTTACGGATACTTTATTTTAGTGTCCGTATTTGATTTATTATTTTTACTATTTTTTTGGGGTTACTGTAGAAATTTTTGTTTTACACTAGATTGGGTTTTATACACTAGAAATACAAAATATGCACGAAAATATGCCGAAAAATATAATTTATACCTAGAAATTTTACTTATTTTTGTTATTTTTGCTTATTATTTTTGGCAATTTCATTAATGTATAATTTTATTTTTATTTCAGGTCAAAATATTCAAATCTAATTTTTATTACTATTACTCAATTTTTTAATTTATAGTTCGACAAATTGGTTATTTTTACTCCGTTGGACATTTTGAGATGGGACGTTTTGTCATTTTATTTTAAAATAATAATTTTATTAATAAACTCCCTATATTATGCTTATAATATTGCTTTTTTTTGTCCCCTAGTTTATTTTCTTACAATTTCCACTTTTTTTACTTGTTTTTGGTTCTCTTCTATTTTTGTTGCCGCTTATTTATTTTTATTTTCTCATTCTATTGTATTTTTGGAAAGGAAAGTGAAAAAATTATTAGGATGGGCCAAAACTTTCAAAAATTAAATTTATGTTAATTAGCACCTGCCTTTCTTTCTATTCTATTTTATCCTTATTATAAACATTATTTATTTACTATTAAATCTTATTTCCCCAAATAAAAATATTAAAAAAAAATATATTTTCCTAAATTTATCATTGGGTCTCGCTATAAGATATACCCTCTTTTCAAGATACCTTCCCTAAAGTTCAATTAATCTCCGGGGTATAGTCACATTCTACCTAATATCCTTTATTTAAAATACACCTCATTATAAAGTACGGTCTTTTCCCGGGTGTATCTTATAGCGAGGTCTGACCGGTAAACTCTTTTTTCTATAAACAATGCACTTATTCCTTCTCTGCTTTACTTTATTCTTTATTTCTACTTCCGTCTCTTATGACGAACCACCCGGTGTTTTTCTTGGTTGGGAGTTGGCTGTAAATAGTGAGCACTGTCCTGGTTGCCCTTGGTTTTGTTATCACCCAATTGGGTATGTTTGAAGAAAAATACTAGAAAATTCGAATCGGCTTTCACTTCGGTGAGAAACCCCCTTTTTTGTTTGTAATTCACTAAAAAAAATTTTCTTGGAATTTATTGAAATTTTAGATTTTATTTTACGGGTTTTTTGGTTACCTTATATTTTAGTAAAATTTCGATTTTCCTATCTTCGGATTTCTTTGAGTTTCGAAGATTATTCATTTTGAACCCCTCTATTACCGACACAATCCTTTTATGAAACCAAGAAAATTTTTCCCACCTGGGTAAAATTCCGTCATATCACCTATACTCCGATTCGATACTCAAACCTACTCCTTTATCAACTAAACCCTCTTTTAAGCTTTATCGAACCAACCTACTGCTCTGAAACCCCACTTGAAGCTCCACCGTCTCTTTCCTGCCCCTTTGATTGGATTACTGTATCCGTGCTTTTTTCCGTCGGTGTTGTCCAGTTAATTGTTCTTGGTGTTATGATGTACTTTGTTGTGCGTTTTAACCGCTATTTACGTCGTCATGTGCCCTTGACGACAATTCCATTTACCGCTGCTCGGCGACTTCGAACCGTTGGTACCCGAGCCCCGATGGAAGAAGTTTCACTCGAATGGGCCAATAATTAATATTTTTAAAGAATATTTAATTTTTAAAGAATTTTGAATATTTTTAATAATTTTTAAATATTTGTTGAATTTTATTTTAATTTTAAATTTTTCCATTGTTAGTGCAGTAATGTTTTTTATTTTTTTTTGTTAAATTTTTAAATTTAATGTTTTTTTGGCTGTGTGGTTAGCCTAGGACCTCCATTTGTAAGGGTTAGCACTGGGGACTTTAAGAGTAAACAAATAAGAAAAACATTTCCAATTAAAATTTTATTTCCGAAAATTAAATATAATATTGGCGAGCGTGGTTCCGCCAGCAAAAGCCAAAAAGAACAATAGGGGGAAAAAGGAACCACTGAAAAGAGAATATAAAGCTTTATATCTTTCCAAAAAATGGGAGGAGTTTCTTTGCCAGTCGAGAATGATGTATTACATAAATAATCATTCATTTAACATAGTAGAACACAAGAAATCTCGTGAGTTTTAATTGCAAATATCGCTTCTATTTTCTGCAACTATATTTAAATTGTTTAAAAAGTTTTTGGGATCATAAAGAGAGGTTTAAAGATTAAAAAAGATATTATAGATTACCCTTCCAATTTGATAACTTTTTCTTATTTTTCGTTGCAATTTATCTCATTACTTTAATTGTGGTATATATTAAGTAAGCTCTCATTGATCTTTTTCTAAACAATATTTGGCTTCGTTGATTATTTTGAAGAAAGTAGCCAACTGACGCTTTTCAATTTAGTCTTCTTTCTTAAAATTTACCGCACAATTCATTGCTCTTGAAAGGAGAAAAAGGCGAAGTAGTTAGTTACTCGCCGCCCACTAAATGGCCTTACACACTGATTATCTTCTCTTCTTTTTTTCAATTTAAATTGCTTCTTCCGGTTTAGAATCGGAAAGGGAGTGAGAGAAAGAAAGAAAACCGTTTAGTAATCAAAACAGATTTCTTTCCTTCTTCATTCTTGAAAACACATATACTCCTCCTGTTTCATTACAATCAATCTCTTAATGTGTCCAACGACGTTTATCTTTTTTAGAGTATAAACTATTTTCTTTTCTTTGTCGTCCACTTTCCTCCTCTTTTTTTTCATTTTAAAATATAATTAATTTTTAAATTTAATTCATCTTGATCAGCAACAAACTTTAACCCTATTTTTGGATATTTCTTTTTATTTTCTTTGTTCCAAATTTTCTAAAAAAAATTTTTTTGGTCAAATGGTTGCAATGTTTTCATTTTTTTGTGAAGCTGCTGAACCTATTTTTAATAATTGTTTTTCTTCCACAAATGGTGGTTATGATTATTTAATGTTTCCTAGTGAAAATCGGCGGAAACATGGTTTCTCTTTTCTAGAAATTTTTGTTTCTAAAAATTTTTTTTCTTCTTCAGCAAGTTTGTATCGTAAAGTTAGTATTGCTAATAAATGTTCTGTTGTGAGTATTCCACAAATAAATTCTGCACGCTTTTCTGGCAGAATATCTCGAACTTGTTCTGTTTCTAACGTTGAAAGGTGTTTGTTTTTTGTCTCTTTTTATTCTTTCAAACAAAAAAATCTTTTAAAGATTACATAAATCATCTTCTGCTCCTCCTTCCGAAAATTTTTCTGTTAAAGAAGAATGTGTAAATAATTTTTTATATTCTCGTCCAAATTCTTTTCACAAATTAAATGTAAGAAGAAAATCGTCAGTAAATTCAAGAAGTCGGACGAGAATTGATTTGAGAAATGACGGATCGACTGAAAGGAAAACTAGTGGATTTGGACGATTATTGGTGTCTTATTTTTGATCAAAATATAAATAAATAAAAATATTTTTTTTAATTAAATGTTTTTTTATGTTTTTCAATTTTTGTTTTTCAGCATTTCTTCGAATCTATCAACCCTCTCAATGGCTTTAAAGACAAAGACGATTTTGAGGAATATCTGTACAATAGATCCAGTAAAATTGAACCAAAGAATGGAGAAATACCCAATCCGGTATGTTGCCTATCTTAATTTTTGTGTTTTCTGAAGATTAAATGGACACTGAATTTTTTCTAAATTTAACACAGGGATTCCCCTCCCTTATTTTCTAATTTTATTTTAAATTATTTTTTAGAAGCCCAAACATTCACTTGAGGCTTTGAAGTCGCCAGGAGTTCGACAACAACAAAAAACTCCAACCAGCGCAAATGCACCTAGCGCTACACCCACCCAGCTTCGAGCATCAAAAAGCTCTACCAAATCTTCTGTTTCATCACCTCGATCTCCAAACCAACCTGGAACAACGGATAGCGGTAGTGGCAATTTACTCTCACCATCACATATGAATGTCCCGTTTTGGAGCAGCCCACCTTCTGGTTCTTCGACTAATTCCCCAGCTTCTTTAATGACTACAGAAGATCAAAACTTTGCTGTTGTTGATATAAATCCTGGTAAGGGTTTTCAAGCGAATATTTGATTAAATATTTGATTCTTGCTTCAATGGACGTGGGGTATCATTAATACAATTTTTTATTTTCTAGGCCAGTTCCCTCGTTGGTTAGCTGATACAACTAGCAGTGGACGTGTCAATCCAGCATTCATTTCTGAATATGTACCAAGTGCTGCAGCAGCCGCAATGTTGCCTTCAGCCCTCTCACACAGCTCCAACGAATCACCGCCACTTTCATCATCTCCAGGCGTTAATTCCTCTACCTATCCACATAGTAGGAGAAAGCCGCCTGTCCCTCTATGTATAGGTGAATCTCATTTCACCTTTCCACCACCGCTTCCACAACAACAACAACAACATCCCCAATTTGGAGGAACTTTTCGAAAACCTCCTGCACCACCTCCACAACACCATCAAAATATTCAACATCATCAATCTAGTGAGGAACCAAGTCCATCTTTTCTTTCACCAACATCTGCTTTTCCTTTGGCAAAACCACCATCTGCTCGTAAGAAGTTGCCTTCAGAAGGTTCTCAAGGTGATGTTGGGGATGAAAAATCTTCGATGGATTCTCCGGTTGTAAGTTTATCATATTTAGTTTTTAGTAGAAGCAATTTTCTTTTTTTAAGGAACTTCCTCCAAAATTGCCTCCTCGTTTAAATTTGTTAACAAAAGAAGTATCAACAGAAGCAACAGCTCCCCCAAGGCCTCCTAAAAAACTTGCAGCATTAAATTCAGGCAAAAGTCCAACATGTGAAAACCAACAGAATTTATCAATTTCATCAACAACAGCTTCACCATTTGATACTGAAGCAATAGCTCCACCATTGCCTCCAAAACCAAAAGGAATGAAAAAGTGACCAAAAAAATTAAATAAATTCTGTATACTTATTTAAAAATATTTTTGTATTTTCAGTCTTATCTTCTCCCATTTTTTGGATGATACATATATTCCTTCCATCCTTTCTTGCCTATTTTCTGATCTGACTTGTTTTTTTTTCTTGCTCATATTTTTTTAACTTTATTTCTTTTCATAATTACAAAAGTGCCTTTTTCTTGCTTAAAAATTATAATAGCAAATGAATAAAAGGGTATAAAATATGTGTAAATGTATTTTTAATTTTCTGTTTTTTTTTTGTTAGAGGGGCGGGCATTCAAAAGGTCGACTTTCGACGAAACTTTTCAAAACAATACCTCCTCTCACTTGAGTTTATATATGTAAATGATTACCGGTTAATTTAGTTTAAGATCTACTTTATCTCCATCTACTTTATCTCCTTTCTAGACATTTTACCATAATCAGAAAAAAAAATTCTAAAAAAATATTTCCCAATATTTACTTCATTAAATTCAATATTTATTACAACAAATTTGAAGAGATTCCTTTCTGTTTATTAGTTCATCCAGGCCTGAATCCATCACCTCTCCCTGTTGCTATATTCCTTTTCGATGCTTTTGTTTCAATTTCCATTTCGGGGTCAATCTGGATTTAATTTTTTGCAGTAAATAATTTTTCCAAAAATTTTACCAAAAAATTGGGCCATCTTAACTTATTGATTCCTCCTCTTTCAACTAAATTTTGTCTATTATAGTTGTTTAAGTCATTTTCTAAATGCCGCCATTGCTTTGAATTTAACAAAATTTTAAGTTCTCCAAAATCACATTCGGACAAAGAAAAAACCATTAAAAGGCCAATGCTGACCAAAAATCTTTTCTGAATGAACATTCAGTGCCTTAACACTAAAAAATTAAATAAAAAATTATTTTAAAATTTACGCAATTCATTAAAAGGAAGGGATATGCATAACGAGATGAGGAAAAACATAGTAAATGAAGGACATCCATCATTTTTATCTACGCTTACCACACAACATTTAGCCCCTCCTAAAATACTTCCGGCATATTTATATGTGTGCAGACGACGTTCTTTGGGAATAATATGCCTTTTTGAGTGGGTTTTCTGTTAAGAATCTAATTCCGGATTTTTGTCTGCAATTGACAGGTTTTGGCTTAAATCATCCACAATTTTAATACTAATTTTGCCAAAAAAAACTTTTTATGTCATTTCAAGCAAGAAAATTTGGAAATTAAGGATTTGGTGATTGATCCCTTAATTGAAGGAAATTGAAAGAGGAATACTTCCTAGGCAATAATAATATGCCAGCAAATAATGTGGTGAAAGTAGATAAAAATGATGTTATTTTTCAAAAAATTTCTATGGAAAATAAAAAAATTGAGGAAGAATAAATCTTTAATATTTTCATTTAAAATATTCAATAGGTAGACACTTGTGCGCATAAAATTAGCATAGTAATTGTTTTATGCAGACTTTAGTATATTTAGCATAATTATTCTTTTTCCTTTTATGTTTTTTTCTGGAATTTATATAACAAAAATAGAAAAAAAATATAATTTATTTTCATTATCATGATTCATCATTCGACTTATTCCTATTTGCAGTAAATAAGTTCACTGTATGCCCCAAAAAATTTTTTGCGGGAATTTTTGGAAGTACGAAATTTTGTAAGTTTCACAATTATGGAAGTACAGAGGGCGTTTTGTAAGTAATTTGAAAGTACTACCAAAACAAATACGAATCGGAGCACTATTTTTAACTTGTCTTTTTGTAAATAAATTTTAATTTATTAGAGTTTGTTTAATTAAATGTTCATTAAATTGAGAGTTTATGAATTTAATTTAGTGTCTTGATTTTTTAAAATTTATTCAATTTCCAATTGTTTCTACTACACGAAGCCCTTTTATCAAAATATCAAATCTCCGTCAAGAAAATCCGTTTTTGAATTAAAAGCTTTTCATAAATTTGGCGTTTTGTTTAATGACAGTTTGTCCCAATATTGACATGAGAAAAAAACTAAAAAAGGAAGAGAGAGTGTGGAAAACATGGCGGTGTGGCTAGAATTCCGCTTTGCTTTTCTTTTAGGGGACACGCCCAAGTAGGCGCGCGGCCAGGTAGGCGCAAAGCCATAACTAACTGGAAAATTTCTGGACCTTAATAATTTTGGCACCAATCTCTTTAGCTCGATGAGAGGAATCGTTTAATACTAAATTTGACAAGATTCGGGAATCTTGAAGCAAGTTATGGCTTTGCGCCTACTTGGCCGCGCGCCTACTTGGGTTGTACCCTCTTTTAGTTTTGGCTTTGTTTTTTTTTTAATTTTTACAAGATTAATTTTAATAAAAATTTCAGATTTACTATATAATTTTTTAAGTAACATCCTCTTGTCTATATAAACTTGAGGATATTTCTTAACCTTTAATTATGTTTTATGCACAGTTTGTATTATCCAAAAAAGGACCGCTTGCAAAAATATGGCTAGCAGCACATTGGGAAAAGAAACTTTCAAAAACTCAAATTTATGAGACAAATGTGCAGGATGCTGTTGCAGAAATTATTCAACCGAAGGTTTTTTCTGAATTAATTTTTGAGGAAATAAGCCTAATTTTTTAGGTCAAACTTTCTTTGCGAACTACTGGACATTTACTTCTTGGAATTGTCAGAATTTATTCTCGTAAGGCAAAATATGTTTTGGCTGATTGTAACGAAGCATTTATTAAACTTAAAATGACTTTTAAACATGGAAGTACTTGTGACCTTGCTCTTCGTGACAGAGAAGACCGAATGGGGAGTACTGACATTCCTGAAGTAATTTTTTGTTTTTTTTTAATTTTCTCATAAATTCTTTAGGTAATTACTGATTTTTATGACAATCTCCCGGAAATTAATGATTTTGATCTTGGCCCGCTCGGCGAATTTCAAGCAAACCAGAGCCGAATTGACGATATTACACTTCGAGAAGAACGACCAAATGCTTACAATAAAGGCCTTGATTTCGTTGCGACAACAGATGGGGAAGGGGTAAGCGATTTTTTGGCCACTTTTAACTGGCTTTTGGATTTTTGTAACTTGTAAAGATGCGTGAGCACATAATGAACTGAACTTTTTAATAAATCAATAACTGTACTTAACTAAATTTATTTATTGATTGAGTTGAGAAAAGTGGAAAAATGTCAGCAAAGAGACAACCGCGTTGCGATTCCTCCCTTTGCAAGTGCTAAATTTTTCGACCATTTCTTTTTTTAAATCCAAATTTTGATTCATAAAATTTAAGTTTGACGACTTTGGCGAAAAAGATAATATTCGACGAGCCCGCTCTCGAAGTATTTTTGAAGAAATGGAAGAAGAAATGGAACAACAACGAAGGGAATCCCGCAATTCTGTAGCAGCGCCAGGAGAAAGTTTTTTAATTCCTCGAGATCAAAGTCTTCTTAGAGAGGATGGACCGCCACAAAAGGACAAGGAAGGATTTGAGCTTTTTAATAGCGATTTGAATGATTTTGGGACTGCTGAAGATTTGGATTTGTTTTTTAATGCTTCGGATTTGGGAAGGTTTGAAAGGAGAAAAATTTTTTTTTGAAAATTTGAATTTAATTTTTAAAGAGAATTAGAACTCAATAACCAAGCGGCTGCCACTCCAATGGCTCCAGGAGACGATATAGAAGACCAGCCTATGGATGTTGGAGAAATGCAGCAGGTCCCCAACAATGAATTAAGTTTCCAATTGGAACCAATTGAACAGCAGCCACATCACGAAAGAATGCGACATAAGCGAAAACGCAAATTAATTATTGATGAACAAAAAAGTTTAACAGGTGAAGAGATGAAAGCTAATATGGCTGACTATAGGTTAGTATATTTATTTTTAATTTGGAGGGGTGGAAAATTTCTTAATAAGATTTTATGATTTCTGTAGTTTATTTAAGCCTTATTATTTCCTTTTTTGGAATTGGAGGGATTTTGGATGGAATTTGGAGGGATAAGAACTTTTTTAATAAGATTTTATTATTTTTCCCATAAACTTAGAAATTTCTAACAATCTTTCTGATTTTTAAGTGACACACTCGCACCGCTTGATTTGGCACCACCAACAAAACAATTAATGCGTCTTCGCGAAAATTGTCAACTCGAAAAGATTTTAATGATGCCGGCTAATGCAGAATGGATTTTGGATCCAGAGATTATTCGCGTTAGTTTTTTTTGGTTTGATATTTTTGTGACAGAAAAATATATTTCAAGATATACCAGTCACGTTTGGAACTCCATGCTGCTGATCCTTATGATATTGCTGAAAGCGATTTGCGCCTTGATTTGGAGTTGTCTGATACAATTGTTGAAGAAGAAATTGCTCGAGTAGAGGTTTGATAATTTTTTGAATAAAATTTTTAAAAATGTTTTTAGGAACGTCCTGAAAGTGCGCCTGTTGAAGCCAACGAAAATTTAGTTCCAGAACCAGAAATGGAAGTGTCACAGAAAATTCCAACAGTTCCAGAAACTTTAACTTCCCCGCCGCCTGTTGAAAAGAAATCGGAAAAGAGACGAGCTCGTGTTGATGTTTGTTTGTTAATGAAATTTCTTTAGAATAATTTATTTTTTAATTTTTAGAAAGATGAGGAGGAAGTTGAAGAGGAAGAATTGTTCACTCGCAGAACGAAAAATGTTTTACAAGCGATTGCAACTAAAATACGTTCAAACAGCGAGAATAAGGTATCTTGTTTTTAGTAGTGTAGGTTAGTGAACGGGGTGGGTCAAGTCATAATTTTTTTCATCATTACAAAAAATCATTAATAGAATATTTCCACCAATTCTTTGAATTTTCGAGGAGACCCGATTTGACTTTTTATAAGGTAAATCTAGGGTGTTTGGTCATCTATAGGCTTTTAAAAAATTCCAAATTAAAAATTATATTTTTAGATAACATTCGACGACTTATTAACAAAAGGGTCAACACGTAGAACAGCGGCACAGAAATTCTATGCTCTTTTGGTACTTAAAAAATGGCAAGCAATAGAAATTGAACAGGAAGAGCCTTATGGACCAATAGAAATCTCATCAGGGCCTCGACTACAAGAAACAATGAAATTCCCAGTCTGAGTCCTTATAAATTAATTTGTTCTTAAGTTTTTTCTTAAGTATTTTGTTCCTAAATATTTGATACTCCTTAGTTATTTTAGGCTTAATTTTTTTGTCTTTTTACTTAAAAAATAAATGTAAATTAACTATAATTTTTATAAAAATTTAAAGCAATTTATTAACACAATATTTTTAAAGCACTTATAAAAATTTTCTTTTTTAATTAACTTCATCATAGAAAATCCGTGCCAAACAAAATCGGCAAAAAAAGGCAAATATAGAACATAAAATTTGTAAAATAATAAATTTATTTGTTAATTCCCACTCAAATTGAGGTCCATTGAATTTTAGTAGTAAGTTGAGAATTGTTAAGTTGTTCATCGACACCCAACTAAATTTAAGGAATTTAAAAAGAAATTAGTTATGTCTTGGTTCCGGGAACCTGTGAAATTTTACAGCCGCTTGAGAACAAAAATAGTGGTATGGTCAAAAAATTGGTTTCTGGACCCAGGACATCTCCAGGATTAAACTAATTTTGTCCGAATCCCAAAGTAAAAGTTTTGTCATTGAAAATTTATTATAAGAAAACTTGCAAACCTTTCTCCATCTTTAATGTATTCCTTGTAATAAATTAATCTAGCCATTCCAAGTATTCGAAAACAAAGATTTCCAATTTTGGACAATTTGTGAGGTTGAAAGTCTACCATGCTCATTTCTAATTTTCCATTTTCATTTAAACGTGGAAGTCGATGACGAGGACAAGGAATTAAATGAAAGAGTTGTGGACAAGAAAAAATGAAATTTATCATCTAAAAATGAATTTAAAATTAAAAATTAATTACAAAGAAAACCTGTGGTAGAAGAAAAAGTAACAAAGTTTTAGAAAAACGTCCAGTTAGAGCAGAAACTGCAATTGTCATTCCAGCCCAATAACAATAAGTATCGCCAACAAAAGCTTTGGCTGGATATTTGTTGATAATAAATAAAGCTGTTGATGTGCCAATAAAAGGAAGAATAAAACAAAGTGAAAGAACATGATGCCATAATTGTATTGAATCTACTGAACGGATAACCTAAAAAGAAGAAAAGGAAGTAAGGAGCTTGACTGACATCTCGATCAAAAAAGGATCCAACAAAGGAACATCGTTTACCATAGCAGCAAATTTGCTATATTTTTTGGTATTCGATAGAGGACCCCCGAATTCCTATTGAGAAGTAATGTTCGTTCACTTGCAAAGTGACTTTGGGCCGAGTTATGGCCATTCAAGATTGGACTGCTAGATTATGGATTAAAGGGGAGTAAGTTCTCTTCTATATCCTACCCAAAAAATCAATGAAGAAATCAAAAATTCTTCAAAAAATAACCTGAATTGTATTAAAAACAGCAATACTGCAGTAATAACCAAAGACTGTCCAACTTCGACTCCATTAATTCCAGCAATTATGTTAATTGCATTAGTACAAAAAATAACCAGAGAAACCATAAAAATATAATAAAACGGCCCAATATCTAAAAAGCTAGCACCTCCCAAATATTTTTGTAAAAAATGTGGCAATAAAACAGCAGTAGAATTTTCTGAAAAATATTTTTTAATTAAAAGAATTTAAATATTTTCAAACTTGAAAGAAGGTAAACCAAAAGAAGAGGCATAGAAGAAAGTGTTGGAAATAAAAGTTTGTGGCGCCAACGAAGGTCAAGAATATCATCTGCAAATCCCAATAAAACAGCTGTACAGATACTTACAAGTCCAGCCAAAAAAGACAGCAAATTGAGAAAAGAAGAATTATCACTTAAATAAAGGAAAAAAATTTTAATTTCAAAAAAAAATTTTCAAAAATTTTGGAATTTATTTACACAATTCCAGAGGGAAGGGGCCGTTTCTCAGATACGCCCTCGGTTATTAAAATATTTTTCGAAAAAAATAAATACCATTCAATGTTTGTTGATCCATCTTCACCAGTAAATATTGCCCTCTGATTTATTAAATCATAGAAAGGTAATGGAATAAAAGTGAAAAGAAAAATTAAATAAATCGCTGCAGCAATAACCCCAATAGGTTCTGGTACTGGCTTTTTATCTAACTGAAAAATTGAAATTAAAAAAAACTATTTTTATAACAAACCTTACATTGATTGATCTAAACCATAAAGTTTTCGTTGAATAAAAATAGGCAAAAATTGTAACATAAAATGATAACTTGCCAAACCAGCCAGTAAACTCATCAAACTATTTATAAATAAAACAACTAATGCACGCCAAAACATTTTTATTTGATCTGAAAAATAAAAAAGTAATTGAAAATTATTTGATCAATTTTACATATAATTGAGTCAAAACTCCAGTTTTGTCACTGAAGGAAGTGACAAACGCAGAAAGAATTGTTGGCGTCCTAGTATATGCAATCCATTCTCTGTTGGGACCTTGATAGCCCTCGACCATAGGAGATGAGTTGTAAAATGCCCAAGGAACTGCATACTTCACCCCACGCTTAGCATTTCGGAGTTGAGTCGAGTCATGGAACTTAAAAATGTTCCCAAAATCAGTTTCTTCAGCACCATTAGCGACCTATCAAATTAGTGAGTTAAAATAACCCAGAATATAAAAAAATTTTCACAAAAATCCAGTTAAAAGCAGTTAGATTTTCACATTTCTTAATTGTTAAAATACCCAAATTTCTATTCTGCAATGACAAGTAATACCAGAACCCTAATATATTTCAAATAAAACTAACTAAAGCATTTCTAATCAGCGCCCGGTTGTCAAGATCTAAACAAACACCACCAACAAAGTCCAACACCAGAAGAGGGTCGCCATTTTGTTTGGTCAGCCATTCTTCAAATTTTGAACCGAGATTGAGTTTATTGGCAATAACTTTTGGAGTCAAGTCTGGATCATGATTTCTTAAATTAATCAATATTTATATATAAGCAATTTAAAAATAAACTCCGTATCAATGTCAACAATGTCCGAAGATGATGCCATTAATAAAGAGAATTAAATTAAACTTCAAAATCCTCATTAGACCAAAAATCAGAAGCACAAAATATTTTTTCACAAAGTCTCTACGGACAAGAAATTTAACTTCTGTTCGATTCTAAAAATTTTTTTATTTTTAAAAATATTTTCAAAAAAATCCAAACTTTGAGTGAATCCTGTATTTCTGGTATGCGATTGTAAGGCTTCAATAACTGAACAGTAAGGACGATATCTTTATCAGAAGTGGAAATGAGAGGTGTGTAATACCGGTAACTACTAAAAACAGAATTTTCTAAAGGAATCACCAAAAACGGCTGTACTTTAGTACGTGGGTGCAGGCTTTAAATTACAAATGTTATATCATTTGAAAGAGCTAGTCGAGCTGAGTCGAATGCCATCAAAATTAGCTCTAGGAAAAATTTTTGAACCGAGATACAGGCGATTGAAAATCGAAAAACCATAGGGGGGACCAAGCACTTTTTTGGGATGAAAAATTCGAAAATGCAAATGATACCTCATTCGAAAGAGCTCCTCGAGCTGAGTCGAATAACACCAAAATCAACGAAATCCGACTTGATTAGACAAAGTTATGATCTTTTATTTTAGCTCCTTACCTATGGCATCTGTGGAGATTTTTGCTGCTACGGAGGCCCCAAATACGTCCAGAGCAAGGGAGATAGGAATAGGTTTATGTTACGAACCCAGACCCATCGCCCGTAGACTCCCCGCGAGGCGCGTGCCGCAAAACCCCGCGCGAAGCGCGGGGTTTTGCACAAGCGCCTCGCCGACGACCCATAGGTTTAGGTTTTTTGTTTATTTTTTGTGTCATAACTTTCTCTAATCTTGTCCAATCACGGTGATTTTGGTGTCATTCGACTCAGCTCGTCGAGCTCTTTCGAATGAGGTATAATTTGCATTTTCGAATTTTTCACCCCAAAAAAGTGCTTGGTCCCCCCTATGGTTTTTCGATTTTCAATCGCCTGTATCTCGGTTCAAAAATTTTTCCTAGAGCTAATTTTGGTGGCATTCGACTCAGCTCGACTAGCTCTTTCAAATGATATAACATTTGTAATTTAAAGCCTGCACCCACGTACTAAAGTGACCCCCCAAAAACAAAAACAGGTAAAGCTTACGTTCGTACACCCTCCCTTTGATTCCTTCCACAACTTATTCAGAAAGTTTATACAAATAAAAGAATTATAATACTGTGACTCTTCTTATTTCTTATATTTTATATGTCAAATTTAAAACTTGTAATCCTTATTGACTGGCCATAGAGAGATAGAATGAACTAGAGGTAGAAAGCAAATACTGAGTTTCTAATACCTTGAGGATGGAGAAGGGAGGGGCACGAAGAAATAAAAGGAAACCTGTTCTCGATACTCAAAAATATTTTCCATTCCTCACAATAGCATTCTTTGTGGCACTAGTTTTATTTGTCCGTCGAATATCGCGAAGAACTCTTGAATAAAAAATATACAAAAAAATAAAAATTAACAAACTTGTGTCTCATGAGCTGGCTGTCTTTTGGAGGAAAAGTTATTTCATATTCATCCATAGGGCTATCATCCAAAATTTGGGTTAAAAATCCACTAAAGAAAAAAAAATACAAAATTTGGAAAACTAAAAAACAAACTCAGCAGTTTCGATGACAGAAATTGTTTCTTCAGTATTTAATCCACGTGCTGCCAAAAATTGACGAAAAATATCACGAGAATCATGACTTTCGCTTGAACCAAAAAAATTTCGCAAACGATCACTACGAAAAGTTGCTTCAGCCAAAAACTTTTGGAGGTCAATTATGGGAGAAATAAAATGTTTTTCATCACTTTTAAATAAATTATCCAACGACATTAAATTTTTAAATCTAAAATTTTATATTGTAAACTTAGTTAGAATGCCTTTAAGCGCCTACAAGTATTTTATTCACATATGTACATATGTAAGAAATATGTATTAAACACTTTAAGTAAATTTTGTGCTTCAAACCTAGATTTCACCAATAGTGTCTGGTAAAATCATTTTTTCCGGTTTCGGAAGCCGGAGTTTGAAGTTCGGCTCATGCCGGATTTTTCTGGATAACCCACCAATATAATCCAATCATGAAATAATGCGGATTTAGAATCTTAACACAGGATCACGCCAGACTCTAAAAAACGTAAATATGGCGGAGCGGGCCAGTTGAGCATGGCCGGTTGAGCGTCAGCCGAATTTTGATCGGCTATAACTTTTTTAAGCTTGATCAAATCAGAATAAATCTTATATCATTCGAAAGAACTCGATGAGCCCAATCTAAATCTCAACTGGATAGATAGTCTGATCACCGGTTAAAATGTTACAAGTCGATAAGTTCATGAAATCGTTGTTTTTCACACTTAACGAATTGTAACTTTTTAAATAGCAATCAATCATGATCCATCCATTTTAAAAAATATAGCGCTTAACGAGGGCTCTCGAATGATATATGATTCATTTGTATTGGATCAAGCAGCAAAAAGTTATAGCCGATCAAAATTCGGCTGACGCTCAACCGCCCCCTGGCGTTTCGTCTCGAGCCTCTTGGTTGCAAAAGGAACAATAGAGTCTCTTATTAGATTATTTTGTTTTTTTATTTTTGATGTTCATTTTTTTGTGCAATCTTTTGCATCTTTGTTTTTTGTTTTAATTTTTTGTCGTATGTTCACAAACTCGTACTAGTTTTATTTTAGTTCAATAAAGTTTCTCATTCCTTTTCTTTAACAAATCTTATATTTTTCTAGTTTTTAGATTAAAGTTTAATTTAATTCTCTTTATTAATGGCATCATCTTTGGACATTGTTGACATTGATACGGAGTTTATTTTTAAATTGCTTATATATAAATATTGATTAATTTAAGAAATCATGATCCAGACTTGACTCCAAAAGTTATTGCCAATAAACTCAATCTCGGTTCAAAATTTGAAGAATGGCTGACCAAACAAAATGGCGACCCTCTTCTTGTGTTGGACTTTGTTGGTGGTGCTTGTTTGGATCCTGACAACCGGGCGACGATTAGAACTGCTTTAGTTAGTTTTATTTGAAATATATTAGGGTTCTGGTATTACTTGTCATTGCAGAATAGAAATTTGGGTATTTTAACAATTAAGAAATGTGAAAATCTAACTGCTTTTAACTGGATTTTTGTGAAAATTTTTTTATATTCTGGGTTATTTTAACTCACTAATTTGATAGGTCGCTAATGGCGCTGAGGCGACTGATTTTGGGAACATTTTTAAGTTCCATGACTCGACTCAACTCCGTAATGCTAAGCGTCGGGTAATGTATGCAGTTCCTTGGGCATTTTACAACACATATCCTATGGTCATCGGCTATCAAGGTCCCAACAACGAATGGATTGCATATACTAGGACGCCAACAATTCTTTCTGCAATTGTCACTTCTTTCAGTGACAAAACTGGAGTTTTGCATATGACATTAGGCAATTTTTTTGAGGCGTGATTTTATAAGCGCAATATTATGTTCTCATAAATTTATTTCGAATAAAATGATTTTCTAATTTATGTGAATTTTCTTGTTTTTAAGTTGAGAAACATTTTACTGTTAATAAGTTATTTAAAACATTACGTTGACAACTTTTTTAATATTGTCGGGAAATGTAATCGAGAATTTAAGATTTCCTTAGATCAGGTTGTTACGATCTCATTCATACTTGATTTTTGGGCTTTTATCTTTTTTTTCTCGTGCGTAATAGTGTTTTGTCTGTTTTCCTCTATTTCCTACCATGTGGCCAATTGTCGTTTAGTTAGGTCAGAAGTTTATATCATGACTATCACTTGAACCAAGAAATTACGCAAACGATCACTGCGAAAAGTTGCTTCAGCCAAAAACTTTTGGAGGTCAATTATGGGAGAAATTGTAAGTGTTGTGTATCGAATCGTAGTGTATTGACCCAAAAACAGAAGTCCCACAAGGACATAGAACCCATAGACTACTACAAATATATGACAAACGGGGGATAATGTTCCAACAATGGGCAGCGGAAGTTGTTCCAACAGCAGCAGCGGAAGTTGTTCCAACAGATTTGTTAGAATTTTTTGTTAGAATGTTTTACATTTAATAAATTCTGATGATCACCGACTTTTAAAAATCGGTTTGCGCAGTCTTGGGTTAAGTTTTAAGCAACTTGAAAAAAATATCCTTCGCGACTAAGTGGCCGGCGACTAACATAAGTGAACTGCCAACTGGGTACGGCCCACTTAGTCGCGCGGCCACTTAGTCGCAGAGCCATAACTTCCTTCAAGTTTTCCGAATCTTACCAAATTTAGTATTAAACGGTTCCTCTCATCGAGCTAAAGAGATTGGTACCAAAATTGATAAGGGCCAGAAATTTTTTAGCAAGTTATGGCTCTGCGACTAAGTGGCCGCGCGACTAAGTGGGCCGTACCCGTTTTTTCTGTCTTCATTCTTATATTTTTCTATTTTTGTAATTGATTTTTTGAAGTATGTTTTGGAAAGTCGTACTATTTTAATTTTGGTTCAACAAACCTTCCTTGTTTTTTTTCTTTAACAAAACTTTTTTTTAGTTTTTAGATTAAAGGTTAAGTAATTTATTCTCTCTATATACAATGGCATCATCTCCAGACTATATTGATACAAAGTTTATTTTTAAATTGTTTAAATTATATATGTAAATATTACTTTAAGGAACTTCGATAAAGATTACACGCCGCAAATGATTGCTGAGGAGCTCAAGCTTGGCGATAAATTTGTTGAGTGGTTGTCCAAAGAAAAGTTTTCGGAAGAAAGCTCACTTCTCGTTTTGGATTATGTTGGCATTGACCTCCAGAACCAGGATGCTATTAAGAATGCTTTGGTAGGGTTAATTCTAATAAACTAGGGTTCTGGGATTACTTGCTAAAACTAGGTAATAATTTTGGGTTGCTTAAATAGTTATAGAATTGAAATCTTTTTTAAGTGTATTTTCGTGAAAATTTTTCTACATTATGGGTTATCTTCTCACTAATTTTTTAGATCGCAAACAAGGCTGAGGCGACTGTATTTGACACCATCTTCAAATTCAAAAACTCGCGTGAGCTTCGTGATGCTAAGCGTGGGGTGCAAGCTATCGTGCCTTGGGCGTTTTACAACTCAACTGCTCTGGATGTGGGCTATCAAGGTCCCAACAGTGAATGGATTGAATTTACTAGGACGCCAACTATCCTTACATCAGTGGTTTTGTTTTTTGACTATAAAATTGGAGTCTTGAGTATGCAACCATCCGAATTTTTTGAAGCGTAACTTCATAATTTTTTCACAATATACATATTATGTTCGCATAAAATTTATATTGAATAAAATGATTTTCGTTAATTCTATTGTTTTTATTTAAGTTGAGAAACATTTTAAATATTTTTTTACTAAATGCGAAATCTATTCCAAGTTTCTTTTTTTGATGATAGAACAATCAAACAAATTTGTAAAATCAACATTCAAAATACTGAAGTTCCCTTAAAGTTGCCAGAGTTTTTGCCAAATTTTTGTCGTATTTTCTAGTTATAAATTAGCAAAAAATTCTGATATGTACAAATTTTTCAGATCAAATAAAAATGTTTTGGCGTGCATTAATTGTTTTATTTATAAATAGTTTGATGAGTTTACTGGCTGGTTTGGCAAGTTATCATTTCATATTACAATTTTTGCCTATATTTATTCAACGAAAACTTTATGGTTTAGATCAATGTAAGGTTTGTTATAAAAATATTTTTTTTTAATTTCAAATTTTCAGTTAGATAAAAAGCCAGTACCAGAACCCATTGGCGTTATTGCTGCGGCGATTTATTTAATTTTTCTTTTCACTTTTATTCCATTACCTTTCTATGATTTAATAAATCAGAGGGCAATATTTACTGGTGAAAATGGATCGACAAACATTGAATGGTATTTCTCTTTTTTTACGAAAAATATTTTAATAACCGAGGGCGTATCTGAGAAACGGCCCCTTCCCTCTGGAATTGTGTAAATAAATTCCAAAATTTTTGAAAAATTTTTTTTGAAATTAAAATTTTTTTCCTTTATTTAAGTGATAATTCTTCTTTTCTCAATTTGCTGTCTTTTTTGGCTGGACTTGTAAGTATCTGTACAGCTGTTTTATTGGGATTTGCAGATGATATTCTTGACCTTCGTTGGCGCCACAAACTTTTATTTCCAACACTTTCTTCTATGCCTCTTCTTTTGGTTTACCTTCTTTCAAGTTTGAAAATATTTAAATTCTTTTAATTAATTTTTTTTCAGAAAATTCTACTGCTGTTTTATTGCCACATTTTTTACAAAAATATTTGGGAGGTGCTAGCTTTTTGGATATTGGACCGTTTTATTATATTTATATGGTTTCTCTGGTTATTTTTTGTACAAATGCAATCAATATAATTGCTGGAATTAATGGAGTCGAAGTTGGACAGTCTTTGGTTATTACTGCTAGTATTGCACTTTTTAATACAATTCAGGTTATTTTTTCGAAGGATTTTTAATTCTTCATTGATTTTTCGGGAATGATATAGAAGAGAACTTACTCCCCTTTAATTCATAATCTAGCAGTCCAATCTTAAAGGGCCATAACTCGGCCCAAAGTCAGTTTGCAAGCAAACGAACATGACTTCTCAATAGGAATTCGGGGGTCCTCTATCGAATGGTATCAAAAATATAGCAAATTTGCTGCTATGTTAAACGATTTTCCTTTGTTGGTTCCATCGAAGTCAGTCAAAGCTCCTTATTTCCTTTTTTAGGTTATTCGTTCAGTAGATTCAATACAATTATGGCATCATGTTCTTTCACTTTGTTTTATTCTTCCTTTTATTGGCACATCAACAGCTTTATTTATTATCAACAAATATCCAGCCAAAGCTTTTGTTGGCGATACTTATTGTTATTGGGCTGGAATGACAATTGCAGTTTCTGCTCTAACTGGACATTTTTCAAAAACTTTGTTACTTTTTCTTCTTCCACAGGTTTTCTTTAATTTTCTTTATTTTTTTAAATTCATTTTTAGATAATAAATTTCATTTTTTCTTGTCCACAACTCTTTCATTTAATTCCTTGTCCTCGTCATCGACTTCCACGTTTAAATGAAAATGGAAAATTAGAAATGAGCATGGTAGACTTTCAACCTCACAAATTGTCCAAAATTGGAAATCTTTGTTTTCGAATACTTGGAATGGCTAGATTAATTTATTACAAGGAATACATTAAAGATGGAGAAAGGTTTGCAAGTTTTTCTTATAATAAATTGCCAATGACAAAACTTTTACTTCGTGATTTGGATAAAATTAGTTTAATTCTGGAGATGTCCTGGATCTAATAAATCGAATGGTTCCTCGGTTCCAATTCTTTTGACCATACTAGTATTTTCGTTCTCTAGAGGCTTTAAAATTTAGACGATTATTAGAACAGGTTCCCTGAACCAAGAAATAACTAATCCCTTTTTAAATTCCTTAAATTTAGTTGGGTATCAATGAATAACTTAACAATTCTCAACTTAATATTAAAATTCAATGGACCTCAATTTGAGTGGGAATTAACAAATAAATTTATTATTTTACAAATTTTATGTTCTATATTTGCCTTTTTTTGCCGATTTTGTTTGGCACGGATTTTCTATGATGAAGTTAATTAAAAAAGAAAATTTCTATAAGTGCTTTAGAAATATTGTGTTAATAAATTGCTTTAAATTTTTATAAAAATATAGTTAATTTACATTTATTTTTTAAGTAAAAATACAAAAAATTAACTTAAAATAAGTAAGGAGTATCGGATATTTAAGAAAAAAAAACCTTAAGAACAAATTAATTTATAAGGACTCACAAGGGAACATACCAAACTGTAAGTCAAAATTTTGTATTTTTTTTTGGTACCAATCGATAGAGCATCATCGATTTACTCTAGAAAATTTTCGGCTTTTTTGGCTAGGAATATGAAACTAAAAAGTTATGGGCCTTCAAAGTTTGCCAAAAATGGGAGCGGTTGAGACTCCCCTATAATATGAGAGAAATTTCCATCCTTTGACCATTTTTATTTTCCTCTTTTCTTTTCCAGCGACTGACCATTTTGAATTTTTCACGTTGCTGACCCTTTTCCCTCCTCTCTTCTTTTTTCCTCAGCGTTGCCTAACTCCCCAGATCGACATAAGCACCGTCCTCTTGCGTTCCTTTTCTCCCCCATTTTTGGCAAACTTTGAAGGCCCATAACTTTTTAGTTTCATATTCCTAGCCAAAAAAGCCGAAAATTTTCTAGAGTAAATCGATGATGCTCTATCGATTGGTACCAAAAAAATACAAAATTTTGACTTACAGTTTGGTATGTTCCCTTGTCAGACTGGGAATTTCATTGTTTCTTGTAGTCGAGGTCCCGATGAGATTTCTATTGCTCCATAAGGCTCTTCCTGTTCAATTTCTATTGCTTGCCATTTTTTAAGTACCAAAAGAGCATAGAATTTCTGAGCCGCTGTTCTACGTGTTGACCCTTTTGTTAATAAGTCGTCGAATGTTATCTAAAAATATAACTTTTAATTTGGATTTAAAAGTATTTTTTATAGAAGGCCGTAGGCCAAAAAATTTACTTGTTTTGCCCAATCCCTTCCCAAAATTTTTTTTCTTTTCCCCATTTCGGGGAGGGGAGGAGGTAATTTTTCTCTATTAAAAACAAGATACCTTATTCTCGCTGTTTGAACATATTTTAGTTGCAATCGCTTGTAAAACGTTTTTCGTTCTGCGAGTAAACAATTCTTCCTCTTCAACTTCCTCCTCATCTTTCTTAAATTTAGTCCGTCCGTCCGTGTTATTCTGTCATTGTATGTCCTTCTCATTCCAAAAACCAGATACCTTAGCAAACATCAACTTTAAGGAAAAATGATCATTTTTATAAAGTAATAAAAAGTAAGGAAAAAACGATTCGACCCTTCTTTTGGGATAGGGTCGATTGCTCTATCATCAAAAAAAAGAAACTTGGAATAAATTCCGCAAAAAATATTTAAAATGTTTCTCAACTTACGTAAAAACAATAGAATTAATGAAAATCATTTTATTCAATATAAATTTTATGCGAACATAATATGTATATTGTGTCAAAATTAGAAAGTTACGCTTCAAAAAATTCGGATGGTCGCATACTCAAGACTCCGATTTTATAGTCGAAGAACAAAACCACTGATGTAAGGATAGTTGGCGTCCTAGTAAATTCAATCCATTCACTGTTGGGACCTTGATAGCCCACATCCAGAGCAGTTGAGTTGTAAAACGCCCAAGGCACGATAGCTTGCACCCCACGCTTAGCATCACGAAGCTCACGCGAGTTTTTGAATTTGAAGATGGTGTCAAATACAGTCGCCTCAGCCTTGTTTGCGATCTAAAAAATTAGTGAGAAGATAACCCATAATGTAGAAAAATTTTCACGAAAATACACTTAAAAAAGATTTCAATTCTATAACTATTTAAGCAACCCAAAATTATTACCTAGTTTTAGCAAGTAATCCCAGAACCCTAGTTTATTAGAATTAACCCTACCAAAGCATTCTTAATAGCATCCTGGTTCTGGAGGAAAAACCATCCGAATTCAAAAAATTCGGATGGTCGCATACTCAAGACTCCGATTTTATAGTCGAAGAACAAAACCACTGATGTAAGGATAGTTGGCGCAGAAGTAAAGACAATCAATTCTCCATTATCACCGCGATAGAATTTTTCCAGCGGACTTGCATTATAAAACGCCCAAGGCACGGCAGCTTTCACCCCACGCTTAGCATCGCGAAGCTCACGCGAGTTTTTGAATTTGAAGATGATGTCAAATATAGTCGCCTCCGCCTTGTTTGCGATCTAAAAAATTAGTGAGAAATAAACTTAGAATGTAGAAAAATTTCACGAAAATAAACTTGAAATAGCGAAAAGCTTTCAATTCTATAACTGTTTCAGCAACCCAAAACTTTTACCTAGTTTTGGCAAGTAATCCCAGAACCCTAGTTTATTAAAGATTAACCCAACCAAAGCATTCTTAATAGCATCCTGGCTCTGGAGGTCAATGCCAACATAATCCAAAATGAGAAGTGAGCTTTCTTCCGAAAACATTTCTTTGGACAACCACTCAACAAATTTATCGCCAAGCTTGAGCTCCTCAGCAATCATTTGCGGCGTGTAATCTTTATCGAAGTTTCTTAAAGTAATATTTACATATATAATTTAAACAATTTAAAAATAAACTTTGTATCAATATAGTCTGGAGATGATGTCATCGTATATAAAAAGAGAATAAATTACTTAATCTTTAATCTAAAAACTAGAAAAATACATATAAGTTTTGTTAAAGAATAAATCAAGGAATGTTTATAGAAATAAAATTAAAATACAGTCGTGGAAAAAAGTATGGAAGCGCTAGAAAATTTTTTTTAAATTCTTAATTTTTCATTCAAAAAATACGTTCTATATATCAATCGAAAGCTCTATTCGTATCTCAGTTGACATGTTTCTGCATTTTTCATGAAAATGAAAATTGGCCGAGATAATCCGGATCTACCGGATATACCAAATCCCATTTTTTCGGAAAAATTTTTCGGAACAAATTTAACAAACCCATTTGATAAAGAATATTTTTGTGAGCATTTACCAAAAAACCGCTTAGAAATATCTATTTCCGGTCCGGTTCCGGTCCGGTCCACGACTGTAGTTCGACTTTTCAAAACGTACTTCAAAAAATCAATGACAGAAATCAAAAAACATAAAAATGAAGACACAAAAAATAAACATTGCAAATAAAATACCAAATAATCGGGACACGGACACTTAGTCGCAGGCCACTTAGTCGCGACCACTTAGTCGCCGGCCACTTAGTCGCAGGCCACTTAGTCGCGAAGTAGCTAAAAAGCAGTGTTGCACCGGAACCGATATTTTGACCGGAACCGGAACCGAATCCAGTTTGAGTTCCGTATCCCGGAACCTGAATTTCCGATTTTCGAATTTTTTCGTAAAATTTCGATATTCGGTTTCGATATTTTTGGGTTTCTTTTGATTTTCGAGTTCCGATTTTCGAAAATTTTTTTGTTTCGACGCAGCTCTGATCCCAACAGATCTCACTCCAAATCCCATTAATCCATGCAAATTTTCAAAAATATTTCTCATTCCTCTTTAGCGGCGCAGGCGAAAATTTTGTGAATTTAGGAAGGCATAATCGAATAAGAATCTCTATTGATTTTTTACAAGCGGAGGATGGCTGAGTCCTGGAACACAGATTTTTGTTTAATTTATTAATTTTCAACTTTTTTTTGTAGATTTAAAAATTTAATGTCGTTGGATAATTTATTTAAAAGTGATGAAAAACATTTTATTTCTCCCATAATTGACCTCCAAAAGTTTTTGGCTGAAGCAACTTTTCGTAGTGATCGTTTGCGAAATTTTTTTGGTTCGAGCGAAAGTCATGATTCTCGCGATATTTTTCGTCAATTTTTGGCAGCACGTGGATTAAATACTGAAGAGTCAAATTCTGTCATTGAAACTGCTGAGTTTGTCTTTTAGTTTTTCCAAATTTTTATTTTTTTCCTTTTAGTGGATTTTTAACTCAAATTTTGGATGATAGCCCAATGGATGAATATGAAATAACTTTTCCTCCAAAAGACAGCCAACTTATGACACACAAGTATTTTAATTTTTTTTTAATTTTTAAAATTTCTTGTTCAAGAGTTCTGCATGATATTCGACGAACAAATAAAACTAGTGCCACAAAGAATGCTATTGTGAGGAATGGAAAATATTTTAAATATCGAGAACAGGTTTTTTGTGTTAAAATTAAAGTTCATACCCCCTCTATCTCAAAGTATTAAAAATTGCCAGACTGTTTCCTTGGCTTCACTCTATATCCTTATGGCTAGTCAATAAGTATTACTAGTTTTAAGTTTGACATTAAAATATAAAAAATGAAGAAAGAGTCACATCCTTATAAACCTTTTATCCATGTGAACGTTCTGAATAAGTTGAGGAAGGTAGCAAAATCTGACCATTTTAATAATTTGAGGAGGTTATCCTTTTCTCAAATTATCCTTTTTGTTTATAGTACAATAATTTACAAAAATTTATTTTTAGGAGTTAAGAAGATATTACACTCCTCCCAATTCCACTTGTAATAAAGACATTGTCCTTACTGTTCAGTTATTGAAGCCTTACAATCGCACTCCAGAAATACAGGATTCACTCAAGGTTGTTTTTTTTTAATTTTCTAAAAATAAAAAATTTTTTAGAATCGAACGGAAGTTAAATTTCTAGTCCGAGGAGATATGCCACTTGTTAAACTTCGTGAAAAAATATTTTGTGCTTCCGATTTTTGGTCTAATTATGAGGATTTTGAAATTGTTCCGCCTGATCCAGAATGTTATTTTGATGTAAATATTTGATTAATTTTCTGTTAAATTTTTTTTAATTTTTAGCACAAATTCCCTTCAAGTTTTATTTTTGTACACGACACATTTTATGTTGACAAAAGGAGAGCAAATTCTATTGATATTAGCGAGTATTTATTTTTTTAATTAAATTTTTTATAAATTATTTTAAGGCCAATAAGAGAGTTTATGAAAAGAAAGAAAAAAGATTTTGGAGAATTTCACGTGAAAGACATGGCTGGAGTTAAGATTATTGATTTTAAATTAAGACTGGGTCAACCATATGTTTATGTTCATCAAGGATTTTGTGAGCATTTGTAGGTTTTCAGGTCAAAAATTTTTTTGGGAACTCGATTTTAAATGTTCTCTTGGGGGAATAAGATTTTTTGCTTTTCTAATTTTAATTTTTCTCAATTTTCTTCGATTTCTCATTCCTCTTTATGTTAACAATAGGATTCTGAATTAATATTTATTTTTTCGGCCTCCCTATGCTCCTCGTTAATGGCATGACACAATCTTTGTTATAAAATAAAATTTTGAATAATTAAACCTATAAATAGGGTTGTTCGCGACCTGTTTTAAACCCGAAACTTTATGAAAATGTTTTTTTAAATTCGTTTAAAATGAAGCATTTATTTAATTAGATTTCAAGATGGAAACCAGTGTTTTTAAAATTCTGATTAACAGAAAGCCGAGGGGTACGGGTTAATAAATAGTAGTGAACAACCCTACTCTACAAAGGAGTAAATATTTTTAAATAAATTAAATTGAGATGTTTAACCGAACCCCACATATTTTGATTAAATTATAAGAAAAAATTTTATTAAAATTTATTAAAAAATTTCCTTCAAAGGATTATATTCACCGATTTGCGTTTATTACTTCCTGGAGATATTCAACGTATCGAAGATTATCCAATTCGCCTTTTTGACATTAAAACCCAAAAACTTTGTTGTGCTTGTAGCGACGAAATTTCGAGTTTTGTAGTTACTGAAAGTGATCGTTTGCCAAATTCTCCAGCATTTTTCTGTTCAACTTGTTTTACTGCTTTTCATTATGATAATGGGCAAAGAATTGGAAATTTTAAAGCTTATCATTATTTAAATCATGCTGGGACTGAATAGGAAAATTTTTGGAAAAAAAAAATTTTTTTTTGTTTGTGATCTCATAGAAAAATAAATTTATTTAAAAAATATTTTTTTTCTTTAAAATATTGTTAAAAATCTTTATAATTATTTTCTTAAATTTTTAAATTTAATTTTAACAATAATTTTTTTTAAGTTTTTAGAAAAATGGAAAAAATAAATATTTCTTCAATTTCTTATTGTAAAATTATTTTGCATGCATTTAAATATCCACATTGTCAAATTAAGTAAGAAAATTTTTTATTTTAAATTAAAAAAAATTTTTTTTAATTTTCTAGGGGTGTTTTGCTTGGTAAAAATAATTCTGAAGGTTTTATAGAAGTTTTGGATGTTATTCCAGCATTACATTCTGCTTTGGTTGTGCCTCCTATAGAAATTTTGTTTATTCATTTGGATGTTTATTGCCGTGAAAGACATTTGGAAATTGTTGGGCTTTATTATGCTAATAATGTTTTTATGAATAATAGGTTTGGTTTTTTAATGTTTTTGTTGATTATTGGGAATTAGAAGGGATGAAACTAACTACAAAAGTATTCTGGGTATGAGACAGAATTTTAAATAGAAATTAGTTTTAAGGAATAGGATTTTTCTTTTTTATAAGTTTAGTGAGTACTTTTTTTTATTTTTTTTATTTAATATTTTAAATTTGAGTAAATTAAATAAATAGATGGTGTCATAACATAATTTATTTTTTAAAAAAAGTTCAAATTTTAAATTCCAATCATAATTCTAATATTTTTCTTAAATAGAATTTAAAAGAAAATGTTACAATTTTTAAGATACTTGTCTGTTATTCTTTTATTTTTTCTTTAAAAAAATTAATTTTTACTCCCTTGTAATTTAATTTTTTAGTTTTGATGAACAATGGATGAAAATAGCTTCAGATAAACTCCAAAATCCAATAATTTTACAATTAGAAAATTCCAAACTTTCATTAAATGCAGTCTCTCCTTGTCTTCGAGCATATTGTCAAGAAAGGTTTTTTTAAATAATTTTTATTAAAAAATTATTTTTTTTAAAAAAGTTCTCAAAAATGGAAAGAAATTAATTATTTTGTTGAAAATTCAGACGAAACAGTTTCTTTAGCTTCCTTAGCTGTTCAGAATAAATTACACAAAAATTTGGCAGATTTTGAAAATCATTTGGACGAACCGTTAATTTTCGATTTTTTTAATAGTGATTTAAATGAAAAAATTTTGTATTCAAATAATTAAATTTAAAGTAATTAAATAATTAGTTAAAAAGTAAATAAAATATGTAATAAATTTATTAAAAATGAGATCTTTAAAAAAACAAAAAAAATAATAATTATAATTCTGGGTGAGAGGAATTGGGAAATAAATAATATAAAAATGTATGGGTTTGGAATCAACAATTTAAAAATATTTTGGGAATTTCTCCAAAAAATTCTTAATTTTTTGTTTTTCAATCAAAAATATATTTTTGACAAAAAGTCTTTTCTGGCCTAAATAGAAAATCTCTTAGGGATTGGGTGGACTATTGAAATAATATTCTTGTTGATTCATAAATTGTATATTATGTGCTGTATTTATTCTAATAGAAAAGCTCATAACCCTCCACAATTTATTGCCAAGGAAAAGGTGTATTTCCTTGTTTTTTTTGTCCACTGTTTTACACCATAATTTTTGGAATTTGCCGTTTTTTTTTGTTTGGTTGGGGTTTCCGTTCAAATGGGTATTTTTCTTAAAATAATGGAAGGACTTTTCATTATTTCTTTGCCAGTTATATTAGAATAATTACAAACATTTCTAATTAATTTTTCAATTATTTTTTAAGGCCAAGGCCAAAAAGGTTTTTTAATAAATAAACGCCTTGGTCTTCTTGCTGAAGGAATTTCTACACTTTCCTCCTCCCCTCTTTTCCTTTCTGTTTGTTGTTGTAGTAAATGTAAACTTCTCCTTTTGTGATTCTTTTTGTGATGATTTTTTTGTTTGTAATTGTGATGATTTTGTTGAAAATTAATGGAGGAATGTTTATTTAAAATATCGCGGTGATGGTGATGATAATTGTGGTGGGGGTGGGGGTGATTATACTGAGAAAAAAATTATTTTTTTTTAGTAAATGAATGTTTGTGAGACAAGGTCATAGATATTTTTTATCGGAAAATAAAGGTACTTTTTATAAATTTTCCCCATTCTGACCGATAAATATTTCTATTAGAGCCCTAACCGCACCGCACTATCAACGGTATTTTTTTGGTATCCAATTAGTGGTACAATACGGTACAAAATTCCGGGTTTTAGTGTTTATTAAAACAAATACTTATTAGACGAAACTCACTTTATTTGTATTTATTATCCTCCGTTCATCATCCTCTAAAACTTTAGGATATCCTTCATCTTCTTGACTAATTAAAGATTCTGTCCTTTCAAATATATCCAACAATAAAATTAAGAAGAAAAATAATTGAAGAAAAATACTAAAAATAAAAGAAATTTAAATTTTAGATATCCTCCTTCTTTTACATTCTCTCACATTTTTGAATGACACAATTTTAGAATGACCCTCTAACCTACTTTTTGTTTGTACCAAATAAAAGGAAAAAAATATGGGCTGAATTTAATTGAGAATTTGATCTCATAATTTAAAGCAAATGCTTGAGAGAAGGAATATTTGAAAGAAATTTTTTTTTAATTTTAAAGCAAAATCGTGATAATTATCGAATAAATACTGCACAAAGATATTCACTATTTTGCTAATATTTTGGAGAAAATGAGAAAACTTTAAATTTTTGTACTTTTTTTGATCAACTTTTAACTTTAATTTAGTTATTTACTTTTTGTTCCAGAAAATTTTAGACGTTGAAGAATTAGGAAATATGTTTCCTGTATGTCGTTGTTGCCATCTTCCCAAAATTATTTTATTTAAATTTGTTAACATTTAATTAAAATCTTTAAAAATATTATTTTAGCATAAAAAGAGAAGTTTAATCTATCAAGAAGTATTTCTTCGAATACAGGAATTCGGGAATGATCAGAACGTTTGGGAGATTGTACGTTAGCCTGCTCTCTTTTTCAGATGAAGTGTAAAGGATATTGTAGGATTCTTGGATTATCAGAAGAATTTGGCTTAGGTACTTTGTTCATAAACCACCTCCTCCCTATTTGAGTACCTTGGCTTATATTGTTTCGAATTTATAACCAAAGAAGAATCTCAATTTAATCCTAAATATTTCTTAAATGGTTTTCTCAACATAAATAAAGATATATGGAATTGGAACAGAATAAAAACAAATCAAAATAACTAGAATGAAAAACATATTTAGTCCTTTCTTATATTTAAGAGGCGTGATAATTGAAGTGAATAATAACAACAAAAATAAAATACTAGCTATAATTAAGAAAAGATTGCGCAACAATTTCCTCTCCTTTTATTTTTTCCTTCCCCCTTCATTTTTATCCTTTATATGGAATTGGATCATCTTCAAATCTGAAAAGCTTTTTTCTAAACAAAGAAGAAATTAAAAGAAGAGAAGAGTCTATAAAAGGAGAGAAGAAGATAATTAATATAAAACTATTTAAGAGGTTACACATAAATAAATATTTATTTATTTAAAGTAGGTCTCAGCCAAAATCGCAAAAACAAAACCATCAAAAAGCAGGTTTAATATATACAACGAAAACAAACAAAAAAATCGAGGAAGGACGTCTTCCCCCCGTGGCATTGCGTAAATGACATAAGAAAATAGAAGAAGCGACAAATCCAAAATTAAAGGTGAGAAGGAAAGGTGTGACTTGTCTAATAAATCTTGAAGCATTTACCCACAAAGAATAAAATTTATGATTAAAATATGAAGAATTTTAAGAAAGCTTTAAAAATGAGCAAAATAAAAAATAACTTTTGTATTTAAAATGAGGAGATAAAAATATTTAAACAGCTCTTTCAGCTGGAACTACAGCAACACCCGCTAACCCAGAGCTCAATCGCTATAGGAATATTCAGTTGCTGGACAGTTCGCGTGTTGTTTTAAGGACAGCTGGCGAGCACGACTACATTCACGCATCACATGTGCTTGGTGGCCCGTTTCCAATGATTTGCGCCCAGGGACCTCTGGACAGGACGATCAACGACTTTTGGACAATGGTATCAGAAAACAATTGTGAGTAAGATCATTTTTTGACCGTCTAAAAAAATTAGATAAAAAAATATTTTTCACTGTTCCAGACCATAGTACAGCTATGCAAGAACATCGAGGAAGGCCGCCGGAAGTGTGCTGACTACCTGCCGCATGGGAAATCGTCCGATTTTGGTCACGCCACCGTGGCTCGGCTAGGAAAAATTACAGCGACACCCACTAACCCAAAGCTGAAAAGGACCTCTCTCTGTCACGATGACCGGACGCAAGCCGATGGCTGTAAGCCATTGGCTTAGTAAAACAAAAAATTTTTTGCATTTATAGGTAACACACTACCAGTTCGACGGATGGCCAGATCATAATGTGAATCGAATTGTTTTTTCTCCTTGGATCCATGATCCTTCAGTAAACACAGACGCGCAGTTTTTCGACGGGCAAGGAATGAAAATTGCACTGTTCTAATACACTGCTTTTTAAATTCACTTTCGCATTTTCACCTTCCGCCTTTCGCTTTTTAAAATCCGTTTCGGCACATCCCTCGTATGTACTATCATTTTTAATATAACCTCAATAAATTTAATTTCTATGAAATTTTCATAACTCAAATGACTTCTTATTGTCAGAATTGGTGTTTTAAAATATATTTAATTAATTGATATTTCGTATTTCCGCTAAAACATTTCGAAATGGAAAATTGAAATGAAAGAATCGAATTGTTTTTTCTTCGTGTCTATTTGAGTCGAGATGTTTTTATTCTTGTTTTATGTCCCGGACTCTGATTTGGACAAAAATATGCCATTCGGAAGACGAGTCGACTGACACAAAATCAACGAAATCTGACTTTAATGGACAAAAGTTATGGTTAGTCGTTCAAACCGTTACATAAGATCCCTTCGACGAGTTTTTGCCGTAACGGAAGGAGCCAGGAATTTCAAACGCACCGAAGATAGGAATAGGCTTATATACTACATTCAAAACTAGCAACCGTTGACTCCGGCGAGATGCGGGGTTGCTTGATCTATTTTCGCATCATAACTTTATTTAGAGCTGGATTTTGGTGTTATCCGACTCGATCAGCATGTCGAGCTTCTTCGATTTGGCAAAACAAAATTTCGATCACCAAAATAGTTTGGCCTCTCCCCTATGGTTTTTGCCCATTTCAAACCCAAAGTTGCTTCCAGGACTAATTCTTAAGCCATTTGACTAGCTCATTGTGCTCTTTCCTTCCGATTGACATATTGTTTGTCTAAATCTAAAATCGTCCTGAAAGTGGAATTAGGCCTAGCTATCTTTAATCATATTTAATTTGATTTTTTTATAACTATTAAAAATAATATTTTTAGCATTTTTAATACAAAAATGCCGCCAAAAATTAAACGTACTTACAGCAGATGCAAAAAAACAACTAATGAACAATCTGTACAGACTGAGGATGATGCTTTACTGAAATTATCAAATCAACTTTTAAATGATTTACAAAAACATGGGACAAAGTAAGACTTTTGATTAGCTAACAACTAGGTTAAAGAAATTTAAAGTCGTTTTAAAACCAATTTTCTCTGTCGCGAATAGATTGTTTTGCTTTTTGAGCCTTTCAATTTTAGGAACTTGTGACTTTCCCTAATACATCATAATTTAAAAAAATTTAAATTTAAGCCCAAAGGAACAAACTCCAGAAGAATCAATACGACGTCAAATAATTCTGTCTTCACATGTCAAAAAATTAAGTAAAGAAAATTTTGAACTGAAAGATCGACTTGGAAAAATGAATTTGAAATTTTCTTCAATTTTAGACAAACTTCGAATTTACAAGTTTTTTTAAACTTTATTTTTTTAATTGAAGACTTTTAGAACTGAAAATGATGCTAATAAAACGAATTTATTGGATAATTTGACTGCTTTGAATTTGGACCAAAATAATGCGAAAAAACAATTAAATGAACAAATTAATAAGGTTAATTTAATTTTTAGGAGTTTTATTCTTTCTGGTTTTTGTTTCCTTGTCATATTAGTCGTACCTCGTTAGGCTTGTATGGAGAAAATATTTAAGTTTTCTGGATTTAGGGTTTATTTTAAGTTTTATGGTTTTATTAACATTAACTCTGCTATTTCTATTAACATTTTGAGAAGTCCCACAATGTTTTTACTTTTTTTTTTTAATTTCTAGAAAATTTAATTAATTTAAAAATCTTTTTCAGTATTATGCTCACTTTGAAACAGAACAACAAAAATCGCTTAATAAAGTTAAAGCAAAAGAGGCTAAACTAACAAAGCTTAAGGTAAATAATTTTTAAAAATTTTTGAGGAATTTTATAAATTCAGAATATTTTTCCCAAATTTTTTAAATTTTCAGGCAGAAAAAGAAGAAATTAATTTCCAACTCCAAAATGTTCTGAACGCGTTCCAAGTTCAAAGTCGACTTTTGGAAGTAGCCAGAAAGGAGGCTTTTAATGCTAGAGAAGAAAGTAAAGAAACTGAACAAAAATTACAGGACAAGCTTTATTTAAGTTTGTTTTAAATTTTTAATTAAAAATTAAATTTTTTTTAAAGAAACAAATCAAAGATGTACTAACTGTGAGGTTAAACAAAAAGTGCAAAGTAATTTAACTGACCAGATTGCTGATTTGAAGAATAAAATTGCGATGGTAATTTTAATTAAAATTTGGAAGTTATTTTGGGGTTAGAGGATATTTTTGTTTTCCCACTACGATCAGATTTGGAATTTAGATATTTTAATCTTTAAATCCGATTTTGCAGACCAAGCCTCTGAGCCTTTTTTCCATCCTTAAGTTTTCAAAAGTTTTTTTTCTCTTGTCAGATATTAATTTTTTATTTTTTGTTCTGTTGATTTTAAAAATTACGGACTGAAAATTATTAAGAATATTTTTTTCTTATTCCGTTTCTAACATAAATTTTACCCTTCTAGCAAAAAATAATTCCAAATAAAAATTAATAAAAAAATCTTTTTTAGAAAGAACAAGAACTTGAAGAAAGAGGAAGAATTAATGTAATATTTGCTGAAAAAGTAAAAAAAGACAAAGAAGAATTTAATAAAAAAGAATTATTGGCAAAAAAAGAATTAGAAAAAGCAAATAATTTAAAAAGAACTTATTGTGACAAATTGAGGGAATATCAAACAAAATTGAGGGAATCTGAAGAAGAAAAATGTAGAATTTCTAAAGCATTGGAAAATGAAAGGAATGGAAGGGCTTCGTCTATTTCGCGTCAATCTTTGCCTGAATCGAGTGCTTTGACTCCTCCTGAAGGTTTTCTTGAAAATAATTTTTTGGAAAAAATAATTAGGAATAGGAATTTTTTTTAAAAGCTTGGGTTTGCGGACATTTAGTTTTTGTTGATATACGGGGAAGGTATGAATTACATAATAAGTGATTATTGTTTTAAAAGAATGCATTATTTTTCGGAATTATACGCGACAATTTATATTTTAATGTAAACGAAATAAGGCATATTTTTCCTGTTAGTTATACATAAATTGAGAGTGAAATATATACTCACCAAATTTTAAATAGATTTTATATATTTTTAATTTTTAGAAGATGATAAATCACCTTCAATAAATATTAACAACAATTCTGAAATTAATAATTATACAACTAAACAAACTCAAAAAGATAATTCTACTGTTCCCCCGCCAGAAAAAATAAGGAAAACAACATTTGAAGTTGCTAGAGGTTGGAAGGCTGTTTTGGATTTGGCTGATTCTTTAGATTCTAGCAATCAACAAATGAATGTTTGTTTTTATTTTTAAAAATTCCCAAAAAACAAAAGATTAAAAGAAACATTTTCCATCATTTTTTGGGCTAAAAATACTGCGTGGCTCGAACCTTCCTCTTATAAGTATAACAACTCTGAAGATGAATTTCAGATTATCGTTTTTTTAAAGTTTGATTTTTTCCCAATTTTTTTCTTAAAATATTTTTTCATAGTTCTCATAAGGAAACTCTATTTTTTTGAAATCCTTTAGTTTGTTTCAATGTTTTAAAAAATTCCTTTTAATTTTCTAATTTCAGCAACCACAACCTAGAATCCCAGGTACAACAACAATTCCTCGAATGCCTGCTAAAACAATTTCTTCTTTGGCACCAAAACAGAAAAATAAAGCAAAAAATCAACAACAAAAACAACCATTAAATCAACAAAATATGAGATTATTTAATGGAAATAATTCTTTACAAAGAAACTCTTCTGATATTCAATCTTCAAGCAATACTTGGAGAAGTTCTGGAATTAGAGTACATGAAAACTTTCATTCTCACAATCAATCGAATAAAGAAATGATGAATCGTTCTTTGCTAAGTTTGATTTTTTAAAATTATTTTTTAAATTATTTTATGAAATTCTGAGGAATTTGGGGAATTTAACTAACGTGGATTCTTGTTAGAATATTTTTTAAAAAAATTTTTAAAGTTAACTTATTGTTAGGATTCAATTTTTAGCTAAAAAAATTAAGTTTATTTTTCTCGTCTATTCTTATTTTTTGTGAAATCATTTCAACGATCCTTTTCCATGTTTTTGCTCCCATTCCCGGACCTTTAATTAGAAAACCAAGATTGAAAGTCTAGTCCAATCTCTAAATTAATTTTAGAATGATTTATTTCCATCAAAAAATTTTTTTAGATGAATCAATGCTTCGACAAAAAGCTGCCCAACGACAAAAAGCTGCCCAACAAACACGTCAACAACCAGTTCCTATTAATCGATTAGCTATGAATCAACAACCGAGCACTTCCAATCGACAACAAGACAACTTTAGTATATATTTTAATTTAAATTATTTTTAATTAAAAAAATTCTTTTTAGCTGTTAATCGTGAACTTTTGCCTTGGCATGGAACAATAATAAAGCAACAACCACAGCAACCAACTCCAGACCCTAAATCATCATCATTATTTAGGTCATTTTGGTGAAATTAACAAAAATATTAAAAAATAGATGTTTTGGAAGATTTTTCAGACTTTAAATATTTTATTGTATTTTTATTTACCCAATATTACCAACCTCATTTTCATTTTGTTTAGGAGAAAGAAATGGTGGTTTGTTTGAATTTTATTTTTTCCATTCCTGGTATTCAATAAGAATTATATTTTACTGCTTTGACTCTTAACACAAATTTTTTCACAACTTACTCGTTTCCAAAAAGAATAAAATTTCAAGCAAACCACCATTTGTTTAGAGATTGTATTTTTATTTTCACATATATAAACTACCAGTCATTCAGTTTTGTAATAATTTTAGATTTGGGTTAGTAACCAAAAATGATTCAAAATTTTATTGACTATCCGTACCAGGGATGAGCGAAAGAGGCAATCGTGAATTTAAAAAAAGATTTTACCCCTGATCCCTACTTAAAATTTACTTAATTTCTAAAATTAATTTCTTTGGTTATTTTCCTTGGTATAGGATTTTACCCTCAATATTTTAATTTTTACCCTCTATCAACATATAATAAATTTACATCTTGAAATAAAGGTTTTTATTTAATAAATGATTTTTATTATCAGGGCAGTTCACAAATTTTTAGAAGTTTAATGTTATCTAAAATTGAGTAAAACTTGACAAAATTCAATAAATTCTCAGAAAAGGGTTGGGGACATGAATTATATGGGGCATAATAATTTCACCTAAATTCATGAAATTATTTTTATACATCCTCGATTACCTCTTTCAGAATTTTTCATCAAATATTTCTCAGGTTATGGTCGATAAATCTTGAAAAATTTTTCAGAAAAACAATATTTTTGGCCGTAATTTCTGAAATACCAGCTTGATAATTCTGAAATTTTTGGAGTAAGATAATAAGTAAGTTATAAGTATTGTAAAATTTTATTTTTCTAGATAAGCAATTCACTTCTTTTTAGGCTCGCGCCAAAACGACTCAGTCTCTCAGAAAATGATCTAAAACATTATTATTGTGAAACTTCTATTTTTGGTGAATTGCTCCAATAAATCGAGGATTTATGTAGTTAACTATTTAACAAAAAATAAGAGATTGAAAAAATAAGAGAATAAAAAGACGATATTTTTGTGGATTTATATAATTATTTTAAAATATTCAAAATGAGATTAAAATCGAAAATAATCAAATCTTTTCTGCAATTGTTTCATAAATATTTCGTTGCACTGGATCCAATTTTTCAAATTGACGCAAAAGTTTTTTCTCACGCTCTTCTTCTGGCAAATTTAGATATCTAAATTTTTTTTTAAATTAAAAATATTTTTTAAATAAATTTCTTACTTTCCTTCCTTCGTTTTCTTAAATAAATCAAATGCTGTTGCTTTTGGTTTTTTCTGTTTCTTTTCAGTTCTACCTTTGACTTGATTGTCTAACTAAAAATAGAAAAAAATTTTTTCGAAGCTAAAAAATTGTTTCGCCAATGAGTTTTTGGTGTCTTTTGCTAAGCTCCAAGATTTTTCAGGTTTATTTTTTAAAAAAGATTTTTTGACTAAAGACCAAACAACAATTCCCCGTGCCTAAAATTTTAGAGTCCAGAATTCAGAAGTTGGAGCCCAACTTTCCCTAGCCCAAATTTTCGAGTTTTATGTACCTATTCATATTCCCAAAACATTTTTTAAATAAAATTTAAACAAACCGCCATTTCCTTCTCCAATTTGAAAACCTTCTTTTGAATACTACTAATTTGTGGTTCAAACAAATTATTCTTGTATTTTTCAAGAAAATCCTTACAAGCCACGATCACATCATGTTTTCTTTGTTTAAATTCCTCTTCTGCTTCAATAACTTTTTTGTTCTAAAAATAATTTTTTTTAATATTAAATTCGAGAGATGACACTTGCGGACAAAACATATTAAAGCAAAAAAAGTTTTATGTAAGAGTATTAGAAGTGTCCGCAAATGTCTGTCCACAACTTTCATTTATTTAAAAAAAAACAAACATCTTTATCTCTAAAAGTATCTCTCAAATTGTTATTCTTTCCAAATAATTGTGCCTGATCCACTCCACATTTATTTATAAAAATATGCCAAAGAGATTTTAATTTTGGAAACTCTGGATAACGTTGAAGAATATGATCGGTCTGAACAAAATCCATAACTTTTTTGACTGCTTCAGTCATAGGGACTTCTGACATTAATGTTGCCCATCGATAAAATTGAACAAAACAAGCTTGTAATTGACTAAAAAAATAAAATTTAAATTAAAAATGAAATAATAACGCTAAATCGTAAGAAGGATCAACATTTGGGACATCTCGCAAAAGCGTATTAAATTTAACATTGGCTTTTCTACCAGTCAAATGTAAGGTCTTCTGCTCGTCCAAATCCAAAATATACTGAAAAAAAACAAAAATAAAATTTAAAATCCTGGTCTAATTTCTGGTTCGGGATCCAAAACATAATCTAGCCTCAGATCACCTCAGCTCACTTAATTACCTAATGGCAAACTTCTAACTATTATCAAAAACCCCTTGTTTCCAAAAATTCAACAATTTTATCTATTTGATAAAAATTAATTTTTAAGAAAATAAACAGCTTAAGCTGGTACACTTAATAAACCTCCAAAAAACCTCTTTAATGATTAAAAATAACCTTGCAAAAGCAATACATATCCTTAGGCATAATATTGACTGTCGGAGTATTTGAAGTTATAGAACCATCACGTTCATGTAATTTTTCCAAATCAACCTCATCTTCTTCAGAATGTGAATATTCGGCAACTTTTGGTTCCCTTATTTGGCTTGTAGAAGGGATTAAATTGTTGTTATTAGTAGAAGCACCAACAAAACTAGAATTACCACCATCAGTCATTGAATCATCCAAAATCCGTCTCTTTTTCTTCTTTTTCTTTTGTTGAGACTAAATATATTAAAAAATTTTATTTTAAACTTAAAAATAAACCGTATTTTCAACAGAATCTATTCTTGCAGTAGTAATTTCAGAAAATGAAGCATGAGGAGTTTCAAGGACAATACTTTCATCTTTACGATCGCCGTTGTTCTGACAAGATTCCTCATGTTTCCTCTTTTTTGCTTTTTGAGGAGACTAAAAAATGTTTTTAGAAATGAAAGTTAAAATCCGCAAAAGTTCTTATCTAGTAAAGATCTGATAGAGGATATACCCACTGTGAGGAAAGAAGGAGGTAATGGGGTAGAGTATGTAAAGGATCAAGTTCCTCAAGAAAAAACTTTAAAAAAGGTAACCTCAGCTTGGCTTGTAGATTGATGTTGATGGCCTTTGACTGGCGATCCAGAAGTTGATGTTATTTCGTCTTTTAATTTTCCCATTTAGCGATTATTAAATATGCAAAATACTTTAATGTAGCAATACTAAACAAAACTAAAATAAATAAAAATACGGAATAAAACAAAAGAGAGGGTAAGCAAAAGAAATAAAAAAAAGTAGACTTAAAGAAAAATCAATTCGTTTCTTCCATTTCAAATGTTTCCATTTCGAAATCTTTCCTCAAGAAAAATACGAAATATCAACCAATTAAATATATTTCAAAACGCCAATTAAAATTATGATAGGTCATTAGAGTCTCGCATTTCTTTCAAAATTACAATATTTTTGCTTGAAAATTAAAGTTTTTATTGAGGTTCAATTTTAATTTCAAATCTTCTTTTATCCTAACCATTTACTAAATATTTTATCCAAAAATCTGTCTTCTCTTCCTTTATTTGATGAGGACTCTCTTGGAGAGAATGGCCAATCCCAATTATCAGAATTACTTCCTCCATTCCTTCCTCCATTTCTACTACCAAAATTAGTTTCTTCTCCTCTCCCTGAACCTAAAAATGAGAGAAACTGACAAAAATATGGTTGAAATAAAAATTATTTTCTTCCTTTTCTCCCTTTACCGTAAATTGCTTGAATAGCTCGAATATCGTCGCTTCTTAATAAAAATTTTATTAGTCATTTTTCAAAAAATTCTATATTAAATACTTTAGTCGGGGCATAATATAAACACCATTTTCAACAGTTTCTTGATAAAATGGAGCCATTATTGAATCTTCAACTTTGGAATGTGGAAGTCCTAGAGTGTGTCCAATTTCATGAACAGTCACTTTATAAAATTATTTAAGAATGGAAATTCGGGTAATCTCTTTCTTATCCCACCCTTTGGATTCGAGATAACGTAAAAATATGGTCTAGAGGAGGATTTTAATTTACATACCTGGGTAGAGATCAGTATAACGACTACTGAAAATTAAAAGAAAAATTATTTTGGCTAATGTAAGGGGAGAATCAGAGATTATTATTAGAGAAATTAAAATTCTGATCTTTCTGAAAAAACTAACGTTTCAATTTTATTAGCGTCTTCTGGTCCTAATGCCCAATTCTCGTTTTCCTTAAAATTCAATAAAAATAATTTAAATAAATTAAAAACATCAAAATGAAGTTTTCCATCTTTTGGCATTGTTGCGTGAGCTAAAACTCCTCCTACAAATAAATATATCTTCTTTCAATATTTGTAATTCTTTTTACCTCTCCCATCAAAAGGCCAAGGATCTCCATGACTTCCAGAAGCAAAAATCTTTTTAAATTAAGACAAATACTTTTATTTTAGACAAACCAGCGCGCTTTGCGCACTGGAGAAGAAAAATGTAAAGAAAATCGCAATGCGATTTGAACACTGAGCCCAGAAAATTTATAAAAGTTTTTTAAGTTTACTTTAGTTTTAGAGTGATTAGGCTTATGGTAGGAAAAAGTGAATCAAAAAACTTTTTAAAATAAAGCAAAGATCTAAATTCAATTCTTATAATGCGACGGGGAATTCAAGAATTCCCTTAATCACGCAAATTCTTCTATATGTTTGTTAATTCCCAAAACCCCTGATATTTTTATACGAACAGATCGTTGAAGACTTTTTACACCATCAATTCTCTTGATATCATTATTAAATTTTAATCACCTTCTATCCCTCTTGATACCCAATCCCCAATATCCTTGTTTAAATTTTTTTTTTCAAATCCCACTTATAACACTAATTAATTACTGAATACCACTATCTGTGCATCAACTATTGCCAAATTAGGATTATCATTCTATCCTTCTTTATATCCCTTTAAACCTCAATATATCCGATATCCACACGACTCCACCCCAGAATATCGACACACTAAATATCGCCCTAAATTGCGATTACCCAAAATATCGAATTTTTAAATTTCATAATTATGTATTCCAAGGACGGGGAAGTCTTTTTAACATAGGGAAATTGTTACAACAATGGAACAAACATCAAATTGATCAATATGATCAATCGAAGAGAGAGTTATCGATCTCCAAGGAGAATCTTGATCGGTCGCTATGGCCAGTTCGATCGAAAACACAATTCCCCGATGGTGAAACAACATTACCTATCATTGGAATACATAATTATAAAATTAAAAAATTTCGGTATTTTGGTAATTCGTCATTTTGAGTGACGATATTTTGGGTCAACGATATTTAGGGGCGATATTTAGGGTGTCGATATTCTGGGATGATCCCATCCACACAAACCCCCTTATTATAACTTAAGATCTCTTAATAATTCAGTGATATTCTTCTAAGTCTTATATATTCTTCTAAACCACTAATATCATTCAAACTCCCTTATATACCCCTATAACCTTCCAAATCACTTTATATCCTCCGATATCCCTCAAACCTCTCAATATTCACCGATATCACACCGAATCATATTAGAGCCCGGCTTGATACGAGTTTTTTCGATATTTTCGACATATATTTTTAATATTATCGAAAAAATACCGACCGGAAAAATTTAAATATCGAAACAATCGACCGAACAGATGATAAAATATCAAAAAAATATCTAACGTCATTTTTGTCAAAAATTTTAATTTTTCATTTTTGTCAAAAATTTTAAGGACAAAAATGTAAGAAATCTAGCTTCTTGGTCTTCCAAGATTCTTAAAATTTTCGTTTGCGGCGCTGAAAATGGAAGAAATCATGTAGCCTGGTCTTCCAAAATTCCTCTTAACCCTCAAAATCTCTATATATGTTATACATCATAATCCTCCAATATCCCCTTAAAATCCACATCTATATATATCTAAATGATATAACCATATCTATTGATATCCTCTCAATCCATCGATGTTACATACAAATCCCCTGATATCAATATCTCCTATAATCATTCTTAATCTCAAAATTTTAACATTTAAAATTTTTCTGGAAAAATCGAAAAATATCGAGATTTTTTCGATATTTTTCGATATTTATCGAAAAAATGTCGACCGACCCCTCCGCCCGGGCTCAAATTTATAGCCAATGAATTACTCCAATCTCTAGTATATTCTCTGATGTGGTTCAAATCACCTATATCCTCATATCGTATAATATTCTCCGATTATTTCTAATCCATCTTATCCTTGATATCCCCCATCCCCACTTATATCATTCAAAATCATTCTATATTCATGATATTTTCTTAAATTCTTATATTCAGATATATCCTATCACTCAACCCTCTTATTATTCACCGATATCACCCCGAATTATTTACCGTATTTATTCTAATTGAATGGCACCTCTATATGAATGGCACCTCCAATTGAATGACATATTTTTTAATGAATGAAAAATTTGTAGAATGGCAGCCTCTATTTGAATGGCACCTCTAATTGAACGGCCCTTTTTAAATATTAACTACATAACTCTTATTTCTTTATCCACTTTTATGGATAATTGTGATATTTTTGAAGGGATTAAGAGGGATCTTAAGCAGATTAAGGGATATCAGGGGATTTGGGAGGATTAAGAGAAATATCAAAAGGGCTTCCTTAATATACTCGAACACATCAAACTACACCTATCTAGTGACCGGATCGATATATATTATTTCTCTCTTAGATTAAAGGCTCGCTCTCGTCTCGCTCTCGTTTGATCACTCTTCCAGTTGATCATCACTCGGTTTTCGATTTTGATATCTCTCAACTTTTTCCGATTTTCACTTTCCAGGTTGATCACTCAACGATTGATCACCCACTTCGCTGATCATTCAACGAATTGAAGTTCCGATTGGGCGTTGATAGATGAACTTATAAAGCTTTTAAAACCATTGGATGAGACAACTTCCCCCGTCTGGAAAAAATATCGAAAAATATCGTCGATATTTTTCGATAATCGATATTATCGATGATCGATATCGATATTATTGAACGATAAATTTTTTGATTTTTTCGATATTTTTCGATTATCGATTATCGATATCGATATTATCGAACGATCACTCAAGTCCGGTCACTACACCTATCTATCTCTAAATTCGTTTATATTACATGATATCCTTCCAAATCCCTTACATCGAAACATATCCTTCCAAATCCTTAAAATCAGACAATACCACCATATTCATTAATATAACTGGTCCAAATTACTTATATTCACAGATATTCCTCAAATCCCTGGTATCCCGTGATATACCTCCAAATCCAATTTTTTATATCACTTCTGGAGATTAAAATCTCTTAATATTCAATGAATCAGTCCAAATCACTTTATATTCTAATATCATTCCAAATCGCATTATAATCATCAAAACTACTTTATATTCACTGATATACCCCTAATCCTTCGAAAATCCTTTAACGATTTTTCAATCCAAATCCCTTTATGTCATGGCTATCTCTTTGACTCCCCTATCCATTTTCCAAATTTTTTGATATCCAACGGCATCACTACATTTCCCATATTTTCCGCGATATCCCCCAACTCCCTTAATATACCCAATATCACTCCAATGTCCTGCAATGAATCCACGATATCACTTCAACTAACAATATATTCCTTGAGATCCCTTTTTCCAGACGTCCCTATAAATCCCCTTATATCCCTGCAAATCTATTATTTCCCACGATATTCTTTCAAATTACCTTATATCACTCAAATTCCTCAATATCTCTCTGATATCCTCCAAACCATTTATATCCAATGGTATGTCTCCAAATAAATTTATATTCCACGATATACATCAACTCCTTTTATATCACTTAATATCGTGCCACACAATAAAATGAAAACAAAATCTTTATTCCAAATTTATAAAAAATTGGAAGTGTGAAGTTATGTTCTTCGTTTTTAAGCGCCTTAGACGGAAATTTTAATCCCTCTAAATCTTTTAATCCATGTAAATCCACCTATCCTTCTATATCTCCTAAAGTTCACCATCTACATATAACCTTTTATTCACCTAAACCCACATCCCTAATATCACTCCAATGTAAAGATATCGCACTTAATCACTGAATATTCCTTTTAATCCATGAAATCCCTTCAATCCCTAACTATTTTTTGAGAATACATCATAATCTGAACAAAAAATCAGAACAAAAAAATCAGAACAAAAATCAGAATAAAAATCAGAACAAAAAAATCAGAACAAAAATCAGAACAAAAATATCAGAACAAAAAATCAAAACAAAAAATCAGACATAAATCAGAATTAACAAATCAGAACTAAGAACTAAAAATTCAGAACAAAAAAATCAGAACAAAAAGCATAACAATAAAATCAGAACAAAATTAAGAATGAAAATCAGAAAAAAATCAACTAAAAAGGAACAAAGATCAGAATAATAAAAAATCAGAACAAAAAATTCAGAATGAAAATCAACTAAAAAGGAACAAAAATCAGAACAAAAAAATCAACTAAAAAGGAACAGAAATCAGAACAAAAAAATCAGAACAAAAATCAGAACATAAATCAGAACAAAAAATTCAGAACAAAAAATCAGAACAGAAATCAGTTCATAAATCAGAACAAAATTCAGAACAAAAAAATTAGAACAAAAATCAGAATAAAAAAATCAGAACAAAAATCAGAACAGAAATCAGAACAAAAAAATCAAAACAAAACTCAGAACAAAAATCAGAATAAAAAAATCAGAATAAAAATCAAAACAAAAATCAGAATAAAAAAATCAGAAAAAAAATCAGAACTAAAAGGGAACAGAAATCAGAACAAAAAAAATCAGAACTAAAAATGAACAGAAATCAGAACAAAAAAATCAGAACAAAAAAATCAGAACAAAAAATCAGAACAGAAATCAGAACATAAATCAGAAAAAAATTCAGAACAAAAATCAGAACAAAAAAATCAGAACAAAATTCAGAACAAAAATCAGAACAAAAATCAGAATAAAAAAATCAGAACAAAAATCAGAACAAAAAATCAGAACTAAAAATGAACAGAAATCAGAACAAAAAAATCAGAACAAAAAATCAGAACAGAAATCAGAACATAAATCAGAAAAAAATTCAGAACAAAATTCAGAACAAAAATCAGAACAAAAATCAGAATAAAAAAATAAGAACAAAAATCAGAACAAAAATCAGAACAAAACTCAGAACAAAAATCAGAACAAAAATCAGAACAAAAAAATCAGAACAATAAAATCAGAATAAAAATCAAAAAAAAATCAGAAAAAAAATCAGAACTAAAAAGGAACAGAAATCAGAACAAAAAAATCAGAACTAAAAAGGAACAGAAATCAGAACAAAAAAATCAGAACTAAAAATGAACAGAAATCAGAACAAAAAAATCAGAACATAAATCAGAAAAAAATTCAGAATAAAAAAATCAGAACAAAAATGAGAATAAAACTCAGAATAAAAAAATCAGAACAAAAAAATCAAAACAAATCAGAACAACAAAATCAGAACAAAAATATAATAAAATCAGAATAAAAAAAATCAGAACAAAAATGAGAATAAAAGAATATAAAAAAATCAGAACAAAAAAATCAGAATAAAAATCAGAACAAAAAATCAGAATAAAACTCAGAATAAAAAAAATCAGAACAAAAATATAATAAAATCAGAATAAAAAAAATCAGAACAAAAATATAGTAAAATCAGAATAAAAAAATCAGAACAAAAATGAGAATAAAACTCAGAATAAAAAAAAAGAACAAAAAAATCAAAACAAATCAGAACAACAAAATCAGAACAAAAATATAGTAAAATCAGAATAAAAAAATCAGAACAAAAATCAGAACAAAAATCAGAAAAAAATAGGATTAAAAATCAGAACAAAAATCGGAACAAAAAATCAGAACAAAAAAACAGAACAAACATCAGAATAAAAAGCAGAACAAAAAAATCAGAAAAAAATCAGAATAAAATTCGGAACAAAAATCAGAACAAAAATCAGAACAAAATACGATTAAAAATCAGAACAAAAAAATCAGAACAAAAATCAGAACAAAAATAGTAACGAAAATCAGAACAAAAATCAGAACAAAAAATAAGAACAAAAATCGGAAAAACATCAGAATAAACATAACAAAAAATCAGAACAAAAATCTGTACAAAAGAATCAGAACAAAAAAATAAGAACAAATATCAGAATAATAATCAAAACAAAAAATCAGAACAAAAATAAAAATTTTAAAAATTGTTAAATTTATTTAAAATAATTTTTTAATAAAGAAAAAATTGATTACACCATTTTGGACTCGAACCCTCAACCCCACCAACAAAACCTAACACACTAACCACTACACCACCTGACAACTATTTCCTTTTCTCTTTTAATTCTCTATGTAAATACAATTTCCGACAAATTTCGACTTTTCGACCTTAAAAGTCAAAATTTCAAAAATCGGAGAACACTATTCGATTGGAAATGTATTTTTACATAGGTATAGCAATTTTCAGCTTTTTAAGTTAATTTTAAAGGAAGATTTGTTCTTTTTTCGGAGTTAGATACCTAGAATTCTCTTATAGGGGGAAATTTCAATTATTTCCTAAAACCTTGAAACTTTTTAACCCGGAGCTGGGGTGAGCGCAAAAGGCAATCACAATGAAAAAAAAAACAAAAACCACCTGACCCGGAGTGATTTATTGTAAGCTAGAATAAAAATCTTGACTGAAGCTTGGAATAATTTTGATAGTAATGTCTTTTGGGATAATTTAGCTTTTAATTTTATTTTTTTTTAAATTCATCCATCTTACTTACAATATTAATATCAGCCGTTCCACTAGTCTCTTCAAATCTTATTGGTATAACAGCTGACCTTTGAAATTTTTTATTTACTATATTATTTTCTTATAGACATAGTACCATGTTTGGAATGCACGTCTAACAGCGTCTCTAAAATAAAAAAATTTTTTTTTAGATTTTTCGACTCTACCACCTTATCCCAATTCTCTAAAATTAGTTTAAGTTAGGGATAACTGAAAGTTTTGTTAAGTCAAGGGGTAATTAACATGTTGGGATAACTAAACAGTTAGTATACTTGAGTGAAGGGAATAATTAACGTTTGTTGAACGTGTAACAGCGGTAATTGTTCAATATTTAAGGAATAAGTCGGAAAGTTTATCTTTATTTATTTTTTCTACCTCTGACTTGAGGATGACAAATCTGGAGAGAAATTATGTATTGAATATTTAATTAAAGATTTATCCCATTTAAATTGACTAGTTCCTCCTCTATTAGTAATCATTTCAACATCTTGCATTCCACAACGTTTTTTAGCCATTTTCTTTTTTGTTGTAACGTCAAGTTTTCCAGTAACTGGCTAATATATATTGAATTTTAAATTATTTATATATTTACTCACTAAATGCGCAAAAACTTGAAATTTTTTGATGGCATCATTTATTGGGCTAAGTAAAATTTAAAATCAAAATTTAATAATTAGAGTTTTATATGGGTAGGGATTAGTAGAAAAGGTAGTTAGGAAGGACTTGAAGTTAAAAAAATATTTTCTCGCTTTTTAAATCTTCTAAGATGGGAATCTTGTTCCTTAAAGGACTTTCCCCAAAAATTCCTTCGAAACCCACTCAAAGCCTCCTTCAGAACCGCGATTGTTGTTAAGCTCTCCGGGTGATACATAACCAAAATCTTGTAAATATTTCTAAAAAATAAATTAAAATTAAAGAAAATGTGTAGTATTAACCATAGCCTTTTCATTAGATACGGGCTTTTCTTCTTCATTATTATCACCAAATAGATTATCGAGAAAATCTGTACTGACATGAGGAATTGTTGTAATTGAGAGAATAATAATTAAATTAATTAAATATTTTTTCCTTTCCATATTCAAAAAAATAAAATTTTATTTTAATGCTTTTTAATTTATAAAAGATTTAAATTTGAAAAGAAGTCATTGTAAAAGAAGGCGAGGAATAAAAAATTAATTGAGAGGAATTTTTGAATTTTCGACTAATTTTTACATCTTATAGTTTAGTGTAGCAACTTCGCCTTTATAGCAGGACATGTTGGGGATTGTTAGGGTCTGTTAGGGAGGCCGGCTACACTTGTCAAGCTTGTTTAACTCTTGGAAAAAAGAAAATAAGAATTTTTTGAAAGAATTAACTCCATAAATTTACTCAATAATTATTTTGGTGATTGATTCGCTATATTTTTTAATTGCAATTGAACATTGAGAGAGAAAAGCACACGAAAACAAAAAGATTGAAAAATTAAAATACAATAAAGACAGCAAATCAGGTTCCGATGGAGGCCATTTAAATTAACAAAAAATTTTTTTTGTATCTTCTCAGTTCAATAAAAGAATGAGAAATTAATTCTCTTTAAAAATGAATATTTAAAATAATTTTAAGAAAATTTTCTAAAAATTATTTGAATTTTTATAAACTTTTATTTAAATTTACAACCTTTTTGTGTAAATAAAACAAAAAAATATAAATAAAAAACAAAAATACATATAAAGCTTTTTTAAATGTATAATAAAAGTCAAAAATAAATAATTTAAATTTTTGTCAAACAAAATTTTTGTAGTTTTAATAAATTTTATATTCCTTCCCCCTTTACCTCCCCTTCCCCCTTCTCTCCCTCACCTCTGATGACTCATAATTCAATAATATCATCATTACTATTCTCTTTTCCATTTACTAATTTTGTAGTTATTTGTTGTTGTATTTTTTCTTCTTTTTCTGTTTTGTGTAAACGAAAAAATTTAATTAAAGCCCCCAAAGCTTCCGAAAAATTTGAAGAATTAATTAATCTTTGTTTTATCCAATTAGGTAATCCATTCCCTAAGAATTGTTGAGTAAATCGAGAATCTAACAATAATATAACTGCATAATCATTTTTGTGTCTAATAACACGCCCAATTGCTTGATTTAATGATTGAAGACATAATTGCTCGTAAAAACGATTTCCGGCACCTGGACCATTTGTTTGTTCAACAAACTGAAAATTTTAAATAAAAATGGGAATTAAAGATGACTTTTATATTTGTAGTAAGACTTGGGATAGAAAAGGGAATATCTGGGCGATTAGAATATATTGTTAAGTACCTTAATTATTTCGATGTTATATTCTATATAAGATCGGAAAACGGATAAAGGCTGGAGAATGAAAAAAAAAGATTTTAGTGTTTATTAAACAAGTCTAAAGTGTTCATAATTTTATTATCTAATAAAGTTAGTTGTTCTAATCTCTCATAATTTTCTTATATTTTTTTCAAATTTTAATGGTCCTTTTCTCAAACCCTCAAATTTATATTAAAATATTTATTAATTATTTTACTTTCATTCTCTCTTGTAATTCAGCTGATTGTCTATTTGGATAAGGAACACCAACCTTAAAAAAATAAAAAAATTTATTTTTTAATCTCCAATCTCTAAATTACCATCAAAACACAACGCCCCAATTCATCAGAAAAATTAATTCCTTCACTCAATTTTCCCCCAACAACAGCCATTAAAAGAGCCCCTCGTTGAGTAACAGCAGCTCTACAAAATGTTGGCCAAATGGATGTTTCTTCTTTTCCCGCACGTGTTTCAATAAATATTTCTTTTCTTCTCTTAAAATAATTTTTATGACAAATTTCTAAATATTTAGAACCTCCAATTGTTCAAAATGTCCAGAAGAACGAATTGATCGAATAAATGTTCCAAGAAAGGCATAACTAAAAAATTGAAGAATTTTCCATTCAATTTAAACTTAATTCAGAAAATTATCACTCCCTTTCCTGTTAGTTCAATTTCCCGTACTTCGTTACTAATTAACAAAATTAACACAGCTAAAAAATATGAAACAATAAAATCAAAACTCCTGAATCCAAAGGGATTTTCTATTCAAAAAAACTAACACATCTAAACTAAATTTTAAGAGTAATTTCTTACTCACCTAGGAAAGAAAGCAACAACTCCATTAGGTATTTGTCTAATTAAATTAATAAAAGATTGAGCCAATGAACGTAAAACTGATTCAGAATCGCGATTTGCAAAATTTAAACTTAAAGGTTTATCATCTGGTCCCTTACCTAAAAATTTAAAAAATTTTCAAAAAATTTTTTTTTCAAAAAAATCACCAATAGAGATCGCCAAAAGTTGTTTAGGCCCAATTACATGTCCACAAGAAAATACTTTAATTCTTTGTTGGGGTATTTTACAAACTCTTTTAAATGCATCCATTAACTGATCAACTGGTCTCATTGTTCCTCCAAGTAAAATTAACGATCTACATTCATTTACTATATCTCTCAATTTTTCTGCTGGATTGAGTAAAATAAAGCGTAAACGAGGATCTCGAATATTTGTACGGTCAATAACTATACGAGCATCTTCTGACCGAGAAGTTAAAGCCTAGTAAAAAAAGAAGTCTATTACTAGGTCGTTTCATAAAAAATGTCGCTTTTTGTTTATCATGTGATAACACAAGAATATTTTTTTTAAATCTATCTTTTTTTGGTGTTTTCTTGAAGAACAGAATTATATCTTCATTTTAACACCTAATTTTACAATTTTCCAAAATTTCAAGAAAAGTTGTAATTTATGAAATGTCGGAGGAAATGGGGAATATTTGTAGCTTGCTGAAAATTTAGTTCGATAAAGGTCACAATGTACCTTTAGCAGCACGAAAAATCATTTCCGCAGTTGGGCATGATCTCGTTTCTTATCTCAATGCGCAAAAATAGTTCAAAAAATTTTGTTCGGGGAGCAGCAGGTCCAAACGCAAACATGGGTCGAGAGGGCAACCGACCGTAAACAAACGCGTCCTTGCTCACCGGTTACAACGATATTCAAATGTTTTTTTATCAGAATTGTAGCCGGGACTTTGCTCTATAAGTACAATCTGGAATTGGTTGAAAAAACCCGATATTGAGCCGAGGAGGACAAAAAGAGTAATGCGCCAACCGAATGAGAGACAAAAACAACAGCGACTTTTTTTTTGCCTTTCAAACCTGGATATCAATCGAAAGGCTTATTCTTGGAACTTAATTGTTACTTAGGTTGAAATATATACCAAATACGATGGTAAACACAAAAAATTGTTTGAGGAAAAAAATTTTAAGAACCCCTTTTGGTCCCCGTGTTTTCCACTAAAATAACGGTTTTTCACACCGAATCACTTTTGACGGCATGCCATATCCCAAATACACTTTGATGGAAAGTACTACCCTACGCACCATATAGCCCCGACTTTGCTCCATCAGATAATCACCTTTTCATATCTCTCAAAAATTTTTTACGGAGCAGGTGCTTCAGTTTAGGCGCCGAGGTCGAGGCAGCTGTCGGGTAGTATAGTGCTTCAGAAATGGGCTCAGATTTTTTAGAAAGGAGTATCCACAAACTCCTTTTTCGTTTTAAAAATGTTGTCAAGACTCGGGGCAATTAATTAGTTCAAGTAGATTTTTTACTTGATCGATTTTGAGTGTTCTTTATCGATTTTTACGTGAAAATTTATTTTTGATAAAAAGCGACATTTTTTATGAAACGACCTAGTAGGTGATAAAAATACTGTTAATTTCATTTTAGATACCCCTCTCCCCTAGAGTTGAAAAATAGTAGCTTATAATCAAAGGTACATTAAGTAGAGAGTAACTCTAGACATCTCTACCGCCCAGTAGATCAACCGAATTTTTAAAATTGTATCAGTGAAATACATAATTTGGGGGGGGGGGTAATTTTAAGGCAATCTAAGAATAAAATTCGTATTCCCAAAATAAAATCCAAAAAAATGTTAATTACTTCAATAAAATCACGAAGTTGATATAAAGGTGTAATATTTACAGGAGCAACTAAAAACAGAAAAAAAATTAGAAATTAATTTAAATCTCACGATTAGGGTTGTATATTGTTACTTGTGGACGATATCTTAACCGAAAATTTCTCAATTTTCTGCATAATTGTGAATTTTCGAGATATGAAAGTAAACGGCATAAGTCTATATTTATTGCATCGCCTAACTAAAAAAATTTTGAAAGTTTTTTTTTCAAATTTTTACAAAGAAAATTTTTCACTTGAGCAAAAAAATGTGCCATATTAATTACAGTTCCATCTGTAGACGACCCTTTTTCTCTAGAAATAGAACCAAGAAATTGATACATTGAATATGCTAGGCAGTGAAGTTGTTTAACATTACGTAAATTGCGAAAACTTAAACGATCTTGGAAATGTTCCATATAATCACTTAAACATTGACAACAAACATCTAATTGATTATTGCTTAATTCTACCTGTGGAAAATTTAAAATAATTTTTTAAAGGATCTACGATAGACCATAAGAGCTGAAGGAAAGAAATAAAAGAAAGAATTCCAAAAAAAACGATGAATTTAAGCAATCGAAAAATTTTTACGCGGACGACCCACAAAGCTAAAGCCGACCCAATTTATTGCGGATAGCCTTTTCTAAAGCCAGCCAAGTATTTTAAAAAGTAAAAACTAAACAGTATGTATGCTAGCCAATGTTTGTAATAAATTATGTGCTTCATCAACAATAATAACATTTCCTGACAAATCTAGATTCCACGCCTGTCGTGTTCTTTTATGCAATAAAATATTGTAAGGGACCAAAATTAATTGGCTTAATCCTAAGGCTGTTTTGCTTGCATAATATGGGCATCCATGCCTTTGACGTCCCAACTTTACTAATTGTGAAATTCCTCTAGCTTGACCAACAAATTTTTCATCTTCATCAACAGCCAATATTGCATCAGATAATTCTTCTATAGCATCTCCTTTTGCATAAGAACAACCACAACCACTTTTTGGGACTTCACATTCCTAATAATTAAATTTTAAATTTGGCAATGAAGTGTTATGAAAATTAGGAGTGTTTCCATTAGCCTTTTCTGTAATTTTTTATTTTAATTTTATATAAATACCAATTTTGGACGCTTCCCCTCTTCAGTATTTTTGCCTGAACTGCTAAGAAGTTCATTACATCGATCATTAATTAATTTGCCTTCTCCAAGTTCGCGAACTTCCTAAAAATAATTTTAAGAATATTTATATAAATCCATGAAAGAATCCAGATGGATTTTTTAAGGAACAAAGTTAAAATACTTATTGAGAGGTAACAGAAAAGCTGTTTAAAAGTTGAGGAGTTTAAATAGCCTTATTAAATTCTATATTAAATAAATAATAAAAAACCCCTACTTCATTAACACAAAGCATCTGCCTCGAACCCAATGTTAATACCCGTGGCTTGAAATTTGTTTTCTGCAATTCTTTGACAAATTGTTCCAACTAAATAATTAAAAATTAATTTTTAAAATGAAAAAATAAATTTACATACTTGAGAATGTGTTCGACTAGCATAAATTAATTTATTACACCGAAGGACAGGTTCACTCTCTGGAGGGTCACCATTAATTGAATTATTGGAAGCTTTCTTTTCATCGCCTTCTTCTTCGCTATCACTGAGAAGTAAATCCTTAAAAGATTTTTAAAAATAAGTAAAAATTTATTGAGAGGATTTTCAGTAAAATTAGTATCCGAGGGGATCTAAAAACAATTATAGTCACCCAAAATAAGGAAGTTAGTCTTTAAAATAGAAACTCGGTTCCAGTCATCCAAAACAAGGGTCTAAAGTCCAGAATCTTTTTCAAAAATTAAGTTTTAAAATTAAAAACCAACTCTATCTCTTCTTTTATTAAAATCCTTGTTGTTGTCAGTATCATCCTCTAAAGTAATAATATCAGACGAAGCAGGAGGAGCATTCTCTAAATCATTTTCTACTGAACGAGATCTCTTTCCTCTACGTATTTTTCTATTCTTTTTTATTCCAGATTCTCTAAACTCTTTCTGATCTTGACGTATTTGTGTCAATCTTTGTTGTATTCTTTGTTGTTTGGCTTTTTCTTCGCGAAGTTCATCCAATTCTTGTTCAATATCCATCTTTTGTTTGTGTACATTTATCCAATCTGTGTCATAACCGTCTTCTAAAAATAAATATTCTTTTTGCAAAATTATTTTTTTCCCACTTCCATGTTCGAAAAAATTCCAATTTGCCATTTATTTTTTTTCTAAGAGCTACACTTTCTGTTAATCATTTTTACACTTTCTCTACACTTATTTTGATGTTTTCTTCTAAAACAAATAACAAAAAAAACTCAGTTTCTAGTGCTTATACAAATATCCACTAAACACTCTTCCTTTCTCTTAATCTTAAGAGAATGATCGATCTAAAGTAGCAAGAAAAATTCACTGCAAAGATTAAAAGATCTGGAAAGAACCACATGGAGAACATTTTAAATATAATTTAACTAATCTTTATTATGGCTGCTAAAGAAGGGGAAACAACAGAAGATGGATTTAATTACAAAAATACAACAACAAATGTCCATCCTTTAATTGTCCAATTGTATAGGTGCGAATTGGATGAGGATAATAATAAAGAAGAAAATAAAAATGAAAACAAGGAAAAGGAAAAATCTCCTCCTGATCCTATATTTAGAGCTGATGAACATGACAAACAAGTAAAGAAATTAAATGAATAAAATTTTAATAATATTCAAATTTCAGTTTGATCCAGACAAGTATTTAGAGGTAAGAAAAGGAGAAAAAATCCAACGGCAATCTCCACACCAAAAATAATTATTTGACAGGGATTCTACAAATCACCACGTGAGGATGTTGCAATGCAAATAGTTTTATTTTTCCTTCCAGGAATGGTTTGTAGACTTCCCAAAACTATAGGTACAATGCTAGATTTGGGTGCAGGTTAGAAAAAATTAGAGAATCCTTTCCAAAAATTAAAATTTTTTAAGGTCCAACAATATACATTCCTCTAGTTTTGCGAAACCACATTGAATCAATTTTTAGTTCCGATTATTCCCCACAAAATAGGCAGAGAGTTATTGATTGGATATTCGCTAAAAATAGTTTTGATTGGTCTGAGATTTGTTGTTGGATTGCAGGGATAGAAGCAAGACATGAGAAACCGTTACAAATGCAAGATTCTACTAGAGAGAAAATGAGGGCTGTTTTGGAAGTAATTATTGAGAGAATTTTTTCCTTAAAAAATTTCCTTAGGTAAATGTACAAAAACGTCCAGTTATTCAAAGTATTGAATGGAAAGCAGAAAATTTAAAAGAAATTCCAAAACAATTCGATTTAGTGACAACAGTGTTTTGTATGGAATATTCTTGTGAGACACTTGAAGGCTACAAGAGGGCTATAAATGGAGCTTGTGGATTAATTAAACCTGGTGGTTGGTTACTTCAAGGAGGGATATTCCACGCAACAGAATACCGATTTGGAGGGAAACGATTTAGCAGCCATTTTTTGACTAAAGAACATGTCTTGACCGCTCTTGAGGTTTTTTTTTTAAATTTCAGAAAATTCCTCAAATTTTTTTAGGAAAATGGAATGGAAACAATAAAGGGAGAGGATTATGACCAATTCCATTTTATAACCCATGATGACATTTTCTTGCTACTTTCAAAAAAGAAAATGGAAATTGGAAGGGAAGAATAAAGGAAAAAATTAAAAGAAAACAAACCTTGCAAATTCAAACATAATTCTTTTATTCGCTTCTCAACATCTTCTAGATGCCTCTTTTCGTTTTCCTCGAGCCATGTTAGGGACTGAAAAATAAATTTTTATTATAAAGATGTGTCGATATTTCTAAAGATAAGGCAAAACAAAGTATGATAAAACCATTCCAGAACAATTTTCTAAATTGGTTACCAAAAAATAAATTTACCGCGCATATTGTAGACAAAGATTTTCCAGTTCCCGTAGGAGATTCAAAAATAGCAATACTTCCCTGTTCAGCCGAATTATAAATTGCATTCATTAATTGACTTTGGATTGGATATGGATCATATGGAAAGCCAAAAGGTTTTCGATTTGGATCATTTTTATTCATCTTCGAAATTAGTAAAAATATTAAAATTTAAAAAGAAATTCATTTAAGAAAATAACTTTAAAATTAAAAAATACTTTTACAGAATTAAGTATTTAATTTTAAAAAATAACCAAATTCAAAAATATTCAAAAAAAAAATTCAGCAATTTGTTAATCAAAATAATAAGATCAATAATAAACTTCGCCCTTCTTCCATTCCTTATTTTAAATTCATTTAACAAATTCCTTCTCGTATTTTGCCAAAAGATCCAAAACAATTCTGTAGTTATTCACCAAATTTTCATAAAGTGTTTCCAATTGATGTTGCTGTTGTTCCTTTAAATTATTTAAAAAATTAATTTTATCAAATTATATAGGCAGAAAAAGATTAGGAGAATTTTAGTTATTTTTTGAGCATCTAAAGACAATTTTCAGTACTTATTAATTTTCTTTTAAATTTTTTTCTAAATTCTAAAAGTCACTAGATTTTCTTCCCGCTTTAGTTATCCCATCTAATATCCCCCGTTAATTTCTCTTTATTTTTACCGGTTCAAATGCCATCATTGCAATAGCCAAAGATTGTTCATCATCTGCAAATGATTGTGCAATCCTTCCTCTATCTCTTTTTGGATCCATTACAAGTTTTTTCAATCGTTTAAAAACATCATCTTTAAATTGCTTAAGCTCTTCGGAAACATTTACTTTAGTGTGGAAAAGTCGCAGAATTTCATAAATACGGCGAGCTTGCATCTAAATTTTAATAATTCTTTTTAATTAAAAAAAAATTTTAGACCTTGCATAATTTATATTTTTCACGAGCTATTTTATACATTTCTGTGTTAAATCCATTCATAAGATTTTCTTTTGAAAATTGTGGCAATTTAGAGCAATTTAAAGCATCTACATAATCCCTCATAATTACAAAAGAATCTGCTGGGACTTCAGCTAAATTTAAGAAAAAATTAAAAATCAAAAAAATAAGCAAAACCAGTAATATCCCAAACAGTTTCAATTCTCCAAAGATAAGAATATATTGCTTGTAAAAATTTAGGCCCAAGACCCATTTTTCTAAATGGAGGAGCCAACAATATTTGCGCAATTCTAACTCTGTCCTTGTCTGGGTAATGGTAAAAACGATAAAGATTTGCATAACCAGCAAATTTCCAACGGAGAAGGCCATTATTTGAAGATTTGAGAGATTCAAAAAGAAAATAATTGAAGAAACGTGGATCCTCTTCGTCTGTATATTGAACCTACAAAAATTTATAGGAAATGTAAGCAAGAATTAAAAATACTAATTTTAGGAAAAATCCAAAAAGACTTAAGGACAGGCCCGTAACCAGGATTTTTCGGGAGGGGGACAATGAGGGAAATTTTTCTGGGACGAATTTTTTGTGCTGCAGTCGAAACTTTTGAGTTTTAGAAGGCCGTAGGCAAAAATTTTTTAAAATTTTGAAGGCCGTAGGCCAAAAAATTCACTTTTTTGCCCAACCCCTCCCCAAAATTTTTTCCTTTTTCCCATTTCCCCCTGGCTACGGGCCTGCTTAGGGAGTATCTCCTCCCCACAAGTCAGCAAATTTCCTTTTCTTCTCCTTCATTTTTTCTCCTCTCAGAGATTAAAAACTGTCGAGTCAATTCATTAATCTAGGATTATTATCAATTTAAATACGGCAGGGAAGGAGAGAAAAGCAGTCATTTTTATTTTGTTTTTTTTTAAATTTGTGTTTTATATTTTTTAGATCAATGAATATTTTTAATCTTCCAAAAACTGAGGAAGCAGCGATAAAATTTTTACAATCAAAAAATATTCTACCAACAAACAAAATTTGCGTAAATGGCCACGAAATGAAGTTAAGTATTGGTATGCAAATTATATGGCGATGTAGTCAATCTTCGTGTCGTTCTGAAGTCAATATACGAGTCGGGAATTGGTTAGAGGGAAGTCATATTCCGATTGTCACCATTGTTCGTTTTATCTATGCTTGGGCTATTGGAATGACGGCAGTTAACAATAAGTTTTGCGAACGGGAATTGGAGATGAATTCAAAAACAAGAACTGATTGGAACAATAATCTATCAAGTATTTGTGTGGAACACGTTGTAAATAAGCAGAAGAATCAAGGTATTAAATATTAGTCTTGATAGGTATTATCATTAAATTATTTAGGTGGTGAAAATGTGAACGTAGAAATACACAGAAACCGAGCAGAATTTATGTGTAGACAGGAAGTTAAAAAAGAAGATTTTTTCGAATGGATATTAAAGAAAATAGCAGAGATACGGCCTCCTAAATAATTTTTACATTTATTTTTGCATACTTATAAAGTTTAACATTTTGTCTTAAAGTCATTTTTAATCTCTTATGAAAAGAGAAAGGAGAGGAAAAGAAAATTTGCGGAACTTGTGAGGAGATAATCCCAATTACCTCCAAAACATAAGAAAAGAAATCAGAAAACTTTAATACACCGCCCGAAATTTAAAAAATTGATTGTGAAATTAGTAAAGAAAAGGAACAAAATAATTCCAATTTCAAATTTATTAAGAAAAAAATTACCGATTCAATATACCAAAAAGCGATTGATTGAGCCCTTAAAATAACAAAATATTAATTTAAACACAAATAAAAATAGATAACCTTTCCAAAAATTTAATTCCCTCTTCCAATCTTGGATCAGTTTCCAACTTGTCAAATTTGTATAATTCAAAACACCGTTCTTTACCGATTTCTAAAATTATTTTTTTGTTATTTAGTTGAAATTAGTATATTCAATTGAATTTCCCCCCAATTCTCTATCTAATCTAAATATTTTCCTTTCTTTTGTAATGTAAATATTTTCCTATTATTTTAAATAAGCGCATCTGTTTTTAGAAATTTATTCTTTTTTGTGTACAACAGAGAATAATCTTTGCTATTCAAAAAAGTTTAGTTCACTTATTGAAATGCTGTTTATTTTCAATTCTAGACACCACCTATTATTTCTAGCCCTTCACTACTCAACTTTTACTTTTGATGCGTTATTCATAAAAAAATAAAAAAAACCTTGTTCTATGTAAAATTTAGAAATAAGTTCTCCATAAGGACGAAATTTATTTTGTTCAACTAATTTATCTTTAAATTTGTCAAAAGGCAAATAAGCATCCAATTGTGTGCTAGGTAGGGCATCATTGATTTTTTCAACAATATTGTCGGCCTAAACAATTTTATTAAAAAATTATAAAATAATTATACTTGTATAGCTGAATTTCCATTAAGAATTCCATCATATTTAACCAATGAAGTAAGAAAAAGAGAAGCATCCGAATATATTACATTAACGGAAAGATTTTTGTATCCGACAATCTTTTCACTAAAAAAATAAATTTTAATTAATTAAATAAAAACAAACGTTTCCCCAAAATGTTGATAAGCAAATTCAGGAGAATATTCAGGAGATTTATCAATTTCGTCAGTTGAAGAAACTTTAATTTTATTTTTATTAAAAAATTAAATAAATTTAAATTAACCAAAGTTAAGCTTTACAGCAAGCAAAGCATCTGACACATATTCATCATCATTCTCTTGTCCAACTATAGAGGAGTCTAAATGCATTAAAGAAGCCACTAATGTTAATTTAAAAAATTTAAAAAAATAAAAAAATAAAAATTTTTTAGCTTCAAAAAACAAGAAAACTTTTTAAAATTTAAATTAATATTTTTTGGCGCGTTGTTGAAAAATTAATTTTCATAATGTCTAATAGAGCAAAAAATATCAAAATATCTAAAATTGGGATATCTAATTTTGAAAGGTCAAATAATTGCCAGACGAAGCGCCTGCAAAAATTTTTATTAATTTTAATTTTTTTAATTAAAAAGTTTTTTAATTAAATTTTATAGAATGCTGGAAGAATTGTTAACTTCTAATTTGGACTTAAAGGTTAGTTTTAAAATTAATTAAAAATATTTTTCTAATTTTTAGGATGTAATTATTAAATTATTTGTTAGTGTTCAAGACCTACAAAAAATGTTTTTGGAAGAGAAAAATAAGAATTCTGCTTTAGAATTACGAGTAAAGAATTTAGAAGACAAAAATCAATTTTTAGAGAATAAAATTAAAAAGGTTTGGGTTTTGTTGGATTTTAAAGAAAGGGGGCATTTGAGATAAATTTTAAATTTTTTAGAATAAACAACGAGTACAACTTATTCGGAATGAAAATAAAGAAGAAATTTTAGATTTGAAAAAGCAAAATGATAAGAAAATTCAAAAGGTTAAAATTAAATTAGGTAATATTGAACCGAACAGACCTCCTTTTTCCTCCCCAATTTTTCCCCTATATTTTTGCAATATGGTCAGACTTTTTCCGTTATTCCATCCACAATTAAACAAAAATGATTATTTAATTCCTTTTTGGATGAAAGAAAAAATTTTTACATTTTTCAAAAATATAGTGGAAGAATTGGGGAAGAAAAAAGAGGTTTGTCCGGTTCAATATTACCTTAAATTATTTTTAAAAAATCTTTAAAAAATCAATTTAAGTTAAGCTCTGCATTAAATAAAAGAATTGACAATTTAACATCTAAATTGAAACAATTGGATAAAATTTCTTTAAAAAGAGTGGTTAGTTTTTTTTTAAATAAAATTATTTGTTTTCTAGTGCTTTTTACCATTTCCAAACAAGTGGACAACAATAAATTCATTATGTTGTGACAATGATTGTGTGAATACAAAGGCGCCTGGTGGTTTGTGTGTTAATGGGAATGGATTTATTAATTTGTATAGTGACAGTGTGAAATATTATGAATGTGAAGAAGATAGAGGTATGTGTTACAGATATTTTAATTTGGATTGTCAGAAGAGCGGTAATAGTTTTGAAAGATAGAAAGGAAGAAAGGGGGCGACTTCCAAACTATTACCAGAAGAGATAATAGTAAGCCAACCTTTTCGAAATTAACGGGAAAAACATTCAAATATTTTTTTCATTTGATAAATTCCTTCACGTTGTCACATCATTCTAGTTTTAAGTAATCTCCTGTTAAAAGATCGATGACAAAATCCTGTCATATAGTACCTATAAGACATTTTTATGGCTTTGAGCGTTACCATCAATTTTTTAAAATTCACTAAAATTTTCGTTTATTTCAGGAACAAATGTAACATGTTCTATTGAAGCACAATATAGACTTATTAAACCTGAAAAAGATTACTTCTTTTATTCTTTATTTTATTATGAAATAACGTGTCAGTTTGTTCTAGATCGTGTTAATTATGAAAATGAGTTATCTGTTGGATTTTTCAGCAATCGAAATATTTTTGCGATTGAAGCGCATGACTTTCGAATTTTTTACAAAATTAGAGGAGAGGAGTTCTTTGAAGATCTCGACGAAATGGAATTTATTTGGAAGAATGGCGATGTTCTGGGTTGCGGTTTAGTTTTCCCTCCAACTGATATGCCTGAAAAACAGCCTTATGTTTTCTTTACTCAAAACGGGAATCTAATTGGTAAGAAAAATTTTTGTTCAAATTTGGTTGTTTTCGACCCGAAAATTATTGTGGCCTAGTTCGATTTGGATATTAAGTTTGCGTAGCTCAAATCGAAAGGGTCTGTCAAATGTTCAACTTTTACTACTTTTTTTCAAAAAAGACTTAAATATTAACTTTACTTTCTTATTTTTAGGTAAATCAATAAAAGGACTATCAGATAATTATTGTACGCCGTATTTAAGTCTAAAATGCTGTTCTGTTAAGACTAACTTTGGAGAGGATTTGGATAATAATCCATTTAAATATGACGTTTCTAAACACCACGTTTCTCAGGAATTTTATGAGAATTCTGAAGAATAGGAAAATTAAACAACGAAAAATAATATTAATATTTTATATTTAAATTTTTTAAAATTAATCTCTAAAATATGTGAATAAATCTTTTAAGCAATTTGAAGCTTTGACTGTTTGAAATTATTTTTTAAAATAATTATTTTTATTTTTCCGAATTAGTTTTTTAAAATAATTTTTAAATTTACCTGTCAGAACGCTATTTTGTTAGAAGTCGTTTCTTCTTTTAATGACTTCTTCATTTTCCACTATTGATCTTACACCTGACGAGTATGAACGTTTGACTCAATTACGGTTATTATTATATTTTATATTTCCTAATTAAACAATTTTTTCTGAAGCTCTCGAAAAAATCAATTACTTGACGAAATACAGGTTCAAATGATTTTTTATAAATTTCAATTTATCCTTTGTTTTAATATTCCAGATTCTTCAACAAGAATTGTCAAAAACAAATTCAAGACTTGAAACGCTTAGTCCAGTTTCTAATCGGTTTTAGATTTTTCTTTTAATTTTTAAAAGTTTTTTAGATTACCAAAAGCAAAAATCCAAAAATTGGCTATTAGTGCTTTTAATGAAGATTACAAGAAGGGTGTCCAATCATTAATTGATGCTTGTTTAGTTAAAAATTCAGCTGAGGATTTTGCTCGTTTTTTATTAAAAAATAATGATTTAAAAAAGGTTTTTAGAATTAAAAATTATTAAAAAAAATTTTTCATAGTCCGCAGTTGGTGATTTTCTTGGAGAAAATGAACAATTCAATTTGGATGTTCTTCGCCATTTTGTTTGTCTTCAAAATTTTGAGGGATTAATGTTGGTTCAAGCAATGCGTAACTTTCTTTCGTCTTTTCGATTACCTGGAGAAGCACAAAAAATTGATAGAATAATGGAACGTTTTGCAATTCGCTTTTGTGAACAAAATCCATCAATTTTTGATCATTCTGGTTAGAAAATATTTTTTGGAAAGTTGGTTGGGGAATTTTTTTACCTTTCTTTAATAACTAATGAGGAGGAGATCGAAAATCAATTTTCTTTATTATTTGCTGCCCAAATTTAACTATGATTGATTCACTAGCTATAGGCAAAAAAAAAGATAATTGTTTCCTGGATAAGCTCGATAAATGAGCCTTGCTGAGATTTCTTCTGAAAATTTTTATTTCGAAATATAATTCTAACAGCCTTAATTCCCCCTTTATTAAATTTTTATTTAAAATTATTCTATTTTTAGATACTTGTTATACTCTCTGTTTCGCAACAATTATGCTAAACACTTCGCTTTACAATCCAAGTGTCAAAGAAAGAATGAGTTTTGATGATTTTCTAAATATAACAAATTCTTTAAATGTTGCTCGAGATTTAATTATTGTTTGTTATTCTTTAATTTTTTAATACATATTATTTTATTTTAAGCAAATTTATAATTCAATACGTGAAGAACCTTTTAAATTCCCAAAAGATCATCAAATTGATAACCATTTAAATTACAATTCTTCTCGTTTATTTAGAACGGCTGAAAAGCAGGGATGGCTACACAAACAAGGTTTGGTTATTTTTTAATTTTTGAAATTTTGTTTTTGAATTTTGGAAATTGTTTTTAGTGTAAAAAAATTACAGTTTAACTGACATTTTCTAACATTTTCATATACCTCCTATTTTCATATACATTCCCTCTCCCTATTTAATCTCATAATTAATTTCGCCTTACATAAATATCAATTAATTAGAGATAATTTTGTTGTCAACCTTGTTGACATGAAAGGAAAATTAATTTCATTCTCAAATAAGTGTGAGGTGTTGTAATGTATATGAAGAAAAAATACAAAAAATAATTCAGTTTAAGAAAATATTTTTCAAGGTAGTAATCATTGGACTTGGAATCAAAGATGGTTTGTTCTCTCAAACAAATATATTACTTTGAATTTCCAAATGTAAGTTTTTTAAAAATAATTTTAAAAATTAAAGAAAATATTTTTAGAGTCGAGAACCTAAAGGAATAATTCCATTGGAAGGTATTTGTGTGAGAATGGTTGGGTACAAGGACGTTGATTCCTTTTCTTCAAGTAAAAAGCCGCACACTTTTGAATTATATTCACCAAATTCTGAGATTGTTAAGGCACACAAAACTAATTCTGAAGGTTAGTTGGAAAAATTTTTTTGAGAATTAAAAATTTTGAAACTGGAAGAAATATTCTTTTTATGAACAGGAAATGAGTAACAGCCACCTTTAAATTTTTTATAACTTAAAAAGCACTTCTTCTGAGTAAAAATAACAAAATTAAAATTCCTTAAATTTAAAGGTCGTTTAATCGAAGGAGGAGGGCAACACACTGCTTATAGAATGGCAGCACCAGGACATGAAGAAATGCATTCTTGGATTAGTGCTCTCCAAAGAAGTATAAATAAAGATAATGCTATAGAAGAAGTACTTGAACGAAGAAGGGCAAAATCGGTTAATAATGGAAATTTTGGAGGTAGTAGTAAATAATTATTGAAGAAAAAAAAATATTTAAATTATTTTTTAAACGATTCTATGTAATTTAAACCCCCTCAAAAAAGCCTTTCAATTTAATTTAAATTTAATATTTATGTACAATTATTTTAATTAGCCTTGTTAAATTTAATTTCTTTTCGAAATTGTTATCTCGCTTTGAGATTTCCCTTTATGACACCTCAAATTTGAATTTTGGATAATTGGAGAATTCGTATAACAGTCGAAAAAATATTATTCCTAGCAAGATTGATCTAATTAAGCCATCACGATTTTCGGTCTTTATCAAGCTATAACTTTTCATGTAATCGTTGATCAGATCAAACTTCTATCCAAATTAGCTTTGAATTAAAAATTGTGGTTTAAATAATTTCATTGAATGAGAGGTAATATTTTTAAACAGCAATATTTTTAAATGATCTCAGCTTGTCGTGCTTACACATCATGCGTCCATATCCGAGCAGGCATTAAAAGCTCGCTAAGTGAAGAGAGCCAAATATAGAAAAAACTTAATGGAAGGACGAGGTACAAATAATTTTTCAAAGAAGCTTGAACAAAATCAAACTGCTAAACAAAAAATTTTAGAATCAACAACAAATTTATTTTAAAATCGCTAACAAGTTATTTTTTGAAATTTAAATATACTCAAAATCAACATTTTTTAAATCAAAATTTACTTAATTAACCGTCACTTCCAACATCATCTTTTGCAAACAAAACGCTGTAGCAACCAATACAATCCCTCCATCACTTTCAGTCACTCCAATGAAGACTCCTTCTTCGACACCATGAAGCAGGATAAGTAACTCTCTAACGTTCAACGTCATGCCGTCAGCCGTTGTTCGAAGCTAAAAATGTCAAAAAAATTAAATGCCAACCAAGAAATTACAAATTCATATTCGTAAAAGTTAAAGAAATATTTATAAGAAGTTACTTCGACTTTATTATCAAAAGGGGTCTTTATGGATTCGTCAAATCGTTTCTAAAACATTAAACCTTCTAAAATCTTTTATGAATACATTCGAATTAAGGAGATTTCGAAAAGTGGATTTTTCATACACAAGCTACTAATTTGTATTTAATATTTTAAAAATCAAATAAACTAACATTGTTAAGTCCCTGGTTTCTCGGAATAACACACCAAGCATCGTCAAGTAACCCAAGACTAAGTCGGAAAGCATCAACCCTCTCTGCGATTGGAAGCAAAAGAAGACGCAAGACTTGAATAAGTATCATTATTTTAAAAGGATTAAAAATAAAACCTGAACGACAAGAAGTCATAACTTTGGAAAATTTTGTCAAACGTGCAGCATCGCGAATACCTCCAAGGCCGAGGTTAACAGTATTCAGATGGGCACTAGCGCGGGTCAAAAGAGCATTGAACTAAAATTTATGAATAAATGTAATTTAAATCCCAACAAACAGGGAATATAATTTTTTTGGCATAATCAATCCAAAGACGTTGATTTTTCAATAGTAAAACATTAAAATTAAAGGAAACTTGTATTTTTCCCCATTTTAAAAGAAATGGCAAAAATTTAACAATTTCTTCGAGTAATTCAGTTGGAATTGATTTTTTTCGTTTTTTCAGATTTTTGGAATTATTGGGTAGGAGACTCATACCAGCAAACGAATTTGCACATAAATACCCTCGATTGATACAGAAAATAAGGAAAATAAGGGTAGGGGACGATTCAGTATCGCCGATTCAGTATCGCCAATTCAGTATCGCCGATTCAGTATTGGCCGATTCAGTATTTGGGCTTTTTGGCCATAACTTTTTGCTCTATCAATATTGTAGGAATTATTATATATGATTTGATAGGTCTCTGGGTGCTGCATCTTTTTCATAATTAGACTGACCTGATCTTATCACTCTACAAGAAGTGATAAGATTATCACTCTTTTTAAAAAATTATTATTCTTACTTACATTAGCAAATTACAAAGCTAATTTTATAAAATTTCATTTTTATTATGAAATTTTTTATTAGGGAAAGAGTGTGTAAATTTAAAGAATTTGATTAAATACAAAGAAAGTGCAAATTTATTTTAACTAATTTTATAACAGTTTCCGTCTTTAAAATTTCTTAATTATTAAATTAAAAATATAAAACGGAAATACATATTTTGATTTAATTAATTATGAACTTTTATTTTTTAATAAACTATAAAGCACAAAATATATTTAAATACTTGAGTAAAAACTAAATATTTTAATTATTTGAAAAATTTTTTAAAAATAAAAACAAACAAATTAACAAAGATTTGACTCAAAGAAAGTTCTCACAATTTAAAAGAATGATTTTGAAATTCAATTTTTTGGTCATTTTCATGCTTTGTGTTTTAACAGGTATTGTCCTGTTACAAGAGTTGTACCCTGAAAGATTAGAAATTAGAGAAAGATTTCATCAAAAGTTTAACCACCGGGCCTCCTAATAGTTTTGATAGGTGCTTTCGCTCACCATATACAGGAGCTCTACCATGAGCTACCGGGGCATCGACTAATGCTTTCTCTTTTATCCCTTTAGATTGTTTAACGCTTAAGCGTTTTAAATGCTCTAGGTTCTGTACATAGTTTTAAATTTATTTCCAAACGGGAATAAAGTATTTAGAGATAATATATTTTACATTATAGAAATATATTCTGTTAAATCAAAAAATATTTTGGAAGGAAAGGAAGATGAAATAACAACTAAAAATGTTTTTGAAAAATTGCCAACAATGAATGATGAGGGGATTGAAATGGGAGAATCATTTTCAACAAATAATTGGTTTAATAAAATAAATTCAATTTCAAAATCTGTTTGTGGATTTGTTGGAAATTTTAAAGAAAAAATTAAAATAAAATGTCAAAATATTTCAAAAAACAAAATTTTACCAATTAAATATTTAAAAGGGGCAATGTTTTGTCTTTTAATTATTACTGCTCCATGTAAAGTTGATAATATTTATTTAAAACCATTACAAAGAAATATGACACAATATGGAATGTTACAAAGTTAGTATACCAGGGCTGTATAATTTTGAATTTTTGAAAGCGGCAGACAGAAGCAGAACAAAATACAGCCCTGATAAATAGAGTTGTGTCGGAATTCGGATTTCTGATATTTTTTCCTTCCGATTTCCGAAAAAAATTTTGATTTCCGAGTTTTGACTTTTGAACCAGTTTCAACACTTCTGACTGTTCCGACCCACCTCTGCTGATAAATACCTTTTTTTAACAAAATTAATATAAATAAAGTTTCCATTATGGAAAGATGAATTTATTCAGGTCTCCGATTGAGAAAATTTTATGTTAAGGTATAAAAAGTTTAATTTATAAGTTATAATGGGAAAAATTTTCAAAATATACATAAATATGCTACAAAATTATAAATAAAAACTACTACAATATTATTTAAAGATTGTCATAAACTTTAAAAATCTTTAAATTAATTTTAGATGAATTTGGGTATGAAAGAAATTTTTTTGTCGAATTTCCAGAATTATATCTAGGAGATATACTAAACTTAGAAGATACAGACTGTAAAGAAGTAGAGATAGATGGAGTAATTTATGAGGAATGTAATTATGAAATTGAATTAACTGACGATGAATATGAGCTAGATTATAGAAATAATAAAGGGGAAATGATATATTTTGGAAATTTAAAAAAAGATTTTGAATGTAAAGAAAATGAGGAAAATTGTGAAAAGACATATAAATATGTTGAGAATGATGGTATTTCTAAATTTGAAGTTAAATATGAAAAGAAAAATAATAAAAAAGATAAACAGCCTGTTAAGGGGAAAGCTAAAAAACTTACAAAAATTAATTAAAATAATTATATAAAAAATAATTTAAAATATTTTTAATTAAAGTAATATTCAATGATGACGTTAGCAACAAAAACAAAGAAAAAAACAAAAAAAAATAAAAAAAATTAACATGAAAACCATTTCCACCGACAAAAAATCCTTTGTTTTTGCAAAAGTTCTTTTGCTCTTACAAATTTATTTTTATTTTATTAAATAATTTGTCTTGAAATAATTTCACTAAATGAGAGGTAAATTAATCATTCCCCATCAGCAATACATACCGTATTTTCTCTAAAATAACCCCCTCTAAAATACCCCCCCCCCTCTCTCTCTAAAATAACCCCCCTCTAGAGGTCGATCGAAAAAAATAACCCCGGGGGTTATTTTAGAGAAAATACGGTATTTTTAAAACGATAAGCTTCCAACTCAAAAATCCTAGTCAAACCAATAAGAGTATAAAACGTTAAGATTTCACTAAAAAATTTATTTTTCCAAATATTGAAAAAGATTTTAAATTAGGTATAAAAATTTAATCAAATTGTTATATTTTATTGGCAGCAAAATTGACAAAATTATGAAAGATTATTTTATAATGATTTAAATTATTTTTAGAAAATTTCTATTTAGAATTGTCACAATTTTTCAGAATATCCAATTTAATGTAAACTTGCAAAAAACAATTTTAAAGGATTATGTTAATGGACATAATTTTTTTTATCAAAACAAAATTTTTCTATAAATTATTAATCGAAGCTTTTTGTCTTCTTCGATTATGTCCTATATGATTTTAATGGAAAGATTTTTGAATAAATGTACAAGCTGCAGAAAATACCTTAAAATCCTCTATTTCCTACGTTTTATTTCATATATCCAAAAAAAAAATTTTTAAAAGTATTTTCTACAGCCCCAAATAGAGGTGTTATGTATGAGATTGGGGAAATATGTATACTAAATGAGCTTTTTTGGGAAATTTATATTTTTAAAAATAAATGCTGATTTCAATTTTCTTTTTTTATTTACAATTTTCTTTTCTCCTTCCTTTCATCCCCTATTCGTTCCCATATAAACTGGAGGTCCCAATCCAGTATATCCATACCCAGCATAACTAGAAGCATATGGCGATGTTATTTGCGTACAGGGAGGTTGGTAATTTCCGTGATGATAATGTTGGGTATGTCCATTATTACTATTTAAATTACTCTTTACTCTAGCTGTTTTTGATGTTCCCCCTCCACTACTAATATAATTATTTGAATCCATATTATAAATATCTGTTTGGAAATGATTTTCATTTGGACAGTCTGTAATGCTTGGAACATTACTGAAAAATTAAAAGGAATTTTAAAAGAAATTTTCGAAATTTTTACTATTGGCTATAAGCATTGGTACGTCGATATAATGGATTTAGTATTGAGGCAAGTACAATAATTGGCAATAATAATAGAAGACCCAATCCAAGAGAAAGCCAAAGACTGTTCTAAATTTAATAAATTGTTATTGTTTTATGTAATCTTATCACACTTCCTCAAATATCTCATTTTCTCCCCCTTCACTTCAACTAAAATAGCAATCTCTATCCTATCCTGAGTATATCCCATCACCTCCTACACGGTTGGCGGATCCCGGGAATCCCCTGATCCGATATCCAAATAGAGAACTTCGGATATTCTGACTTTTTTCGGATCCACCAACCTTACTCCCCACGTACCTCTTATTTCAAATAAGAGGTTGGGATAACATATAGATGTGGTAACCTACAATAGGGTCCAAAGCATAGTCACAAATAGCTTCTCTTGTATGACTGGCAATTTCAGCTAATGGAGCACAACTTGTAACTTCATTATTCATCTACATATTTTTTAAAATAATATTTTTTTAAATATTAAATCAGAAAAACTAACAGAATTATTAATATGTTCTCCATATTGTCTAACCAAATCGGCAAATTCATTAGCAACTTTTAAAGCCACAGAATGTAAATTTTGTCTTAATTTTTGTTCAGACCCCAATTCTTTTTGTGCTTTCTCAACATCTTTTAAAAGAGATTCTGAATCAATTTTTAAAGCAAAAACATCAGAACGAAATTGTTCTAAACGAGAACAAACATTCTCAATTAAAGCACGAACTTGGACGGTATCTGGACGTAATTCTTCCTGAAAAAGGAAAATTAAAAAAAAAATTTTTTTTAATTTTCTACCAAAAAATGTAAAACAGTTTCCAATTCTTCAATTTGTCCTTTCTGTTTTCTTCACTTGATTGACGCAAATGACGCAATTCTGCAGTTACTCCTTCTAGTTGGAATCGAGTTCTTTGTGCATAGAACTTGAAATAAATTTTTGAATTTTATTTTTTTAAAGTTTTTAAGATATTGAGAAAATTGTGGACGATTATTTGAATAAAGAAAAGGGTTAGAATTAACTTGAAAATTAAAGAATTCTTGTTTAATTAACTCAAAAAAGTGAGGGTTCTTCGAATTTAATGGTCTTAGATTAGGGTTGGCGGATCATAGAAAATCCTCAATATGGCAATCCAAATATCCTATCCTATATATGGATATCCTATCTTGATTCACACTCAAATAAACAAAACTTTTTATTTAAGTAATGAAGATTGGCCGGTGATAATCTTTATTGTCCACAAAATATTCTCTAAAAAATTTTAAAAATTAAAAACTTCTTGTAAATTATTTTCTTTCCATTCAGGTATCTCTACTTGCCCCAATTCTTCCAGCCCAATACGCATTTCTGTTCCAAAAGAATTCCATCTTGAACTAAAAGCTGTTGAAGTTGGGGAGGAGGAAGAAGAAGAGGGAGGACCAGCCAATGCTTTTTCTAACAAACGTCCAGAAAGTAGAGATTGTCGAATTGAATTGGCCTTTTTAAATTATATATATATAATTAAAAAGAAAATTATTATTAGATTACCCAAATTAAATTTAAATTGATTTTATTATAGACCAAAACAAAAATATTTAAATTTGGAGAGAATGACGAGCATCTAATGTTTTTCCCAATTCAAGTTGTAATTCTTTATATGTTGAGAGTAATCGAGGGGCATCTTTTTTAAAGGAAAATACTTCAAAATAATCTCTAAAAAAGACTCACTACTCGCACTAATCACAGCTTTGTCCAACCTCTCAACTCCTGTTACTTGTTTTAACCGATGTACTGTACTCTCTCCAGCTTTATCCATAGCAGAATGCAAAGTTTGATTAAAACGAACAAAATCGTCTCTTAATAATTTTCTCATTTGCTAAAATTATTTTAAATATTTTTATTTTTTAATTAAATACTTCAACTGTCTCTCCTCTATAAATTAACAAATCATTAGCACAATAATGCAATCTTCTTCGACACCATGAAGCAGGATAAGTAACTCTCTAACGTTCAACGTCATGCCGTCAGCCGTTGTTCGAAGCTAAAAATGTCAAAAAAATTAAATGCCAACCAAGAAATTACAAATTCATATTCGTAAAAGTTAAAGAAATATTTATAAGAAGTTACTTCGACTTTATTACCAAAAAGGGTCTTTATGGATTCGTCAAATCGTTTCTAAAACATTAAACCTTCTAAAATCTTTTATGAATACATTCGAATTAAGGAGATTTCGAAAAGTGGATTTTTCATACACAAGCTACTAATTTGTATTTAATATTTTAAAAATCAAATAAACTAACATTGTTAAGTCCCTGGTTTCTCGGAATAACACACCAAGCATCGTCAAGTAACCCAAGACTAAGTCGGAAAGCATCAACCCTCTCAGCGATTGGAAGCAAAAGAAGACGCAAGACTTGAATAAGTATCATTATTTTAAAAGGATTAAAAATAAAACCTGAACGACAAGAAGTCATAATTTTGGAAAATTTGGTCAAACGTGCAGCATCGCGAATACCTCCAAGGCCGAGGTTAACAGTATTCAGATGGGCACTAGCGCGGGTCAAAAGAGCATTGAACTAAAATTTATGAATAAATGTAATTTAAATCCCAACAAACAGGGAATATAATTTTTTTGGCATAATCAATCCAAAGACGTTGATTTTTCAATAGTAAAACATTAAAATTAAAGGAAACTTGTATTTTTCCCCATTTTAAGAGAAATGGCAAAAATTTAACAATTTCTTCGAGTAATTCAGTTGGAATTGATTTTTTTCGTTTTTTCAGATTTTTGGAATTATTGGGTAGGAGACTCATACCGGCAAACGAATTTGCACATAAATACCCTCGATTGATACAGAAAATAAGGAAAATAAGGGGGAGAAAAAAATTAAACGTCCAAAAATCTTGCAAAGTTGAAAATTTTTTTATGACAAATTAAATAAGTAGACGTTATTAATTTTACATAATGAAATTAACAAAATTCGAAATAAATAAAAACGCCAAAAACTCGAAAGGGTCTGCGATTCGGTGGTTTGAGAGATTCCCGGTTTTCCCGGTCCGGGTCCCTCCCTGTCAATCTTCAGAACCGTTTCCCGGTTCCCAGACCCGGTTTTTTCAAAATTCCGATCTCTAATTTTCAATTCTCTCAAACCACCGAATCGCAGACGGTTGGGGTCACTAGAGAGCGGCCACTATAGTGCCAGCAGACTTTGATCGGCTATAACTTTTTTATGATTGATCCTATCCGAATGAATCTTATAACATTCGAAAGCCCTCGATAAGCGCTATCAATTATCCAAAAGGAAGGATCAAGTTTGATCTCCTGTAAAAAAGTTACAAGTCGATAAGTGCAGGAAATCGTTGTTTTTCACACTTATCGAGTTGTAACTTTTTAATGAGTGATCAGACTTGATCCATCCAGTTGGAAGAAAGATAGCTCTTATCGAGGGCTTTAGAATGATATAAAATTAATTTGATTTGGTTCAAGTCTAAAAAAGTTATAGCCGATCAAATTTGGCTGGCACTCTAGTGGCCGCTCTCTAGTGGCCCGTTCCGAATCGCAGGGGTAGGGGACCTTTCAGAGTAGCCGTTTCAGAGTAGCCGATTCAGAGTAGCCGTTTCAGAGTGGCCGTTTCAGAGTAGGGACTATTCAGAGTAGGCCGTTTCAGAGTAGCCGGTTCAGAGTACGGCTAAAAGGGGACGTTTCAGAGTACATAAATTTTTGGGGTTTGAAAATCTTTTATCTTGAATTTTTTTGTTTTTCCTTCTTTTTTGGATCTAAAAAACATTTTAAAAGGCAGCGAGTCTTGACTCTAGCTTTTCCTTGGACTTTTTCGGCCCTCGGGTGAAGTCTTTGTTCCGGGGTTTTTGAGGGTAAAGCTGAAATACCAAACCCCCAAAAACCCTCGAAATACCAAACCGTGAAAAAAAACTTGTAATACCAGAAAGGCAAAACTCTTGAAATACCAACGTGTGGAAAAAAAGCTTGAATTACATATAAAAACCAAAACGAGTCAAAAAATCGGTTGAAATTTTAGAATTTAATGATTTAAAAAAATTTAAAGAAATTTCAAAAAGACAAAAAACTAAAAAAACTCGTAATATGGAGTAGAATCTTCAATGTTTGATGTTTTTAAGAAAATTGGAAAAAATTTTCAAATTTAAAAAATTTTTAAAGATTTCAAATTTTTATTAAAATTTTTTTGTTGACTGTGTTGTTTGTGTCACATGTTGTGGTCCTGGTCCCTAGAACAACATAAAAGAAGTAAAAAGTAAAAAAATCAAAAGAATAAATAAATTTTTTCCAAAAATTTCGATTTTAAGGGTAATTTATTCTATGTACTCTGAAACGTCCCCCTTTAGCCGTACTCTGAATCGGCTACTCTGAATCGGCTACTCTGAAACGGCCTACTCTGAAACGTCCTACTCTGAAACGGCTACTCTGAAACGGCTACTCTGAATCGGCTACTCTGAAAGGGGCTTTACCGGAATCGCAGACCCTTTCGAGTTTTTGGCGTTTTTATTTATTTCGAATTTTGTTAATTTCATTATGTAAAATTAATAACGTCTACTTATTTAATTTGTCATAAAAAAATTTTCAACTTTGCAAGATTTTTGTTTTATGGAGTTTACCTCTTTTTCTATTTATGGAGTTTACCTCTTTTTAATAAATTTATTTCGATTGTATTTATTATTTTTTTTCTATTACACTAACTTAATTTCCTTTGAACAGTTAAATACTCCAATAACAAGGATATGTTTTTTAAAGTTTTTTTAGAATAAACTCTAATTTTTCTTTTATAGTTTTGTTCAAAATTTGCAAATTTCTTTTCGCCCTCCCTTACTCTGACAGTAACTCTTATTTCTCACTGGACAATGAACGTGCGAGGCGATGTACATATAAAATGATTGCCTATTTGTTTCCCTTCTTATTGTTGAAAGGTTTGATGTTTTTAGGGATAGGGTCTTATAAATGTATATTTGTAGCTATTCTTGTATTTTTTACATTTGCCTGGTTGCCTGGTTGTTCCTTCGAATCATAGGGTTAATAGAGTGGGGTGATGATTTGTCTTTCTAATAGTCGAGCTGTCCTTTAAACAATTTTTAACTTGCCAATTTTAACATCTACTATTTTTCAATTTATCAGTGTTGCCTTTTTTGTTTTGAGAATAGGCTTCAGAGTCACAACTTCTCCCCATAGATGCATGCACAAAATTAAAATTTAATTGGTGCTTTAGATTTGTCGTAGAATGGGGTGCTGCCTTCGTAGCTTAACTTAAATTTTTCGAATTTTAGTTTTCTTCACTCTTCCCAATTACTTTGTTTCTTATTGTTCGAAGGGTTGACGCTTTTATAGGGACTACATTCTTGTATAGTGTGTACTCACAACTTTTTTGCTTATATGTTTGGTATTGTGTTACGCTACTTTCCGGTTAATTGGGTGGGGTAGGAAAGGAATTCCCTGCTTTTTGCTTTATGTCCTGTCACTTCGGACTTCTCTGAAACCGAAGTATGGTTTGACGCATTAACTATTACATAATTTTCTCCATCATTAGGCTGCATTAGTCTTTAAACTTATCCGTTTTGCCCTTTGTTTTATAAATAAGCAATATCATCTATCTTCGTAGCTGCACGTACATTAGAATTTCGTCAGCATTTCAATTCTTCAAGATGTTTTAGAATAAGATACCTCCTTCGTATTTTGACTTGAATATGGGTCCTCGTTTATTACTCTTTTTCTTTTGTTGTTAGGATTTCCTTTCTCCGAATTCATAAAAAATCTTCTGCAGTATAGAAAAATAGTCAGATCACAGCGAAGCTTCTTTTATGTTTAGGTATTTTTAGGAATAGTTTGACTTATTGTTTGTATAAAAAGTACAAGAAAAATGCGGAGGTCAGGAGATGATTTACAAAATGCTAGAATCCTTGTATAAAATGTTTTCTTAAGGTAGGCTTTAAGACTTTAAGTTTTGTCTCTTGGGGCAAATTCATTTTTTCTTTGATCATGACTTCAATAGGCATAAAATTCATATTTACTTATTGGTCCCTCATTACTTAAGAAAAGACCCAAATCCCTAAAGATCTCTAAAGCCCCCTTGTCTCGCACGTAATTGTCCATACCTTTACCTATTATATGTCCCAAAATCGACTACCCGCTGACAATAATTTTGCGAATTATGCAGTTAGATAAAAAATCATTTTCGGTTTAGAGTAAGATATTTTCTATAAACCTTAATAATCTGCCCTCTCCTAAAAATCTATATTGCCGCAAAAATTGAAATTTCTATCAAGACCCGTGATTAATCGACACAAATTCTGTTTCCTCAATGTTTATTCTTACATTTTTCTTTGATACATATAATTTATATTCATCTTTTAATTATTTTTAGTAATTTTAAAAAAACTTAATTCTCTTGGATATTTTAAAAAATGGATCAGCAGTGGGATCAAGTTCAGGTTTGTTTTTTATTTTACATTTAGTTTATTACCTCGTAGGGGCTTGATTTTTTAACAAAAACTTTGGTCTTATACTTGGGACTTCTATTGTGTAGTTTTTTTGTTTACGAAAATGTTTTACTGTTTTAATGTTTTACTATTAAAAATTACGAGTAACTGGGTCGCAGCAAAACGTAATTTTGGGCCTTTTCTGATGAGTACGCTTCAGTCTTATTTTCTCCCCCTTATTTTCCTTATTTTCTGTATCAATCGAGGGTATTTATGTGCAAATTCGTTTGCCGGTATGAGTCTCCTACCCAATAATTCCAAAAATCTGAAAAAACGAAAAAAATCAATTCCAACTGAATTACTCGAAGAAATTGTTAAATTTTTGCCATTTCTTTTAAAATGGGGAAAAATACAAGTTTCCTTTAATTTTAATGTTTTACTATTGAAAAATCAACGTCTTTGGATTGATTATGCCAAAAAAATTATATTCCCTGTTTGTTGGGATTTAAATTACATTTATTCATAAATTTTAGTTCAATGCTCTTTTGACCCGCGCTAGTGCCCATCTGAATACTGTTAACCTCGGCCTTGGAGGTATTCGCGATGCTGCACGTTTGACCAAATTTTCCAAAATTATGACTTCTTGTCGTTCAGGTTTTATTTTTAATCCTTTTAAAATAATGATACTTATTCAAGTCTTGCGTCTTCTTTTGCTTCCAATCGCTGAGAGGGTTGATGCTTTCCGACTTAGTCTTGGGTTACTTGACGATGCTTGGTGTGTTATTCCGGGAAACCAGGGACTTAACAATGTTAGTTTATTTGATTTTTAAAATATTAAATACAAATTAGTAGCTTGTGTATGAAAAATCCACTTTTCGAAATCTCCTTAATTCGAATGTATTCATAAAAGATTTTAGAAGGTTTAATGTTTTAGAAACGATTTGACGAATCCATAAAGACCCTTTTTGATAATAAAGTCGAAGTAACTTCTTATAAATATTTCTTTAACTTTTACGAATATGAATTTGTAATTTCTTGGTTGGCATTTAATTTTTTTGACATTTTTAGCTTCGAACAACGGCTGACGGCATGACGTTGAACGTTAGAGAGTTACTTATCCTGCTTCATGGTGTCGAAGAAGGAGTCTTCATTGGAGTGACTGAAAGTGATGGAGGGTTTGTAGTGGTTGCTACAGCGTTTTGTTTGCAAAAGATGATGTTGGAAGTGACGGTTAATTAAGTAAATTTTGATTTAAAAAATGTTGATTTTGAGTATATTTAAATTTCAAAAAATAACTTGTTAGCGATTTTAAAATAAATTTGTTGTTGATTCTAAAATTTTTTGTTTAGCAGTTTGATTTTGTTCAAGCTTCTTTGAAAAATTATTTGTACCTCGTCCTTCCATTAAGTTTTTTCTATATTTGGCTCTCTTCACTTAGCGAGCTTTTAATGCCTGCTCGGATATGGACGCATGATGTGTAAGCACGACAAGCTGAGATCATTTAAAAATATTGCTGTTTAAAAATATTACCTCTCATTCAATGAAATTATTTAAACCACAATTTTTAATTCAAAGCTAATTTGGATAGAAGTTTGATCTGATCAACGATTACATGAAAAGTTATAGCTTGATAAAGACCGAAAATCGTGATGGCTTAATTAGATCAATCTTGCTAGGAATAATATTTTTTCGACTGTTATACGAATTCTCCAATTATCCAAAATTCAAATTTGAGGTGTCATAAAGGGAAATCTCAAAGCGAGATAACAATTTCGAAAAGAAATTAAATTTAACAAGGCTAATTAAAATAATTGTACATAAATATTAAATTTAAATTAAATTGAAAGGCTTTTTTGAGGGGGTTTAAATTACATAGAATCGTTTAAAAAATAATTTAAATATTTTTTTTTCTTCAATAATTATTTACTACTACCTCCAAAATTTCCATTATTAACCGATTTTGCCCTTCTTCGTTCAAGTACTTCTTCTATAGCATTATCTTTATTTATACTTCTTTGGAGAGCACTAATCCAAGAATGCATTTCTTCATGTCCTGGTGCTGCCATTCTATAAGCGGTGTGTTGCCCTTCTCCTTCGATTAGACGACCTTTAAATTTGTAGAATTTTAATTTTGATAATTTGTATTCGGAAGAAGTGCTTTTTAAGTTATAAAAAATAGAAAGGTGGATTACTCATTTCCTGTTCATGGAAAAAATTTTCCTTACAGAGCTTCAGAATTTTTAATCTTCAAAAAAAATTTCAACTAACCTTCAGAATTAGTTTTGTGTGCCTTAACAATCTCAGAATTTGGTGAATATAATTCAAAAGTGTGCGGCTTTTTACTTGAAGAAAAGGAATCAACGTCCTTATATCCAACCATTCTCACACAAATACCATCCAATGGAATTATTCCTTTAGGTTCTCGACTCTAAAAATATTTTCTTTAATTTTTAAAATTATTTAAAAAAACTTACATTTGGAAATTCAAAGTAATATAAACATTTATTTGAAAGAATAAACCATCTTTGATTCCAAGTCCAATGATTACTTCCTAGAAAAATATTTTTTGATTAAATTATTCTTTTTTCATATACAAACCCTTCCACTTATTTGAGATTTATATTCTCCTTCTTTTCAATCAAAGATTGACTTTGACAACATTCATCCCTAATTCTTTAATTGGTAAAAAGAGAAATTTATTAAAAGATTAAATAAGGGGAAGGATTGTATTGAGAAAGGAGGTATATGAAAAAAGTTACTGGTCTAACTTTTCTAAATCAATTAGATAAAAAAATTTAGCACTTTTCCAAATATTAAAATAAAATTTGAAATTGTACAAAATTTATTCAAATTGTTATATTTTATTGGCAGCAGAATTGACAAAATTATGAAAGATTATTTTATAATGATTTGAATTATTTTTAGAAAATTTCTATTTAAAATTGTCACAATTCTTCAGAATATCCAAGTAAATATAAATTTGCAACAAACAATTTTAAAGAAAAATTATATAAGTGGGCATAATATTTTTTTATTAAAACAAGATAATTCTTCAAATTTTTAATCGAAGCTTTTTGTCTTCTTCGATTGTAATTGAATGACCGACATTCTATTTTTCATTCATTAAAGATTGTGCCATTCAAATGGAGGGGTCATTCAATTAGAATACATACGGTATATGTCCCATAAAAATTTTATGGAAAGATTTTTTAATAAATGTACAGGCCGCAGAAAATACCTTAAAATTCTTTATTTCCTATGTTTTATTTTACAAAAAATAAAAATTTTTTTAGTTTTTCCTACATTCCTAAATGACAGAGGTTTGTATGAGATTGGAGAAATGTACTAAATGAGCTTTTTTGGGAAATTTATATTTTTAAAAATAAATGCTGATTTCAATTTTCTTTTTTTAAATTTACAATTTTCTTTTCTTCCTCCTTTCATCCCCTATTCGTTCCCATATAGACTGGAGGTCCCAATCCAGTATATCCATATCCAGCATAACTAGAAGCATATGGCGATGTTATTTGCGTACAGGGAGGTTGGTAATTTCCGTGATGATAATGTTGGGTATGTCCATTATTACTATTTAAATTACTCTTTACTCTAGCTGTTTTTGTTGTTCCCCCTCCACTACTAATATAATTATTTGAATCCATATTATAAATATCTGTTTGGAAATGATTTTCATTTGGACAGTCTGTAATGCTTGGAACATTACTAAAAATTAAAAGGAATTTTAAAAGAAATTTTTTTGAAATTTTTACTATTGGCTATAAGCATTGGTACGTCGATATAATGGATTTAGTATTGAGGCAAGTACAATAATTGGCAATAATAATAGAAGACCCAATCCAAGAGAAAGCCAAAGACTGTTCTGAAATGATATTGTTATTATTTTTTATGACCTTTATATCTCTATCTTATCCCGCTATCCTATCACTTTCCCACATATCCCTTATCTCAAATAAAAGGTTGTTTTTATATGCTTATCACCCATCTATTACTATTATCACAGTTATTTTCACTTATCACACATCCAATCACACATTATATGAGTATTTTATCACATATCTTATCACAATATACCCCAATCTCTCTTATCAGTCATCAAGACTAACGATCTCAAAATCCCGAGTCTATCCTATTACCTCCCCACAATCCTTATCACGGATAAAAGGTTGGGATAACATAATGATGGGATAACATACAATAGGGTCCAAAGCATAGTCACAAATAGCTTCTCTTGTATGACTGGCAATTTCAGCTAATGGAGCACAACTTGTAACTTCATTATTCATCTACATATTTTTTAAAATAAATATTCTTTTAAATATTCAGTCAGGAAAAAACTAACAGAATTATTAATATGTTCTCCATATTGTCTAACCAAATCGGCAAATTCATTAGCAACTTTTAAAGCCACAGAATGTAAATTTTGTCTTAATTTTTGTTCAGACCCCAATTCTTTTTGTGCTTTCTCAACATCTTTTAAAAGAGATTCTGAATCAATTTTTAAAGCAAAAACATCAGAACGAAATTGTTCTAAACGAGAACAAACATTCTCAATTAAAGCACGAACTTGGACGGTATCTGGACGTAATTCTTCCTGAAAAAGGAAAATTAAAAAAAAAATTTTTTTTAATTTTCTACCAAAAAATGTAAAACAGTTTCCAATTCTTCAACTTGTCCTTTCTGTTTTTCTTCACTCGATTGACGTAAATGGCGCAATTCTGCAGTTACTCCTTCAAGTTGGAATCGAGTTCTTTGTGCACAAAACTTGAAATAAATTGTTATTTTTAAAGGTTTTCAGAGATTGTGGACGATTATTTGAACAATTGAAAGGGTTTGTTTACACAATCTACTATGTATGTAAATATATTTGTTAGCATTGTCTTGAAAATTAAACAATTTGTTTAATTAACTTAGAAAAAACAAGTAGTGTTTCTTTCAAATTTGATGGTTCTAGATTAGAGTTGGCAGATCCTATAAAATCCCCAGATATCCTGATTCGGAACCAAAATTTTTATTAAGGTAGTGAAGATTGTCCTGTGACAGAAGAGAGGGTTTTTTTTCTAGGTTTTAGTCCACAAAATATTCTCTAAAAAATTTTGAAAATTAAAAACTTCTTGTAAATTATTTTCTTTCCATTCAGGTATCTCTACTTGCCCCAATTCTTCCAGCCCAATACGCATTTCTGTTCCAAAAGAATTCCATCTTGAACTAAAAGCTGTTGAAGTTGGGGAGGAGGAAGAAGAGGGAGGACCAGCCAATGCTTTTTCTAATAAACGTCCAGAAAGTAGAGATTGACGAATTGAATTGGCCTTTTAAAGAAATGGGAATTATTATTAGATAACCCAAATTAAATTTTAATTAATTTTATTATAGACCAAAATAAAAATATTTAAAGGAAAAACACCTAATTAAAATACACTATTATTAAGATAATATGACTGGTTTTTCAAGATTAAATATCTAAGTAAATACAGCCGTACCTCATTTTAATTGGGTTTAAAATTAAAAATCCTTAGCAATAATGGATAAACTCGATTTTAGGTACAGCTTTTTAGCTCCAAAGAGTTTCGTAAAATTAAAATCTAACTGTTGCCCTCTTAACTAAAATTTGTTTTCGACTATCTCAATAATAAACTTTAAATTTTATATAATTTCCTCCAAATTACCAACCATTTCTTCATATTCATTATCATTCCCTCCATTAATTAAAGCAAATTTTTTGTCCAATTCCAACATTAAATATAAAGTTTTTCCTTGATTACAACCTCTAATAAAGTTTTCTGGTCTTCTTTTTTCAGTAAAAATTTGTTGGAAAGAATTTATTTTTTCTGAATTTATTTTTTGTTGATCTAATTCATAAATTGTTATTAAACGATCAAAAAACTGAAAAAAAAATAAATTTTTTATTAAAAATATTTTTTGAAATTACCGAAATTATGTCAGGTCTAGCCAAAGGTTCTTTTAATGGATTACATATTAAATGACCCAAATTTGCTCCAATTAACATCCCAGAGGCTGAGATTAAACCAAAAACGCTTAGCAAAGCAAGCGAAAGCCAAATAGAGCTTAAAATTTATTTTTAAGAAAAGTCTATAATAAAGAGAGTTTATTGCATAGAAGGTTATTATAACGAGAGTTTATTGTATCGAGGTAATTTATTTTTGATTAATGATCGAAAAATATTCAGACAAAATTTGGATTAAATAAACAAGGAAAAAGCAGACAAAAATACATTTCTTTAAAAATTTTTTTTTACCATCCAAAGAAATTAGCACCAGTAGAACGAACACAACAATCATCGTCCTCAAATTCACTAGGTCTTCGTCCACAACATCCAAAACAAAGTCCAAGTAAAAAAGCAAGAGACAAAAAGGCAAAAAGACCAGAAACAATTAAAGAAGCTACCCAACTAGAATTATTTCAAAAAAAAATTTTTCCCAAAAATAATTTCCCCTTACCCATAATGAACAAATTGTCTAAATCTTTCCCTATGTTTCATCATTGGATCAATTATCTGTTCATCCAAAAAGCGCAAATCAACAGATTTTATAGCAGACGAAATCTGTTCATAATTTGATTGTAATGTTTTGTCTAATAAACGTAAACGTTCTTCGGCATCTTTAAAAACAGAATTTACAACAATTTTTTAAATTTTAATCTTTAATTTTACCTTCCCTTCTTTCATCAACTTCTGTTTGTATACCTTTTTGTAATATTTGTAACCCTTCTATTGGAGCAGCAAATCTTCTTTCAATATCTATTTGTTCTATTTGATTTAAAGTTATTGGAATTTGTTCGGGTAAGAGAGAAGACTAAAAAAGAAAAAATTGAAAAATAATCTCAACTTTTAATGCCCCCAAGTAGGAAAACACATTTAATATTAGACAGTAAAATCCGGAAATATTCTTTCTTATTCAATCACCAAAACACAATCTCTCTTAAATTGTTTCTCTAAATTTAACGTTATGTTCCTAAACCGGAAATAACTGTTTAAAAGAATAGCAAGAAGATAGTGAATAAAAATAAACGAGAGAGTATTGAAAAATGAGAGACTAAATTTCCGGAATAAATTAATTATTAGTGTGCGGAAAAATCGATTTTTCCGGACCCGGATTCCGGAGTTGCAACTTGAGCAGGACCGGATCCGACCGGATTTTTCCGGATTAATACGATCCGGAAAAGATCCGGAGATCGCGAAAAAACCCGAATTTGGGATCCGGACTCCGGAAAAATCCGGCCGGATCCGGTCTGGCCCCGCTCACAATTAATTAAATTCTGTTTCTCTTCTTACAATTTCTCTAGCTCTCTGTTCCAATTGCCAATCACCAGTAACAACATTAATTCCATCTTCCTCCTCTTCATTAATTACAGACTTTGCCAACTCCAAAATAGGATTAATTGCTTGTTTAGCTTGGTGACATATTGCCGATTTTTCCCCATTCTCTGATGTTTTTTCACAATCTGCCAAATTATCCTTTGCTTGTCTTAATTTTAATAATTTTATTTGGAGAGAATGACGAGCATCTAATGTTTTTCCCAATTCAAGTTGTAATTCTTTATATGTTGAGAGTAATCGAGGGGCATCTTTTTTAAAGGAAAATACTTCAAAATAATCTCTAAAGAAGACACTCACTACTCGCACTAATCACAGCTTTGTCCAATCTCTCAACTCCTGTCACTTGTTTTAACCGTTGTACTGTACTCTCTCCAGCTTTATCCAATGCAGAATGCAAAGTTTGATTAAAACGAACAAAATCGTCTCTCAATAATTTTCTCATTTGCTGAAATTATTTTATTTTCAAATTAAATTTTAATTAAATACTTCAACTGTCTCCCCTCTATAAATTAACAAATCATTAGCACAATAATGCAATCTTGTTGGTAATTCATCTAGACCGTGTTGGGCATATTGTGTACTTAATAGAAGTACTGCAGAACAAAAACTAAAATTATTTATTGAAATTATGTTTAAAATTTTCTTTTTCAGGGTTGTCTCTCTCAGGTTCACTTGCAGTATTGTACACTCTCTCACTTTTTGTCTGCACTCTCCCAATTTTCTGCAAATCCGGAAATTTCCGGAAACCCATGCAGACTTGACAGTTTTGATTTTTTAATTCAGAATAGAAATCAACGAGTGTTGGAATCAGAGATGGACGAAAATTTTTCGTTTCGTTTCGTTTTCGTAGATTTTCGTGGATTTTTGATGATTTTCGTTTTGTTTCGTGTTTCGTTTAAAAATAATTTTTTTCGTTTCTTTCGTTTCGTATTTCACTAAAAAATTATTTTCGTTTCGTTTTCGTTTCGTAAACTCAATTTTTGAACGAAAATGACGAAAAAATATTCGATATTTTTAGACAAATTTTCTACTATTTTGGCGTATTTTTAAGTCAAAAATTTTAAATTTTTCTTCCGGGAACTGGAAATTCAAAAAATTTTGCCTGCGGCGCTGAAAATTGGATGGAATTTCAAGGCTTTATTAAGGTATTTAGGATATACACTGTGGTGCAAAAGTTTATATACACTGACTGAAAATTTCCTTAAAACAGTATATCTCGAGAAAAATTCGTTTAGATAACATGGATTATTTTTATTATTATTAAGTGAAAAGTGCTCTTTCTAATAAGCTATAGTTTCAAAAATAACCCCCAGTACTTATTGAAATATTCACCAGTTTCCAGAACTGCTTCAATTTTCTGCGGTGCAAAAGTTTATATACACTTTACAAAAATTGGATTTTTAGAAAAATAAATGACAGAAAAAATACAAAAAATTTTTGTGGACATTTTCATTGATATAGAGTTAAAAATTAAAAAGAACGAAGTCGGTACCTTCTCTCAACATCGAGATCTCAGATCTCAAAAATCAACGGGAAATCGGGGTACAGTACTTTAAAAAATTATTTTAACCCCCCAGGGTTTATATAAAAAAATTTTTTTGGGCTCATTAGAAAGCCCATAAAATTTACTATAATGTAGCCCAGGCTCAATTTTTCCGATAAAAAATTCATGGAGATAAGGGTCGAGGAATTTAAAAACTTAACATTTTTAGCCAAAACCTCCCAAAATACCCCACATTTTTACTCATGTTTAATTTCACTTTAAGTAACCCACATGTAAATACTATACAAATTTTTTTACAAATACGAGACCAATGGTATCTTGTAGTAAATTTTATGGGCTTTCTAATGAGCCCAAAAAATTTTTTTATATAAACCCTGGGGGGTTAAAATAATTTTTTAAAGTACTGTACCCCGATTTCCCGTTGATTTTTGAGATCTGAGATCTCGATGTTGAGAGAAGGTACCGACTTCGTTCTTTTTAATTTTTAACTCTATATCAATGAAAATGTCCACAAAAATTTTTTGTATTTTTTCTGTCATTTATTTTTCTAAAAATCCAATTTTTGTAAAGTGTATATAAACTTTTGCACCGCAGAAAATTGAAGCAGTTCTGGAAACTGGTGAATATTTCAATAAGTACTGGGGGTTATTTTTGAAACTATAGCTTATTAGAAAGAGCACTTTTCACTTAATAATAATAAAAATAATCCATGTTATCTAAACGAATTTTTCTCGAGATATACTGTTTTAAGGAAATTTTCAGTCAGTGTATATAAACTTTTGCACCACAGTGTAGTTGGATCTTATCAAGTGACTGGTCTCCCATGTATATACATCGGTTCAGTCCTATTGGTTTAATGAGATCATGAAGGATAAAGGGGAAATAGAGGCTTTTGAGGGGATATAGTATAATGTGAGCTTGATATCGGTAGACCAAGAAGGATTGAAGGGGATATAGTGGATCAGATTATATCACAGGATCTAGAAGGACTTAGATAGATTAAGAGGGATATTGATGGATTTGGAGGTCCATTGGGAATATCAAGTAATTTAGGGGAATATAAGGGGATTTGAAGGAATAACTGTGATTTGGAGCAATTAAGGGGGATTGGACAGATATGGGGATATTAGGATATTTGAAGGGATATCAGGCAGGATTTGGGGCCCTGACTCCGGAAAAATCCGGCCAGATCCGGTCCTGCGGCGGGCTCTAATTGACAGTATAAAAAGAAAAGTAATCTGAGACTCAAATATTGGTGGGGGTGGGATTTTAATAAAGTAATGATTTGAAAGGATATTGCGAGATAATGGGACACCTAAATAAATTAGGGATTTTTGTAACTAAATTAGGCATTGGAGGGGAAATAGTTAATAAATTAGGCATTTTTACAATTTTGATTTTTTTCGTTTCGTTTCGTTTCGTTTCGTGAAAATTGAGATTTTTTTCGTTTCTTTCGTTTCGTAAAAATGAAATTTATTTTTTTTGTTTCGTTTTCGTTTCGTACATTGGCGAATTTATTTTTTTCGTTTTCGTTTCGTTGAGAGCGAAATTCTATTTTCGTCCATCTCTGGTTGGAATAACGTCCTCCTTATTTCCCATGACTCTTTCCTTCCTACATCAGCAAGTCAACCCGAGGGACGTCGTTATACAGAGATTATTCCAAAATTTAAATTCCAAAAACCTACATAATAATCAAAACAAAAATTCCAAGTAATCCATTTAACAACGCCCTTCTTAACCAATCACAACGTCTATCAGAATCATTTTCTCTGTTTGTTTTTTCAGAATTTTGTTTGCAACAACAAATACAGCAACGAATAAATAAATACAAAATAGCAAATATTGGAGGTATTGAAATTAAAAATAAAGCTAGTAAAAGCCACCAACGTTCAAATTGTATCCAATGATCTCGACGTTCAGTAAAAGAACGTTCCCAAGCATCTTTTTGTCCCAATAAAGCTTCGTCAGAAAGTAAGGCTTGAAAAGAAAGGAATTTTTTGAAAGTAAATAAAATGCTTTATTTGAAAGTGAGAATTTTTTATTTAAAAAATAAAATGAAAACCCCAAGAGGGGAATTTGAATATTTGAATTTATATTTCGGATACTAGTTCAAATTAAGGTAGTACCCCTTCCTCGAAACCCTGAAGGATCTACCCCGACAAACTCCGATCCCCGATACCCATCCCCGGAGGCTCAGGGTGCTACTCTAGTTTAAATTGAATTGCTTCCAATAAAGGCTGGCCAAAAAACGGACAAAATATTTTTCTCTAATTTATTCGAATTAATAATTAATTTTTTTATTTACTTCTATGTGGAAAAGGTTCAGAAAAAGTTTTAATAAATCCATTCTGTATTGAATGCAATATTTTCATTGCCGGGTCTTTTTGAGAGAATTGTTGTCCAAAAGCCCCACACCTATATTCTGATGATTTTTTGAAAGGTTCAAATTGGATTTTGATTTGTGTTGAATTTTCTGTTGTTTTTGGATTTTTGTTGTTGTTGGCATTTTCAGAATTAATTGTTAAGAAATTAATTAAAAATAAAAAAATAAATGAAAGAGAAGGGAAAATAAACATTTAAAAATACCGGAATGTTTTTTAAAAGAAAAAATAGAAAGAATTAATTATAATTAAAGGATATTTAATGGCATTTAGTATAAGCTAAAAATTAAAATTATTAAAAATCAAATTTAAAAAAATTAAAAATTAAAGAAATAGTGTGTAAAAATAAGAGAGACAAGTAAAGATTAAACTAGTAAATAAAAATAAAAAAAATGCAAAAAGAATAATTTAAAAAAGAAGAAAAATATTTTTTAAATAAAATAGTAAAATAAACATTTAAACACAAATATATATATTTTTATTTATTAGAGAAAATGTGTAATTTGATGAGTAGATTTGGCCTTCAATGAATTAAGTGAATAATCATAAAAATATATAGAGAAGAAAATTTATAAGTTGATAAATTAAATAAAAAGAAGAAAATTAGAAAAAATATTATTAAAAGAAAATATTTGAAAAAATTGTCGAAAGAAACATCTAGAGAAAATAAAAATCTGAATAAAAAAACAGAACCCTAGAAGGGATCGAACCTAGCTAAAACATGGGTAAAGTCAACAACACTAACCACTACACCAATCAAGTTTACAATTATCTTTTGTTTTAAAGAATATACATTCATTCCTTAATTAATTTATATTAAAAATTTCAAGTATTGAATTTAAAGTATACAACTTAATTAAAAAATCAGAACAAAAAATATAAAGATTTTTTAACAGAAAAAATAACCATTTTAAGGTATGAAAGTTGAATAATTAATTAATTAAAAAAATAAATAAAAATATCGTGTATCATTTAATATAAACCCCATTAATTTCTTCTAAACGAAGGATATACAGATTCTTCTTTAATTTAATTTTTTTGTTTTCACATTAAAAAATATCCAAATTAAGTAAAAAACCGAAAAAAATTGTCTCGTTTTATTCGCTTGAATAGCTTCTCCTTTTTTCAAATAAAAACATTTTTGTTTGGGAAAAAAGAGAATTAAAAATTAAAGATTTTAAAGGATGAAATGTAAAAAAAAATAAAATTATTTAAAGGGAAAAACAAAGAAAAATAAATAAGGGAAGGACATGTAAGGGAAGGTATTTTTGGTTTTGTTTTTTAAAAAAATGTTTTTTTCCGTCGCTCCCGCTCCAATTATTTTTCGACCCAAAAAAATTGCAAAGTAGCAATTGAAAAGAAGAAGATGATGATAGGTAAAATATTGAGAGAAGTGACAAATATGGAGAAGAAAAAAAAAGAAAAATAATTTTTGTTTAAAATTTTATTTTTTTAAACAAAAATTCTCAATTTTTGCACAATTTTAAAATTATATTTAAAATAAATTAGCAAAAGATGAATTCTAAATTTAATTAAAAAAAGAAAAGGTAACTAAAAAATCTGTCAACAATATTTAATAATTGCTAGGAAACTTGGAATAATTTTCTAAAAAATAATTTTAATTAGCGTGATCCAACTTGACAATAAATTTCAAAATTTTTAGAAAAATATTTATTTACCAATAACTTTCAAAATAATAAAACAAAAATTATAAAATTTTTAAAGAAGTCAAACAGTACATTGAAGTAAGTAAAAAAATTAAGTAAAAATTTAAGAAGACTACTATTGTTTCTTAATAATTTTATTTGCGCAGGCACAAGAGCGTCCAAAGATACAAAAATGAGGCTTTATTTTCAATCTTTAATTAATTCAAAAAAATCTTTTTTGCTTTTTTTCTGATTCATTTCAAATGTTCCATTTTTATGTCTTTTTCCCAGTCTTTGTTGAATCGATTTACAAACGTCCTTCGACTCACTTTTATATATGCTTTAACGATGAATGCCGCTAGGGGTTTTTGGTTGCCTCCAAAATTAGCTCTTTTACATTTTCTGTAGGGGAATGGGGAATTCAAAAAAGGGGGAAAGAGGAGACTGGCTAGAAGGGAAGAAATAAAAAGAGAAAAAGCTGTGATGGGCACGAAGTATGCAATTAAGGGGGAGAGGACAGTGTAAAGAGTTTTGGGACAAATTGTTATATAGGGGGAATAATAATGTGTGAATTAAGAGAACATTGAAATGAATGAAGGTTTTGATTGAATAAAAAATGAAAACATAGATAAATGTTTGTCGGATCCTTTGAAGAATATCCTCGGTAAAAGGAAAGTTTTGGCGTTTTGTTAAATTAATTAATAACTTCTTGTCAAATTATGTGTATTATTGAAAAGCTCAAATTATAGGATTATTTCTTTTATAAAATTAAAAAAGTTAAAGCTCTCGGATTTTATACTAAATTCTAAAAGATAGTTGTTAGATAAAAAATTGTGTATAAAAAAAGAAAAGCGCCTGACCGTTCTCTACAATATGTAAATATATTTTTGAATTTTGTATTACTACAAAGTTTTATTTACTTTTTTATTGAACACAAAATGATTCATATATTTCTAAGTTCATATAAACGTTCATTTTTACAACGAAGCGATGATTTAAAATAGGGTAGCTCCCGTCCCCCGACGGATTTTTTAGTAAAAACACCGACCCCGATCCCCGAAGGCTCTACCTCGACAAACCCCGAGTCGGGGTCGGGGTAAAACATACACCCCTAAAACAAAACATACGATCCCGAAACCCGACATGCCCTCCCCGGCAAGCCTCGATCCCCGACACTTTCGACCCCGAAGGCTCGGGGAGCTACCCTAATTTAAAAAGAATAAATAAAAACAATATATATTTAAGGAAAATTAAATATGTATAAAACACAAAACAATAAAAATACTAAACAATACCTCGAAAAACTTCTTCCCCGTCCCCTTTCCTGTGGGTTAATGAATTAACTCAGGCCGTCAAACATCCCTCTTTAGATTCTTTCAAAAGTACTTAATAATTCAAAATATTCCCTCAAAACATTTTCCTTATCTTCTATTTTAAATACATTCCCAACCAAAAATTGTTCAAAAACTCTTCCAAAAAATGTCTCTAGGCTAAAAGTCTTTGCAATATATAAATAGATTTTTTCTTCAATTAAAAATATACATTTTATAATTCAGAAAGGTTTTTAAATTGTATAAATTAATTTTTAAAAATTTAATTATTATTTACATTTTGCCAGATTTGTTTTAATAAAACTTTTTTTAATTCCACAAAATGGCTGAAGATGAAATATCAAATTTTGATTTGGAATTAATAGTAAATTTTAAAAATAAATTTAAAAGAATAAAATTTCTGTTTAAGCCAAGTCAAAGCGATTATTTAAAACTTCAAAATAATTTTGCCAATCTTCAAACAAAATTTTTAGATGAAAAAGAAAATAATTTTAATTTAGAAAAGAAAAATCTTTTACTTGAAAATAAATTAAAAGAAGTTTGTTTGGGATATTTAAATTAAATGATTATTTTTCTTAAATAATTTTAGAAAGAATTAAATTTAAAAATAAAAGAGATTGAAGATAAAAATGTTTTTCTTGAAAATAAATTAAAGGAAATGAATGAGGTTATATTTAAATTAATTATTTGAATAAATTAAATTTTAGAAAATTCAAAAAATAAAATCTGAGAATCAGCAAAAAGATGAAAAAATAAATTTGCTAGAAAAGGTGAATGAAAATATTATTATTAAAAATATTTAAATTTGTAAATAAATATTTAAAAAAATAAATAAATATTACATCTTCTAAATTTCCAAATAAAAATATTTCTAAATTTATATCATTTAAGGCAAATTATTTAATTAACGAGAAGGTTATTGATTTAGCAATTGGATTGGAACAATTAAAAAATATTGTTTTTATACCTTTGGTTAGTTTAATTAATTTTAATAAAATTTTTTTTAAGAGTTTTGTTAAAATTGAAAATAAATGGAAAGAAATTGACTTTAGTTACAGGAGTGATTTTAAATGTTGTGAAAATAAATGTATAAATACAAACAAACCAATTGGCAACTGTATTAATGGAAATGGATTTGTTAATTTAATTTACGATGGAAATATTAAATATATCAAGTGTGTAGAAGAGAAAGGTATTTTAAGGGCATTAATAATTAAAATAATTAAATATATTATTAATAATTACCCCCCCCCCACCCCTATTTGAGTCTCAGATTAATTTTCATTTTTAGTTTTCCTGCCTCGGAATGGTCAGATTTCCTTCTTTATAAATGCTAAATTTTGCGCTAGGCATTTTTTCTGTTCCCGTCAATTTTTTCCTTCTACCTGTAATATTTGAAGGAATAAAGGAAGGAAAAATAGAATTAATCTGAGACTCAAATAGGGGTGGGGGCGGGATATTAATAAAGTACCGAATATTTTTAGGTGTAAATAAATCTTCTTTAATTATTGCTGAAAATTATTTCAAAGAACCACAAAATTATATTAATTGGTCTTCGTTTTATTTTGAAATTAAATGTACTAAAATTGAAGGATTATTAAATAATGAGAAAAATTTAATGTTTATTGGTCTAAAAATTGGTGATGAGAATGAATATATTCGATTTGGGGCAGATTGTGCTTCAATTTTAGATAACCATGAAAATAGTTTTCATTTTCCACATTTTTCTTGGAATAATAATGATGTTTTTGGTTGCGGATTAGTTTATCCGCCTGATGAAAATGAGTATATTTTCTTTACTCAAAATGGAAAACAAATTGGTTTTAAAGTAGAAAAAATAAAATTTAAAATTAATTTTTTACAGGCCAGGCTGTATACTTAATGGATGATGGCAACTTATATAAGCCATATGTTGCACTCAATTGTTGTTCTGTTGAAGCAAATTTTGGAAATAATTTGGAGACTAAACCTTTTGTATATGACATTACAAAACATTTAGTTCCCGAATATTATTGAGCGATTTTCAGATGATTTTTTGATGTAATTTAAATTTATTTTTTGATTGTTGATTTAACTACTTTTTGGATTTTATACACGATTTTTTTTTGAATAAAATTTTTTTTAATATTTTTGAAAGTAAATGAAAGAAAATTATAGAGAAAGACAAAAAAAGGAATTTTGAAATAATTTGAAAATTAAGGAACATTTAAAAATAAAAATATAATTCTCGCATAAAATAACCTCTTACCTAATCTTTATAAAAAATTTAACTAAATAAAAGAGCCGAAATAGAACTACATAAATTTGAATAAAACTTTAAATAAAGCTGACTGAAAATAGTTCTTCCTTTTTCAGCGCGCAGGCGAAAATTCTTTAAATTTACGATGGCCAAGAAGCTAGAATTCCTCTCTGGCGCCAAAAATATCTGGAAACTTCCGGAAACTGAAAAATCGCCAAAAAGGAGTCCTAGCGCCGCCAAATTTTGACATTTTATGTTTTCTTGTCATGTTTCATTTCTCTAACGATTCCAACTGCCAAAATGCACGAAAAGGAGAAATGAGTACTTCTTACAAAAAAATGCAAGAAAAGGAAATCAACTGGACATTTACCGAGAAAATAAAAATTTAAATAAAAAAAGGAAATTGTTTTTATCGATAAAAATACTATTCAAAAAGTTTAAAATGAAGAAAATAAAAAGATATATTTTTAGTTGGTATTTTTAGAACAGCTGAAAAGTATGCGGAAATGAATGACCCTACAAAATGGACAGAAAAAAATTTTGAGGGAAAAGCTAAGGGAAATAAACCCGTAACCCGTATTTTTTTTATTTTTAGAACAGCTGAAAAGTGACAAAATGCACGAAAAGGAGAAAGAGAAGTCCCTCCATGTATTTATGGGTCCACCCCAGAAAGTCAAAACCCAGAAGGTCAAGACCCTGGGGATCAAATAATCCAGAAGGTCAAGACCCAGGAGGTCAAATTACCCAAGAGGTCAAATACTACTAGACCCTACAACTACTAAGGTCTAGTAGTTGTAGGGAGAATGCAAACATATTCCTGAACTCATGTTCAGGAATATGTTTGCCTGCTTCCTTTTGCATTATCCGTCAGTTTCAACTAGAGTATCTCCGTCCTGTCCCTTAATCACAACAAATCCGTTTTAATCACCCAAATCCGTCGATATCCTCCTTGATATCCACAAATCCGTCTTAATATTCAATTCAATTTATACGCATAAAACGTGACATTCAGATAAAATAAAAATAAACGTGGCAATAATTAAATCACTAAAATAGATGTGCTGATCATAAATATGTTAGAATTGGTGCAAGTATTGCTTCACTTGTTAATAAAAATAATGAAATTTTAATCTTCGAATATTTGATTGGAGTAATAACGATACTTTTGGTTGCGGATTAGTTTATCCGCCTGAAGATTCTCCTTATATTTTCTTTACTCAAAATGGAAAACAAATTGGTAATAATTTAATTAAAAAATTATTTTAAATATTTTCTTATTAAAGGAAAAGCTGTATTACTAAAGGACAATAGTGACTCATTCAAACCATATGTTGTACTAAATTGTTATCCTATAGAAACGAATTTTGGAAAAGATTTGGAGACTAAACCTTTTATGACTTTTCAAAACATTTACTAGTTCCTAAATTTCATTGAACGATTTTTAAATTTTGTTTTGATTTATTTTTTATCAATTAAAATAATCGTCTTATACTTTTTTTAAAAGCTAGCAGACTTAATAACTCAAAATATTCCCTCAAAACATTTTTTGTGTTTTATTTTAAATATTTCCCAGACAAAAATATTCTCAAAAATAAATTCTTTCAAAAATTGTCTCTAGGCTAAAAGTCCTGCAATATATAACTAGACTTTTCTCCATTTTATAATTAAAAATAAGATTCAGAAATGTTTCCAACTTTTTAACTTAATTTTTTTATTTTTAACAGTTATTAATTTTAATTTATTTTTTTAACAGAACTTTACTTTTCTTTTAAAATATTTAAATTCTTTCAAAATGACTGAAGAAGAATTATCAAATTTTGATATGGAATTAATAGTAAATTTAAAAATTAAAAAAAAAATAAAATTTCTGTTTTTAAGCCAAGTCAAAACGATTATTTAATTAAATTTCAAAATCTTCAAACAAAGTTTTTTGAAGAGAAACAAAATAGTTTAAATTTGGAGAAGAAGGTTTTTTATTTTGAAAATAAAGAGGTTTAGAGATTATTTAAATTAAATTATTTTTTAAAAATAATTTTAGAAAGAATTTAATGAAAAAATAAAAGAAATTGAAAATAAAAATGTTTTTCTTGAAAATAAATTAAAAGAAAAGAAGGAGGTTATTTTGGATAATTAATTATTTAAATTTAAATTAAATTTTAGAAAATTCAAAAAATAAAAATTGATAATAAGCAAAAGGATGAGGAAATAAATTTGTTAGAACAACAAATTAAAAAGGTGAAGTAAAATATTTTTTAAATAAATTATTTAAATTACTAAATACATTTTTGGAAATTTACAAATAAAAATTTTAAATCAAAATAATTTTAATTTTATTTAATTTCTAACAAGGCAAATGAGTTATCTAACAAAAAAGTTGCTGATTTAACAAATGAAATGGAACAATTTAAAAATATTCAATCTTTGGTTTGTTTAATTATTTTTATTTTAATAATTTTTTGTTTTTAAGAATTTTATTAAAATTGAAAATAAATGGAAAGAAATTAACATTAGTTATTACAAATGTTGTGAAAATGAATGTATAGATACAAATCAACCAATTGGCGATTGTATTAAGGGGAATGGATTTGTTAATTTAATTAATGAAGAAAATGTTAATTATATTAAATGTGTAGAAGGGAAAGGTAAATAATTTCAGTGACAATAATAATTAAATATTTTTAGGTGTAAACAAAGATTCTTTAATTTTTGCTGAAAATTCTTTCAAAAAATCACAAAATTGCGTTAATTATTCTGTATTTTATTTTGAAATTAAATGTACTAAAATGGAAGGAGTAAAGAATCATAAAATCGTTATTGGTTTTAAAAAGTGTGCTGATAATAAATATGTTAGATTTGGAGCAACTAATGCTTCAATGAATATTGGAAACGATAGTTTTAAACTTCCTATATTTTCATGGAATAATAATGATGTTTTTGGGTACGGATTAGTTTATCCGCCTGAAAATTTTCCTTATATTTTCTTTACTCAAAATGGGAAACAAATTGGTAATAATTAAATTTAAATTAATTTAAATTAATATTTAAAGGCAAAGCAATATTGTTAAATGAAAATAATGACTCCTATCAACCTTATATTTTACTAAATTGTTGTTCAGTAGAGACTAATTTTGGAAAAGATTTGGAGACCAAACCTTTTATTTATGATTTTTCAAAACATTTAATTCCCAAATTTTATTAAAACGAATTTTTGATTTTGTTATGATTTACTTTTTATCAATTAAAATAATCGACTTATATTTTTTTGAATTTTACACGTTCTTTCTAAATAAAATTATTTTTTTAATATTTTTGAAACTAAAGAAAAGAGTTTTAAATTATTTTAAATTATTATCTATCGTATCTTAGTGATTGATCAAGAATTCAAATGATCATTCCCAAGGTTGATCAATTGATTGCTCACTTGATTGAAGACAATCGCTTGATAGGTATTCATGGTTTACCGCAGCATACGAGATAAAATAGATATTATTATTCAAATTTCCGATTTCCGAGAATTTTTATGAATTATTTCCGATATCAAATTTTATTATTATTTTTACAAAATGCCAAAAATATAGTTTGACATATCGCCAAATACGAGTTAAAAAGTTAAATATCAAGAGTTAACTAGTCGATAAATTAACGTATTATTGTGGACATCACAACACATTGCGGACCTCTTTTCATTTTTTTACTTAATCTTTATAAAAATATTTAAATAAGAGCGGAAATTGAATAAAAAATTAAATAAAGCTGTCTGTTAGCAGCAGAGGTGGGTCGGAATTCCGATTTCCGACGTTTTTTTCCTTCCGATTTCCGATTTCCGAAATTTTGGAAAAATTTCCGATTTCCGAGAATTTTTATGAATTATTTCCGATATCAAATTTTATTATTATTTTTACAAAATGCCAAAAATATAGTTTGACATATCGCCAAATATATTGATTTATGTCTATCTATTTACTTAGTCATTCTTTTTTTTCTATTATTTAAAAAATATTAATTTATCTAGAAGTCACACGACAAAAGCTCGTTTTGGTTTTATTTTGAAAGAGTTTGGAACGAGTTAGCTTTTCAACGAAAAGCAGCATTTTGAATAAAAAGGAAATTACTTTTTTGGACTAAAGTTTAAAAGAAGGCTTAAATGAGAGAAAATAAAAAAATAAAAATATTTTTGTTAAAGTAATTATATGTAGTGATAAAACAATAAAATACATAAAAAATATAGAATTTTATAAAATCATTTTATTAAAAAAGAAAATATTTGCAGATAAAAACAATCAGAATTTTGTAGGCAAAAAGAAAATTTGAGATTTTCTCCGTCCCCCTTAGATTATGTAATTACCTAAGGCCGTCAAACTTCCCTTTTCCGATATTTTTAAAAGTACTTAAATAATTCAAAATATTCCCTTAAAACATTTTTATCTTATACACATTCTCAAACAAAAATATTCTCAGAAATAAATTCTTTTCGAAAAATTGTCTCTAGGCTAAAAGTCTAGCAATATATAAATAGATTTTTTTCCATTTTTCTTTCAAAAAGAAATTTTTCTAACTTTTTTAAAATTACTAATTTTTTTTATTTTTAACAGTTAATTTATCTAATTTTTTTAGAACAAAACTTTTTTAAACAACTACATTCTACAAAATGACTGAAGAAGGATCGTCAAATTTTGATATGGAATTAATAGTAAATTTAAAAATAAATTTAAACCAAATAAAATTTCTGTTTAAGCCAAGTCAAAGCGATTATTTAATTAAATTTCAAACAAAATTTTTTGAAGAAAAAGAGAATAGATTAAATTTGGAGAAGAAAAACTTTTGTCTTGAAAAGGAGGTTAAGAGATTATTTAAATTAAATTATTTTTTTTTAAATAATTTTAGAAAGAATTTAATGAAAAAATAAAAGAAATTGAAAATAAAAATGTTTTTCTTGAAAATAAATTAAAAGAAAAGAAGGAGGTTATTTTGGATATTTATTTAAATTTAAATTAAATTTTAGAAAATTAAAAAAATAAAACTTGATAATCAGCAAAAAGATGAAAAAATAAATTTGTTGGAAGAACAAATTAAAAAGGTGAATACAAAAATATTTTTTTAATTTTCAACAAATTAAATACATTTTTGGAAATTTCCAAATAAAAATTTTAAATAAAAATAATTTTATTTTTATTTAATTTCTAACAAGGCAAATGATTTATCTAACAACAAAATTACTGATTTAACAAATGAAATGGAAAATTTTAAAAATATAATTTATATACCTTTGGTTAGTTTAATTATTTTTTAATAATTTTTTGTTCATTTAAAGAGTTTTATTAAAATTAACAATAAATGGAAGGAAATTGACTTTAGTTACAGAGATGATTATAAATGTTGTGAAAATAAATGTATAAATACAAATAAGACAATTGGTGAATGTACTAAAGGAAATGGATATGTTAATTTAATTAATGATGAAACTATAAAATATATTAATTTTGAAGGAAAAGGTAAAATATAAATTAATGAAATAAATATATTTTGTTGTTAGTGTCAAATCTAATATTGAATTAATTGATATTTCTAATAAATCTAGCTAATACCTGACAACCTGACATAGCTAATACCTACCTGACATAGCTGACAATTTTTTTAGTAAAATTTAATAGTTTGGTAAACTAGGTTTGACCCCCTCTATCCATTTTTTATATTCCTTAATATGTGTAAAATGGTCATATTTTTCGCTCCTTAATTTCTTTCTACTTCCCTGTGACATATATAAATGAGAACATTTTTAAAGAAAGATTTCTTCATTGTCACCAAATACAATATTGTATTTGGTGACATTGAACCACATTTATATAACCAATGGAATCCCTACTTGATGAGTTTATCAAAGGTATTAGTGATACACCCATACAACGTTGGTCACAAGTGACTGAAATTTAATTCAAGAAACTGCAAAAGATTTTTTTAAATATTTTAGGTGTAAATAACACTTTTTTTATTCTGGCTGAAAATTCGTTCAAACAACCAAATAATTGCATTAATTATTCCTTATATTACTTTGAAATTAAATGCAAAATTGAAGGGAAATTTAATGATAATGAAATGTATATTGGGCTTAAAATAAATGGTGCTGATCATAAATATGTTAGAATTGGTGCAAGTATTGCTTCACTTGTTAATAAAGATCATGAATTTGAACTTGATACGTTTTCTTGGAATGATAACGATGTTTTTGGTTGCGGATTAGTTTATCCGCCTAAAAGTGCTCCATATATTTTCTTTACTCAAAATGGGAAACAAATTGGTAAAGATTGAAATTAAATTTAAAAAATTACTTTAATAATTTTAAAGGCAAAGCTGTATCGTTAGGGGACAATAATGACTCATATAAGCCATATGTGGTACTGAATTGTTGTTCTGTACAGGCAAATTTTGGAGGAGATTTGGAGAGTGAACCTTTTATTTATGACTTTTCAAAACATTTAGTTACCAAATTTTTGATTTAATTTTGTTGTGATTTATTTTTATCAGTTAAAATAATCTATTTCGAATTTTTATTATTTATTTAGATAAAATTATTTTTGGAACTTATTTACTTTAACTACCCACCCCAAAATTTTACCGAGGGATTTTTCATTTAGATTTGCCCAATATATACGTCATTCGAAAGAGCTCGACGAGCTGAATCGAATGGTAACAAAATCAGCTTTATTTGATAATTTTGAACAAAATTACAAGCAACTGAATTTTCGCTGGATTACTGCTTTTGTGCGGTTAGGGGATAGGTCCGCATTTTAAGGCTGAGAATCGGCAAAAAGGTATAGGCTTATGTTACTGGTGTAGAAATAGTGACCGTTAACTCCCCGCGAGGCTGTGCTGCCAAAACACTCGCGAAACTCGGGGTTTTGCACAAGGTTTACTTTGACCATTTTGAGCTCATTTGTCTCCGCTCAATTTAGAGACCGCTGGCTTATTTTGGTGTCTTTCGATTCAGCTCGTCGAGCTCTTTCGAAGATTTTCAAACCCCGGAGCCCGGAGCCGGAGCCAACAAATGGCAAATACCCAGCACTGGTGAGTAGTTAAAGTAAATAAGTTCCTTATTTTTTAATAATTTTCAAAACTTCAAAAAAAAAGCGGAAATGAAACAGAAATTGAATAAAAAATTAAATAAAGCTGACTTATTTCCATTTTTGTCACCTATTTTCGAGTTTTTGTAACCTATTTAGGTACCTATTTTAAGGTTTTCACAACCTAAAAATCCGGTCCCTAATAATTAGATAATAATATTCAGAAAGATATATGGCAAGAGTTTTTTTATAAAAATATATAGTATACATTTTCAGCTCCTAACTGTAGTAAAAAAATAAAATTACAAAAATAATAAAATAAAATGACACATTCAAGGATTTTGAAAAATAGAATGACTGACATCCTATTAAACTATCACTGCATAAAAATATTTTAATTGGTCATTTATCTGGGTTTTTTTAAATAAAACTTTTTTTAGAAATTCTACAAAATGGCTAGTCATCAATTCTAATTTGGAATTAAAGTTAATTTTAAAAAATTTTTAAATTTTATTTAGGCTAAGCCAAAGCGATTATTTAATAAAACATCAAAATAATTTTAATATAATTTACATAGTATGTGTGTATTATTATTTAAATTAAATTTCAGAAAATTTAAATTAAATTCTTCCCTTTTTCGATATTTTTAAAAGTACTTACATAATTCAAAATATTCCCTTAAAACATTTTTATCTTATACACATTCTCAAACAAAAATATTCTCAAAAATAAATTCTTTTCGAAAAATTGTCTCTAGGCTAAAAGTCTAGCAATATATAAATAGATTTTTTTCCATTTTTCTTTCAAAAAGAAATTTTTCTAACTTTTTTAAAATTACTAATTTTTTTTATTTTTAACAGTTAATTTATCTAATTTTTTTAGAACAAAACTTTTTTAAACAACTACATTCTACAAAATGACTGAAGAAGGATCGTCAAATTTTGATATGGAATTAATAGTAAATTTAAAAATAAATTTAAAAAAAAATAAAATTTCTTTTTAAGCCAAGTCTAAGCGATTATTTAAAACTTCAAACAAAATATATTGAGGAAAAAGAAAAGAGTTTAAATTTGGAGAAAAAAAATTTTTATCTTGAAAATGGATTAAAAGAGGTTTGTTTGGATATTTAAATTAATTTTTACAATAATTTTTAGAAGGAAAAACAAACTTTACAACAATTAACTGAGGAAAAAATGAAAGAAGTTGATGAAAAATGGAAAAAGTTTTTGAAAGAAAAGGAAAAAAACGAAAAAGAAATGAATGAGGTTATTTTTGATAAATTAATTATTTAAATTAAATTATTTTTTAAAAATAATTTTAGACAGAATTAAATGAAAAAATAAAAGAAATTGAAAATAAAAATATTTTTCTTGAAAATAAATTAAAAGAAAAGAAGGAGGTTATTTTGGATATTTATTTAAATTTAAATTAAATTTTAGAAAATTAAAAAAATTAAATCTGATAATCAGCAAAAAGATGAAAAAATAAATTTGTTGGAAAAGGTAAAAATATTAATAAATTATTTAAATAGTTGTGGGATGTCTTGAACGGGCCCTACGCTTGAAATCCTGTGTATTTAAAAGAAAAAAACTGAATTTCTTTTAAAGATTTCCAAATAAAAATATTTTAAATTTATATAATTTAAGGCAAATGATTTATTTAACAAAAGGATTGCTGAATTAACAATTGAATTGGAAAAATTAAAAAATATTCAATCTTTGGTTTGTTTATTTATTTTTAATAATTTTTTTTGTTCATTTAAAGAGTTTTATTAAAATTAAAAATAAATGGAAAATAGATATCGATAATTACAAATGTTGTGAAAATAAATGTATAAATTTGGATAAACCAATTGTTGAATGTATTGAAGGAAATGGATTTATTAATTTAATTAATGATGAAAATGTTAATTATATTAAATGTGTAGAAGGGAAAGGTAAATTATTTCAGTGACAATAATAATTAAATATTTTTAGGTGTAAACAAATATTCTTTAATTTATACTGAAAATTCATTCAAAAAACCTCAAAACTGCATTAATTATTCTTTATTTTATTTTGAAATTAAATGCACTACTAGAATTGGAGGAAAATTAGATAATGACACAGAAATGGTTATTGGTCTTGAATTGGAAGCTGCTAATAAAGGATGTATTAGATTTGGTTCAAGAATTAAATATGGTGCTTTAATTGTTAATGAAAATGAGAAAAAATTTAAAATCCCAATGTTTTCTTGGAATAATAACGATGTTTTTGGATGCGGATTAGTTTACCCGCCTGAAGATGTTCCCTATATTTTCTTTACTCAAAACGGGAAACAAATTGGTAATTTAACTTAAAAAATTATTTTAAAAATTTTTCTTTTTTAAAGGAAAAGCTGTGTTACTTAAGGACAATTGTGAATCATTCAAACCTTATATTGCAATCAATTGTTGTTCTGTGGAAACAAATTTTGGAAATAATTTGGAGACTAAACCTTTTATTTATGATTTTTCAAAACATTTATTTGACAAATATTGAAAGTTTTTATAAGATTTTTTTATTTATCTTTTATCAGTTAAAACAATTTATTTTTGTTAACGAATTTTACAATTTTTGAATAAAATTATTTTTTAAATATTTTTCGAAAATAAAAAAAAATAAAATTTTTAAGATAGGAAGGGCAGAAAGGGATTTTACAAAAAAAATTATGGCAATAATACTAGGCGAATTAGAAAATTTAAAATTATACAAATATTCTACTATTGTTGTATGTCCACAATCTTTCATTATTGTGGACATTCCCATAATTTTTTTAAAAGCCCCATTTAAATAAAAAGATGAAATGAAACAGAAATTGAATAAAAGATTAAATAAAGATGAGTGTTAGTAGGAGAATAAAAATTTAAATAAAAAGGAAATTTGGGTTTTTGGACAAAAAATAATTCAAAAAAAGTTTGAAATGAAAGAAAAAATATTTTTAGTAATATATTTGTATAGAACAGCTGAAAAGTATATATTGAAGGAGAGGAAATGAATGACCCTAACAAAATGGACAGAAAAAAATTTTGAGGGAAAAGCTAAGGGAAATAAGCTAAAAATAAACAAATAAATATACTCCCTATGGGAATCAATTCTTTGCGATGAGAGGCCAAGGCGTAGTGACAGAAGACCCACAGACAGAATACCCAAGGACAGAAGAACCACAGACAAAAGACCCACAGACAGAAGACCCAAGGACAGAAGAACCACAGACAAAAGACCCACAGACAGAAGACCCACAAGGACAGAATATCCACGGACAAAAGACCCACAAGAAAATTTTTTTAACTAAAACTTTTCTGAAATTTTGAAAAAGATTTCCAATTTTTCAAGGCACAAAATTAAAAAATTTTAAAAATATAAAAAATTTCTATTATAAAATTAATCAATAAAATATAAATTTTATTGATGAGTGCGATTTAGATCATTAAATTAGAAAGTGATTTGAAAAGTCGGGTGATTAATTGATAGACTCCTATATCTTTTTAACCAGTAAATCGGATATGTCCGGGAATTTCAAGGGATGTAAACATTTAAACTTCTATAATTCGACTAATCCGCTTTTATCCATCGAATCTCTCCATGTTACTCAGAATTAACTAATTTTTGCTATACCAAAGATCCCCGCTATCCTTGCATATCTCGAACCCTTGATCGCTTATAATCCTTCTATATCCCTTCATGTGGACATAGCTGACTCTCGCTATAATCTAGCTATTCCTAAATATCCTTTGATCTACTTTCCCCTTTCATCGTCGCAGACAGGAATTTTGGGAATTTTGAAAAGCCAAGAAGCCAGATTTCTACTTGTTTAGAGACAAGGCAACAACATCTCCCATTGTTAAAATAACATCCCGTTGTTGGAACAAACTTCCCTGTTATTGGAATAACACCCCCACATTGTTGGAACAAACTTCCCTGTTATTGGAATAACACCCCCACATTGTTGGAACAACCTTCCCTAATATTGAAACAACTTTCCTGTTGTTGAATCAATCCCTTATTGTGCAGAACAAATAGAACTAACAACATCCCTCGCTCCAAAATCTATGCACAATAAAAGGGAAAAAAAGATAGTTGTGGGTCTTTTGTCTGTGGGTATTCTGTCCTTGTGGGTCTTCTGTCTGTGGGTCTTTTGTCTGTGGGTCTTCTGTCCTTGGGTCTTCTGTCTGTGGGTCTTCTGCGTCGACACGGAGGCCAATACTATGGGGGAAAAATAACAACAGCTGGTTTATTTGTACATGTAAATGTATATAGTTATTATTGTTGGTTAATTTAAATATTAAATTAGGTAATTGAAAGCTCCTTATAAGAAATTTAATTAAGTTTAAAAGACTAAAAACTTTTTAGAAAAGAAGGTAAAAATTAAACAAAAAAACATTTAAAAATAGCCAAAACTGATAAAATAATAGTTTTTTAAATTTATTGTATAAGGATATTTGTCAAAATTAAATAACAAGATAAAATATGCACAAATCCAATTAAAAATATATTTTTATAATAAAAAAAGTTGAGAGGATTTCTCAGAAAAATAGCGGTTAAGTATATTACTTTGAATTGATTGGACTGTTGGGAAGGTAAAAATAAGAGAGTGGGAGAGGAGCGGCACTTAAAAATGAGGAAAGAAAGGACCGGAAACTGGACAGGAAAAAAATAAATGTCTGGGAAGAAATTTAAAAAAAAGTAATAATAAATAAAAACAATCAAATCTCTTTAATATTAAATCTCGTTAATAATTTTGGGATCGAGCTGACATATAAAGAAAAGTGATTTGTGGAGGGACGCTATTGTAGAAAGCTTCCATTCGAGATACTTAATTATTTTTATGTAGTTTTAAGCAGACCTGGTCATGGATACGGATACAAATAATATCAAAATGCCTGCGGATATCCGCCTGTATCCATCTGTATCCGCCGTAAATATGCGGATACGGATATCAAAATCAGTATCCGTGACCAGGTCTGGTTTTAAGTTAAAAATAAAGAAAAAGGTTGAAATTTAAAGTTAAAAATTAAATTTCGCGGTGTGATTAAGTTAATAACAAATGTATAATATTTTAGGATAGAAAGGAGGAGAAATGAAATTCTATGTAGTTTCTATGTTTAAAACTTAATTTTTCACCAATCCTTATTTAAGTATTTTTATCTTTTTTAATAAATATTTTGGGTTAAGATTTAGAACTGAACAGTCTTGCGTCATAAAAGCACATATAAACGTGATATAAACAGTTAAGAATAATAAAATGGGAAATTGATGACGTTATTGATAGGGAAAAAGATAAAAAATTTTAACTAAAATTGATAAAAAAATGTTATAAATAATTCTTTTAGATTTTCTAAAAAATTATTTTATTAATTTTATAATTTACTAAATTCTTTTTCTGGTTTAAGAAAAATTAAAAATTCCCCCCCCCCTTCCCTCTGATAAATTCCCTAATTTTTAAAATGACGTTTTATTAAAGTTTGTTTTGTTAGTTAAAAGTACAAGAGGCTTTTGATTTAATAAAATAACTTCAATGTTCCCCTTATTTTTTGCAGGTTTTTAAGGTATTTAATTGAGTGTGTGTTCAGATATTTTGAATATTTTAAATAAAAAATAATTTATTCAAATGCGCGTTTTTAATAAAAAAATAAGGATTGTGTGTATTTATTTGATTTACAGCATGTTTTTATTTTTGAAAAAAAATTCTCGTTAAATACAAAGATTGTTTCATTCGGGTCACTCCTTTTAATGCATTAACTGACAGCCACGCAAACTGTCAGTATATTTTAGAGAGAGAATTATATTTTTCTTTTAACCAATTTTTCAATCCAAAGCCACTCTCTCTCAAACAATTTTCGATCGTCTTTTGCATGAAGGACGAAATAATGTTTTGATGGTTGGAAGAATTTTCCCTTTGCGCATTTTTATAACACACAAAATGCACATTGAAAGCTATTTTCCCTAATTCTCAATCCAAATATTTTGCTTTATGTCGATTAAATAATTGCTCACGCCACGTAATTTTACAAAAATAAACAATAAATATTTGTAAATAAATAAAATATGTATATTTAAAATTTCTCCTTTAGTTATTAATTTTATTTTAAAACCGCAAAGCAATTCACCGAAAAGAACACAATTCATAAAAATTAAATTTTTGTAAAGGAAAAGGATTTTCCAAGTAGGAATTAATTGTTCATTTTTTGTAAGTGGTAGTCAAGTTAAATCCTTACATTATCCTGTTTTATTCTACTGAGTTCCAATCAAGCAGAAAGGGTTTATTTATTACATTTTCTGACTTAATGACCCATGTTCCCATATATTTTAGTGAATTGTCTTTCGGTGAGTTTTCCTGGTTTACAAGGTTTTTTGTAATAATAAACTTTCTCTTTTTCATTATTAGTAGTTTTGTGATAAAATCAGATAAAAAATTAAAGTAACAGAATGCGCTTCTTTTTCTCTTCATTTATTCTCCTTTATTTTCTTTTTTATTTTGTAATTGCCAAAGTAGAAGAAAAAAGGCCCATAAAAGAAAAACAAAGTAATTCAATTAATGAAGATGAAAATCAAAAAATTGAAGAAAAAGAAGTTGATTTATCCAATGGTTATTTTTAAATATCCTTAGAAAATCAAGAAAATTTTTTAAGGTTTCGGAACAGACATTGACTGGGTACAATGGAACGATGCTGTTTCTATAGCTTTGGATTTGAATAAACCTATATTTTTGCTTATACACAAAACTTGGTGTGGCGCTTGCCAAGGTATGGTGGACAGATTAAAGTTTACGGCGATCACCGTTCTTACCCTTAAAAAGTAAAATACAATAGAATTTAGTGGAGGATAGAATTCTCTAGTAGATACACGATTGAACTTGAGAACTAATAATGCGAGTTTCATTTCCCCCACATTATTTTATTATCCTCATGCAGGGAGGAGGACTTAACCTATTTATTTTCAAGCATGGACTTTATTAAAATATTTTCTAAATTTAGCATTGAAAAAAAGTTTTGCCAGTTCAAATAAACGAGAAGAATTAGTAGAATTAAGCAAACAATTTGTGATGGTTAATGTGGAAGATGATGATGAACCAGAAGAGGAAGAATATGCCCCGGATGGCCGCTATATTCCTCGATTATTTATTTTGAGTAGGTGAGGGAGGGGAAGGAAAGAAATTAAAATTTAATTTTAAAAACTTTTTAAAGATAAAGAAGGACATCCATTAACTGTGGATAATGCTAAAAATTATCCAAAAAACAAACAATATTTCCCACAAGTTCCGGATGTTATAATTGCAATGAAACTTGGACTTAAAAAGTTTGAAGGGCCGGAAGAAGAGGAAGTTGTAATTGAGGAAGAAAAAGAAGTGAAGAAAGATGAGAAAGTGAAAGAAAAGGAATTAAAGGTATTCGAGAGTTAAAGACCTGAATTAACTATTCCACACGTTTTCAGAAAATTCCCCAATAGGGGTTGGAAAAAAATAAACTAAAAAATAAAATAGCATAGGGGAAATAATAGAAGAAATTATTAAATTTAAAAAATTAAGGAAAAAACTAAAAAAGAAGAGAAAAAACCAGCAAGCGGTGGCTGTCCACACGCAGCTGGCAAAGCAGCCAAAAAAGCAGAGGAAGAAGCAAAAAAGAAGAAAGTGGTCAAGGATAAAAACGTTGAAACAAAAAAAGAAGCTGATAAAAAAGTAAAGGAAAAAGTGAAGGATGGAGCTAAAAAGGAAAAAGAAGGGGCCAAAAAAGAAAAACAAAAGACTACCGAAAAAACTAAAAGTAAAGAGGACAAAGAAAAGCCCAAGACTGAGAAAAAGAAGAAAGAAAAGGAAGAACTTTAAGAAAAATTTTTTTTTTAATTCTATAAATTATACAATCAAACCTCTCTCCTATACACCCTTTGGGGCGAATTTAGTTGACGGATGAAGGAAAGTGACGTTAGAGGGGATTCCATATCAGAGAGGTTTGACTGTAATTTCCAAAAATAAAGCCCCAATTTGACTTGGTGCTCTCATTGATGGTAAAAATTCCCCTTTTCATTAAAAATTCTTAAAAAGCGAGAGATTTTTATTTGCTTGAAAATCATTTTAAAAATTATTTTGTGTTATCATTATTTTGTCATTTGGGAAAATAATAAAATATAATTATAATATTAAAATCATTATCGCAATCACTTATAGGAATGTAAATTTAATTAATATATATTTTTCTATTACATCGATAATTTGAGGAAAAGATATTTTGCAAATTGAAAACAATATTATATTTTTAAATAACTTCTGTTAGAAGGTCACACAAAGTAGAAGCAACACCTTCTCTGCTACTTCGTATTGTAAGTCGATACATCTGTTTTTTGTAAATTTTTTAAATTTAAGAGGTAAGACGAGAGAATGTGTCCAGAGATCGACACAGGGAAAATCCTTAGTCAAAGATAATTAAAACTGCAAGGGATCGGGAAAACCCAACATATCTCTTATATTTAAATTTTTTGACACCCAGACGTTTAAAAAATTGACACGAAAAATTAACCATCGATAACGTAACCATAAAATAAGTGTAAGCATTTTTAATTCTTTGACCAAGGGGCGCCGAATTCAATTTATTTTAATTTAAATCTGCCTCACCCTTGTTTGTTTATTAGGCTCCAATCTAATCAAAGTTCCAATCTGAGCAGCTTGTGTATGAATTATGCCAGCACAAACAAAATTATCAGGATTTGGGTCAATTCCTGGAAGAACACGAGCTCCCAAATTAGAAAGCTAAAAATGATTTCTTATTAAAAGACATTTTTATATAACTCACTTGTTGTGAAACATCCTCTGATTCCATTGAAGATTTTGCAGCAAAAATTTTTTGACATTCTTGAATTGGCCTAAAATATCGTTTAAAATTAATTTTGAATAATTTTTACAAATTCAGTTGTTTCCAACGATTAAAGAATTGTTCTGAATTCATATCTGTTGGCTCGAAAAATTTATTGATAAAAATTGGTATGTAGAGATTTTGAGAAAATTGTTGTTGAAGATTGTCTTTTGTCCTAAAAAAGTATTTTTTTGATAAAAAAATATCAAAAAAAGACAAACGTGTAAGTAAACGATATTTTAATTACTGGCGATTGCGAAAAGAAATTTAAACAAACAACATTAACTAGTTGTTGGATTTGAGTGCCAGCATCAATTTCTGAGTCGATTTGTTTTGCCTATTGAAAAAATATTATTAAAATATTTTTTAAAATTGAAAAAGTAACCTGACAAACTAATTGTCCAGCTAATTGACCAGGACAAGTAATTGCTGTAATAAATTGTGTAAATTTTGCACTAGTTTTATTTCCATAAAACATTCCCAATCTAGCTAAATTTGAACGAGCTTCTAATTTACAACCAATTTGAACTACTTCATCTTCATAAAGTATTCCAGTTTGTCTCACTATAAATCTGAAAAAAATAAAGTGCTGTTGGAAAATTAAAAATTTTAAAGCAACGCCATAGAGAAGAGGCTTTATTCTATTGTTATACGAAAATGATTGTCCCCGCTCCCTCTAGAAATTTCTCACGAGTCAAGAGAGTTAACAAAAACATAAATTCCGTCAAATTTCCAAAAAAATTCCTCGTCAAATATATAAAATCTATACTTTAAATAATCGCTTTTGTTGAAAATCGGTTCATCGCTTGTAAATCCATTTGATGTATTCAAATTCCCAAAAATATCTGACAATTGATTGATTGCAGAAGATCCATTAGTTAATTGTTGAACATCACCACTAAGATCAAGAAGTTTGCTTGAATCAGATGCAGAAGGGGACGTTCCCTAAAAAGCAAAATTTTATTTAAAAATATTTCCAAATAATTATTACAGGTTTGGGTGCATTTGTGGTTGAAGACATTATTGCAGAAGGGCGGTGTTTTGGTTCTGTCTGGGAACTATCCAAATCCTCTGCTTGTGGTTGCGACTTCTTCAATTTTGCAAGCAAACTGCTTTCCTTTTCGGGGAATAATGGCATCTCCTCAAGAATCTAAACAAAAAATACTTAAGTTAACTGAAATGAAAAAACCGTAGCAAGAACATCGGGTGATGCCACCTTACTCAATTGTAAATATTCAACAGCTCTTTGTTGCAATTCAGCATCAGGATTTCTCAAATTAGTATCAGAACGTAGAATCTCTTGTATATGAGTTTTTATTTCAGGAAACAAATTACAAAATTTAATATAAGTAGTCATTAATAAACATCTTGTAGCAATACTGCACAAATGAAAACGGCTATGTAAAGTTTCAAATTGAATCATTGGACTAAAAAAATAAAATTATTTTTAAAATTGGCAAAAAGAACCTTGAACGAGGATCTCCAGCAATTAAATTGCCGAATTCCCCAAGAATATAACCGCCTACTTTGACCATATTTTCATGACAAGTAGCCTGTTGCAAAGCCTAAAAGTAAACAAAAGTAAATGAAATCGTAAAAGTATTTATTTTTTAATTTTAAAACTAAAAAATGAAGGATCATTTAAAATAAGATTTTAAGTGGACTAAAAATAATTAAAGATGACTCTCAAAAAATATTTTTATATTACCTCGAAAACTGTTTTAGCAGCATATCCTTGAACATCCTCTCGATTAACAACAATCTACATTTCAAACTAAAATTTAAAAAAACTTCAAAATAACCTGAATAACTCTACACCAAACTTCTTCAGAAACATAATCCCCAGCAATTCGTATCAATTTCAAAATAACGTCAACATACCAAGTATAATCTGTTGCATATTTCTCTGCAAGTATCGCCACTTTAAGTACCATTTCCTCTCTGATAGAGTAATCAGCCGTTTCCAAATAAGTAAGCATTTCAGCAACAATATTTTCAGCATTAGACCGATCACACATTGCATAAAGTAAATCCTAAATTTTAAACAAAAATTAAACAAAGAATTAAAAAAATACTCACTACAGCCCGCTGTCGAACACTAACATCCCTTTCGCTCTTCAAAGAATTTATAATTGTTTCTTGATGTTTTTTGACGGCATCGTGTGAAAATTCAGAGGTAGCCAAAAGACACATAGACTCAAGTGCCAAATATCTTAAAAATAAAAATTTGAACAATTTTAAAATTTTTCAAACCTCAAATTAGTTTCACGATGAGAAAGGAAAGTTCCCAATTGATTACAAGCTCTAACCAAAAGGTTTGGTTCGCTGTCGTGATGAATAATTAATGCAATCGCTTCAAACAAAACAGCATTTTTAGCATTCGCGTGTTGAACTTTTTTAGACTTTGGGGCATCCTGTGCTCTGTTAAGGATTCCTTCAAGACATTCAAGAAGACGAGCACGATTGCCTGGATCTTCTAAAAATAAAAGGAAATTTTTCAAACGAGAATCTAATTTAAAAACCTGGTGGAGGATAATTTTGAAGTAATCTGAGTAATTTAACACAGAGCCAAGGAGCAGGAACAAAATAGTAAGTATAGTCTTAAATTAAATTTAATATTTGTTAGTAAAATAATTTTGGAGTCCAAACCTTGTAGATCAGTATAAGTAGAAGTGACAATCTAAAAAATCACTCAAGATTAGTAAATTATAAATTCAACTACCCTGCTAAGTCTTGAAATTGCCAAAGAAACACAGCCTTTATATTCATCAGGACTTTTCTTTGAGAGAACCTCAATTAAAGAAGCCGCTGAAGTTACCACACCCTTTACATAAAAATTAAAGTTAAAAAATATTTAAAACAAAAAATACCAAATGTGAATCATTAAGTAGTTGCACAATTCGAACAGAATATTCACTATGTGGAATAATATCAATTGGAATTCTCAATAATTTTAAAAGACAAAGTGCAGCACTTTGTTTAACAAAATCAACAGTATCACTAAAAATATGGAAAATAAAAAAATTTTCTTTTATAATTACCCAGAAGTTAAAAGTTTTGGCAAATCATGAGCAAAAGCTTCACACATATCTTTTGAACCAATATTGGCAATACATTGAAGGGCAAGATTAACATGTACTGGATTCCGCGATTGGAGATCATTTTTAATTGATTGGATTATTAATTTCATTAAATCAGAATTTAAGTTAATTAGAACAGAAATGAACAGATATCCCTTAATTTTTAATTTAAAAAAAATACAAAAATATTTACAATCTGTTTCTCCGTATATTTATTAGAAGAAAGCAAATTAACAGCCTCCATATGCCCAAAATCAATGTCATGACCAAGCAGAAAAATAAAAAGTAATTTACAAACATATTTCTTTTTTTGATAGCCATCAAGTGTTTTGTCACCTTTAAATAAATAAAAATTTACTTCTTATTTAGATTTAAAATAAAACCTTTAAATTTAGAACGTATATTTGCCAATTCTTTATTTATCCGTCTCAATTCAGCCTCTTTACTTTTACAATTTCGTATATCACTTATAAATACGGCCAGACCACGCATCCCATCACCTATGAAATTTTTAAAAACGGGAAAATTGGAAATTTAGATAAATTTGTAGGATTGACTCAAGTTTAGATAAAACATTAGAGGTCTGATTTAGGGTTAAAACCCCTCCGACAACGAATCATTTACTTTGTCTTAAGTTCAAAATTATCAAAATTAACAAAAATACCTTTTACTGCCGGCATTATGAGCAATCAACTATTGAATTATTCTAATTGTAAGATAAAACAAATTAGTAAAAGCTTATAAAAATGTAAAATATTTTTCTTTCTGAATAAACAGGAATAAAATTTAAAAAATAAATTTGTTGATTTATAAATAAAAAAATAAAACAAAAATTTTAAGATTTAATTATCCAGCAAATTTCTCAAGCAAATATTGCTTCTTCCTTTCAACAATCATTTCCTCAATTTCAGCTTGTGATGGAACCATAACATGTTTAATAACCATTTCACGTCCATCTTCCCCCATAACAACAGATTCTTTTATTGGTACAGGTTCTTCATCATCAGAATCCTTAAAAAGAATTTTATAAAATATTTAAAGTTTAAAATTTCCAACCGCTTGAACTTTGTAAATGTCTTCATCAAAATCTTTTTCTCTGTTCATTTCAGGTCCTCTTTTTGCCCATTCCTATATAAATTTTGAATAATTATTAATTTGGTAGAAATTGTTTTTATTTAATTTTCTGCCAATAATATCATTTTTAATCTCAATATGGTTTTATTTGTGACCTTTCAGTTTCTCTTTCCCAACCACCTAATTCTTTTGCCTTGAGCGTCTTACTCTACATCAAAATCAAATATAAAATAACAGAAATGTAGGAATACTTCTCATTTACCTACCTTATATTATTTATTTGAAAAAAATTCTCTTAAATAAATGGAAGAACTACAAAATTTTAATTTTACTGACTTATATGAAAAAATAATGAGTGACAATGATTTCGATGCATGGCTCGAAGAACTGGGACTTCTTCACGCAAAGAGAACATGTAAACAATGTGGGGGTAGAACAACACTTAAAGTCGAAAATGGTCATAGATATACAGCTTGGCGCTGCACAACTAAAAATTGTCGAGTAGCTTCGGGTTATTTGTGTGGGACATTCTTCGAGCGAAGACATTTAACAACAAAACAAGTATTTGAACTAGCTTATTATTGGGCTCAACAGTTTGGGACTATTAAAGAGATTGGATTTCAAACTAAAATTAGTCAGTCTGCAATAATTGGAATGTTTGACAAATTTCGGGATGTTTGTGTAAAATATTTAGATGAAAATCCAATTAAAATTGAAGAAGGTTGATCAATTTAAAAAGAAAAAAAATAAAAACTAATCAAAATTTTTAGGTATTATTGACAAAAAACCAGACAACAGACGAAGGGATAATCACAAATATCAACAAGAACTTATTTGGCGGACTCAATTTGGTGATATTCGTAACGTTTTCTATTATTTGTGGAAGCAAATTTCAATATTTTATCCTTGTGAACGAAAAGAATAAATCTTAAAATTTTTTTGATGAGTGAAAGAGAAGACACTCAAGCAAAAATACTGACATTTGTAGATTTTTCGTTAAATTCTTTTTTATTTTTTAAAAATTTTAAATAAAGTTACCGCATTTATCCTCGCAATTGACAATTTTTCTTCCGCTTTTTCCAATGGAATTAACAATCCATCATCATCATCCATATATCCATAATAATCTGCATCAACATTTCGCATAAGTTCTGTTCTAGTTTTCTTAGAAGTAGTTTCTGTAGCTTTCTGAAAAAGTTCACGGACGCCAGGGAGATCCTTTGCAGCTCCAAAATATTTATATCCTTTGTTACTGGCGACTTCTCTTCCATCACGATCAACTTCTCTTGGTGCTATTCTCCTATAAAATAGTTATTGGAACTTCATTATATAGAAGTTGTCACTTTTTAGAAGTTTCCCTCCGTTCCTCAAATACCCTTTTGCCTTTTTAACTGAATTAAACTATGGTCATTTGCGTACCCTATTAGAAAAAATAAGAAGTGGAGGATCTCTATATTTGAATTAAACTAAAATTTGCAAACCTGTGATCAACGCCACCCAATTCTTTTATTCGAGCCTCCCAAAGACCTTTGAGCCTAAGCAATTTATTAATCTCATCGTTTAGATCACGTATCTTAAATTCACCGAGACCAGGATTCTATAAAATATAATTTTAAGAAATATCATTAAAATTAAATAAAAACCTGTATTTGAGTGATTTTCTTCGAAATGTCATTAATAATCTCTCGTCTGAAACGCTCTGCATCAGGCAATTTCTTACATTCCCGCACATCATTTGGTCTTTTAGCGACAGGTCCCTTTTCTTCTTGTTCTTTCATACGCCGCCATCTGGCCAATGCCGTCATAGCTTTTTCCGCATTTCGAGCCTTTATTTATTAAAAATAAGTACCTAACCATTCAAAACCAAACAAACCATATTATTTGATCCTGTTCACGTTGACAAAAAAACAAAGATTTGGTCAAATTATTTGTAATGAAATCAGCAGTTGGGGTCGGTTGAGTACCGCCGGTGACTCGCGCGGGTACAGCCCAAAACGGCGCGCGGCCATAACGGCGCAAAGCTATAACTTGCTGGAAAATGTCTGGCCCTTGTCAATTTTGGTACCAATCTCCCTAGCTCGATGAGAGGAATCGTTTGATGCTAAATCTTGTAAGATTAAGAAATCTTGAAGCAAGTTATGACTTTGCGCCGTTATGGCCGCGCGCCGTTTTGGGCGTGTCCCGACTCGCGCGAGTTGAGTAAAAGCCAATTGATTCAAATCAGTTTATTTGTAGAATTATTTCAACTCAAGACACAGAAACTGTTTGTTCTTCTAAATTATTTACGTGTGAATATTTATAATGCTACAGACTTAGGAAATTGGGACTGCGCTCAAGCTTGATAACTTTGTTAAGTAACTAAAAGCAGAAGCTAGGACATTCCATATAAAAATAAAAGACAGAACTTTAAACTGAACTTCAAAAAGTAATAGAAAAATATTATACAATAAATTCGCAAATTTTTATTCTAAATATTCAATGTCTTACAATGCTTATTTGTTAACATATTAATTTTTCGTCACAGAGGATACAATTTATTATAGGGGGATTAAAATATTTTTTTTATTATAAAATTAATATTATAGAATTATATATTCCCTAACATTTTTTCATTAGTTCATACCCATAAACTGATCAATAGAAACCTATTTAATATTTTCTTATTTATTTATTCGCTTTCAATTGCTTCATCCGATTGAGCGCAGAACCTGCCTTAAACCACTCTATTTGACCCTCATTCAGAGTATGTTGAAGTTCAATAACATCTTTGCTTCCATCTTTATGCTTAAGCACACACTTGACCTTTTTACCTGGAGCAAGAGTGTTGAGCTCAATGAGAGAAACTCGATCGTCCGGGCGAACTTTGTCATAATCTGCCGGATTTACAAAAGTTAGTGGCAAAAGCCCTTGCTTCTTTAAATTCGTCTCTGAAAAATCAATAAATTTTAAAATATTCACTCCTAAATTTTTACCATGAATTCGAGCAAAGCTTTTTACAATAATTGCCCTTCCACCGAGATGACGAGGTTCGAGTGCGGCATGTTCACGAGAAGAGCCCTCTCCGTAGTTGTCATCACCGAAGGCAACCCATGCCTGGCCTTTTGCTTTGTAGTCTCTTGCAGTTTGACAAACTGGTCCCCATTCGCCAGTTAATTGGTTGCGAACCTTAAATTTTTCGAAATATTTCATGACTATAATTTCCCATTATTTCTAAAATAATATACCTTATTCAATTCATCATTCTCCGCATTCTTTGCCGTGAGGAACAAGTTATTCGAAATATTATCTAAATGTCCACGATATTTTAGCCATGGTCCAGCAGCACTAATATGATCGGTTGTACACTTTCCTTTGACCTTTAAAGAAATTAAATATACACAAAAATTTTTAATAAGATCAACCTTAATCAAAATAACCATATCAGTCAGATCTTTTCCATCCCACGCGTCAAATGGACTCAATAATTGAAGTCGGTTGCTTTTCGGATCAACCACTACATCGCCAGAAAATTTTGGTTGCTGATACAAGTCAGTGCCCGGATCAAATCCTTTCTCTGGAAGACATTCTCCTTTGGGTTCTTCAAGCTTGAATTTGGTTCCTAAAATATTAAAATCATTAAGATTTAATAAATAAATAAAAACCGTCTGGCGCTGTCAAATAATCACGACGCGGGTCAAAGTCTAATGTTCCCGCCAAAGTCAAAGCAAGCGTCATTTCTGGTGAGGTCACAAAAGCATGAGTGGCAGGATTTGCATCGTTGCGTCCAGTGAAGTTTCGGTTATATGAACTAACAATTGTGTTCTTCTCTCCCATCTTAACATCCTTTCTATCCCATTGTCCAATACAAGGTCCACAAGCATTTGCCAGAACAATGCCGCCAATGTTTTCAAAATCTTTGATAAAACCGTCACGCTCAATTGTAGCACGAACTTGCTCACTTCCAGGAGTTACAGTAAAAATTGGGTTTAGCTTCATACCTTTCTTATATGCCTAAATTTTAAAAATTAATAAAAAATCAAGAAGCATCTCTTACTTGTCTTGCAATGTTAGCAGACCTAGCCATATCTTCATATGAACTGTTTGTGCAAGAGCCAATCAGTCCAACTTTGATATCCAAAGGCCAGTCATTCTCTTTTGCGTGTTGACCAAGTTTATCTATTGGATGGGCTAAATCAGGCGTAAAAGGCCCGTTTACATGAGGAACCAATTCATCCAAATTTATTTCGATTACCTGAAAATAAATTGTACGAGTGATACAAGTCAAGTTTAAAATCTTACCTTGTCATACTCGCAACCTGGATCGGGTTTAAGCAAATTAGCGTATTTTTTCGCTTCATTGGCAATATTGCCACGACCAGTAGCCACAAGATAGTCTACCATAGATTGAGTAAATGGAAAGATTGATGTAGTCGCGCCAATCTCTGCTCCCATATTCGTTATGGTTCCCATTCCGGTACACGCCAGAGATTCTGTACCAGGACCAAAATACTCAATAATAGCTCCAGTTCCTCCCTTTACGGTGAGAATATCGGCTACCTAAAAGACATAAGAATATGACTTAAATGGATCAACTATAGTAATAAAATCAAACTTTCAAAATAATATCTTTGCTCGCTGTCCATCCCGAAAGCTTTCCAGTTAGCTTCACTCCAATCACATTTGGACACTTCAATTCCCATGGAAGACCTGCCATTACATCAACCGCATCAGCACCACCAACTCCAATACAGACACCACCAAGGCCACCTGAAATCATAAGAATATTCTATTTATTATTAGTTATAAAACCTCCATTCGGAGTATGAGAATCTGTTCCAATGAGCAGTAAACCAGGAAAAGCATAATGTTCAAGCACAACTTGATGAATAATTCCAGCCCCTGGTTGCCAAAATCCAACACCATATTTATTAGAAGCACTAGCCAAGAAATCAAAGACTTCTTTGTTGATTTCCTATGAGAAATATGGATAAAAATCTTAAAGATAAAATCTATACCTTTGCTCTATAAAGGTCTTTTACGCTTCCGACTTGAGCTTGAATTAAGTGGTCACAATGTACGGTCGACGGAACCTAAATTGATTCTTTGGAAAAGCAGCATAAATATAAAAATAACAAACCTGCACTGTAGGTATCCCAGAAGAAATAAATTGAAGCAAAGCCATCTGGGCAGTAGCATCCTGCATAGCAACACGGTCAGGTCTTAGGTTCAGATAGCTCACACCACGTTCAATCTTCTGTCCTTTAGGGTCATCAAGATGGGAATAAACAATCTTCTCAGCAAGTGTAAGAGGTCGATTAAGTCTTTAGTTAAAAGAAAATTTAAAAATAATTAAAAATTAAATTAAAAACCTCTTCTTCACAATTTCCAAATTAGTAGCAAGTTTTTCATAAGGAAGTCGGGTCTTTGGTTCATGCTGGCTCATAGGAACTGAAGACAATCTTCCCATTGTTGTGTGCAAACAACGTCGCAAATGAACATAGTTGATTTGAGGGATTAATCCCATTATATCGCTTAAAAGAAAATTTAGAAGCTTAAATTTTTGGGAAATTTGATTAAAACATTAAAAATTCATGTTGAAAAAATAAAAGAAAGACTCGTGTTCTATTACAAAGTGATTGAATTAATAGCGAAAACACAGCTGATAAATATTATACTTTGATCGTTTCTCAGTGACACAGTGGTTTACGCAGTTGAAAAAGAGGACATAGCGTCAGAAGAAAAATACTTGTGTGCTAGAGTGTCTATCTGGCAAGTTAGGCAACGGTGAGCCAGTTCTCCCCTATTTTTCCCATAGAGCCAGGTTCGAACCCCACTAGTCAAATTCGATTAAAAATGATTGGAAACAAACCAATTATGATTAAACATGAGATTTTAAGTGTGTAAAAATTTTATAAAAAATAATATTATTAAAAATATTAAAGAAAAATCTAAATTTTAAAATCTATGGGCTAAAATTTTCTTTTTCCTCCTGATCCTCTTCTAAAAGTTGTCCTTCATCGTGGCCCTCGTCATGAATGAAATTCCATAGCAGTTGATGTTTGACCATTCCCTCCAACGCTGTCATCTGGTCCCCAGTATGTTTGAAGCGATTCATCTAAATTTATGAATTTTTATTGAAAAATAAGATAAAATACCAGAAGGTTGAATTTGGAGTGTAAAGACTCGAGACACTGGTCACTTAGCAAACCAAGCCATCGTTGTTCCTTCGCAAAAATCGCACAATGAAGCAACCAATGCGCCTTCGGAGTAGTTTTGCCGAGAAAACTCTAAAATTGAGGAAAATATTTAAAATATAAAATTAAAAATTACATGCAAAATTTCAATTACATGCAAATTTACATGCAAAATTTTAACTGTTTTTCCAGCTCCATTCACCGAAACAACTAAACTATCAATTTGTTTGATTTGTTCTAAAACAGGTGGTAGATGCTTTTCCTGTTCTACTCGTGAATCTGCTCCACTCGTGAATCTGCTTTAATAAGGCTGTCGTAGTAGAAAAACATCTAAGATATTTTTTGTCCAATGCTGACTTCAATCTTTCTCTCTGTTTCCATGAAATTCCAACTTCAAGTGTTATTTTTAGATCCTCACTTGGACTTAATTGCCTTAATGAGATTGGAGACAAAAGACTTGGACTTCTTTCTTGCAGTACTTTCATGCCTTGCTTCTCTCGACGTCGAGCCTGGCGTGAACTTAACTCATTGTAAGGTTTTCGAGGCGTTGCTGCTGAAATACTATTTTTCTGTGAAAGCAGTTTGGTTTTCTCTTGTTGCAGCTGGTGATTTTGTTGTTGCATTAGTTGAAATTTTAAAGACAATGCAGCTAAATTACCCAGATCACACTGGATTGAGATATCATTTAAACCTAAAATTATAAATGCAATTGTGCTAAACTAGAAAGAAACTTGAAATTGTTTGAGTTGAAACATCTTTTGTTTCAATTGCAGTCTCTGTTGTTTGCGTGGCCATTTCTTTCACCTTTATTGTAGTTTGAGTGGCTACATTTCTTCCTTTTTCGTAAATTTTTGTTTCTAAAAATTAATCAAGGAAAATAAAAATTATTTAAAAAACACAAGAACCTGATCCCGAGTTCCTTGCTCCAACATTCCTGGCCATGTTTTGTTTTTGTTTTCTTGCTTCATTCATTTTGCAATTTATACTCTGCTTTTTTTCTTGTTGTTTGGCCCATTTTACATCTGCAGCTTTGCTTTTTTTAGTTGATAATGATCGAGTTTTCATCCTTATTTTTATTGAATTTAGATGTGCATTAACTCTTTGAATTTTGCATTAAAATTTCTAAAAATTTTTTGACATAATCTTAAAACAATTATCTATGAAATGTATTGACAGATTTAAAAACGTATTGATGGTTTTCGAGATATTGAATTTCGAAATCGGTAACATAAAATAGAAACGAGAGTAATGCTAAAAAAGAGAGAGCAAGTAAATGAAAGAGAGAAAAAACGAGAGACTACACAATTTCCGCTATGTCCATTTTAAACCACTGTGCGCAGAGACTAATTTTTACTTGAGCCATAGTGGCCTGCGCCGTAGTATCCGCAACCCTTCATTTTGTTTACTTTTTGTTTTTGTTTACAACAAAAAGGAATATTCCAGTATTAAGTTGTTTGTATAAAAGCTTTTTTAAACAGATGATGTTAATCTTTGAATTCGTTGATTATTTAATATTTAAGTTCCCATAGTAACAAAAATAACCATCTGGCAGAAGACAGCCAGTAAAGTATTTATCTAGGATTTTATGATACGTAAGACCGCACATCTTTCCTGATTTCCTTTTATTACTTTTTTAAAACTTTTTATTTTCTAGTTTATAAACAAATATGTCTCAGTTTATCAAAAAGAATAAAGGACCTCTTATAGTCTGCGGAATTGTTGGTGGTGGTATTGGTTTATGGGTGTGGAAGACTGTATATCCCTCAGTTAGTTTTTTTTTACTTTTAAATTTTATTAATTTCTAAATTAGATGCGTGAATGTGTGTATTCAACTTTCGGCGTTAATGAAGCTGATGGTTACACTGTAAAGCGAATTGAAGAGGCCTATCGTAAGCTTCAAGAAAGTGAAGAATGTCATTCGCTTTTGAAGAAGCATTTTACTGAAAGTGTCAAGGATAAGCTGAAGTATAAGAAGACCAAATTGGGAGGGACTTTGTATGATATCATCCGCTCTGGTTAGTTTTTTATAAAATAAAATTGCGTGTGATCCTAATTTTTTCACGTAAAGTTCTTACATAGCAAATTTATTTTTGTAATTTAGGTGTTGCCAATCTGGACTCTGGTGTCGGTGTTTATGCACCAGATGCAGAATCTTATACAAAATTTGCTGCTCTGTTCGATCCAATTATTGATGAATATCATGGTGGTTTTGGTCCAAATGCGAAGCATCCCGCGACATATTTTGGCGAAGACAAAATTTCGGAATTGAAAGATTTGGATCCAGAAGGGAAATATATTCTTTCTACAAGGTAATTTTTGGTAATTTTCTAAATTTTTTTTCCAATTTTAGAATTCGTTGTGGACGCTCTTTCAAAGGGTATGAGTTTATTAGGCAATTAAGAAGTTTTAAATTAATTTTTAGATATCCATTCAATCCTCTTTTGTCTCGTGATGATTATATTACGATGGAGTCAAAAGTCAAAAATGTTTTTGATGGATTAAAGGGTGATTCAGAACTTGGTGGAACTTACTATCCGCTTGATGGTTAATTTTTATAATTTTTGGAACCTTTGTCTTTGAAAATAAAATTAATTTTAAGGCATGTCAAAGGATACCCAAAAGCAGTTAATTGCAGATCACTTTTTGTTTAAGGAAGGTGATCGTTTTTTGAAAGAAGCTAATGCAAGTATGAAAAAGTTTAAATCAATTTTATATCATATTTTATTTTCTAGATCATTTTTGGCCTGCAGGACGAGGAATTTTCCACAACGCCAAAAAGGCAACGTTATATACGTATTTTTTTATTAAAAAGAATTTTTTTAGACTTTTCTTGTCTGGGTTAACGAGGAGGATCATCTTCGCATAATTTCAATGCAAAATGGTGGAAATGTTGGTCAGGTGCTTGAGAGATTGGTTAAAGGTGTTAAGGCAATCGAGAACAAAGTGCCTTTTTCTCGTGATGATCGTCTTGGTTACTTGACTTTCTGTCCTTCCAATTTGGTATTTTTTGTTTAAAGTTTGGTTTAATATTAATTTTATAGGGAACAACTGTGCGTGCATCTGTACACATTAAATTGCCAAAGATCAGCTCAAAGCCTGAATTCAAGAAGTTTGTTTACTTTTAGAAATAACAGAAAATTAACATTTTATTTTTCAGAATTTGCGAAGAGATGAAACTGCAAATTCGTGGAATCCATGGGGAGCATTCTGAAACGGAAGGTGGTGTCTATGATGTTTCGAATAAGGCGCGTCTCGGACTTACAGAATATGAAGGTTAATTAAATTATTCTAGAAAAATTTTTTAAATTTTTATTTTTTAGCTGTCAAGCAAATGTATGATGGCGTTAAGAAATTAATTGAGCTTGAAAAGTCAGCTAGTTGAGTTATTCAAAATGATAATAAATAAAAATTTAGGTGTCATATTTTCCTATACTTTTAATAGTTAATATATAAATGCTCATATAGGTTTAATTCTTCCCTGTGCTTTTATTTGGTTAAATTTCTTTTATTTGTTCTTGCCTATTTTTTATTAAATTGAAGTAAATCAATATTAAATATTTTTTAACTTTTCTTTATCTAAAAATGGAATCTTCCAAAGTCTGAATTATTAAGAGGTTGAATGAAAGAATCGACGAATTTTTGGATCCACTTTAACTTTTGGATTTTATATTTTTGACTTTTACAGAAAAAAGGAAGGGGGTTTCAGACTTGTATTGTTGAATTTTCTTAAATTTTTGTAGTACAAATTTTGTTTCTGTAAGCAGTCTAAAATCTTTATTATTTTATATATTCAATGGAATCTTCAACATTTGAATTAACAAAAATATTGGAATGGGTGCAAGTAAATGATTATAAAAGGATAGCCTTACAATTTCCTCAAGATTTACTTTCAATTGCACCAGAAATTCTTTTGGAATTGGAAAAATGTGCAAATGACAAACAATTTTTTATTTTAGCAGATACTTCTTACAGAAGGTTTTAAATTTTTTAGTATTATCCGTCCAGGTTAGGGTTTTTAAGAATATTTTCAATGCTGCCTTATGTTGCGGTATGACTGTTTTTAACAAAAATCAAATACCTATGTAAAACCTTTTACAAATCTACCAAAAAATTTCGAATAATTTCCTGTAAGAATACTTTTTGATTAAATTATTTTCCATTTTTCAGTTGTTGTTTGGATTTGATTGCTGCTGAGCATGCAAATTGTGATTCTATTGTTCACTTTGGAGGGGCATGTATGACAGATTTAAATGGCAAAATACCTTCCCTTTATATTTTTGAAAATACAAATATTGATTTTGTCAATTTTGGAGAAAATATTTCAAAATTTATTAATACAAAGGATGAAAAGGAATTTGATCAAATACTTATTTTGTGTGATTCTGACTATTCGGATTTGGAAAGTATGGTTTTAGAGTATGTTTTTAATGTTTGTGTAGGAAGAAATGGGAGATAGTTTTGTAATTTTTTATGTTGAAATTGTGAGAAATATTTTTATAATTTTAGGGGAAGAATTTTACTTTTTTTAGTCTATGGATATGTCGGAAATAATTGTGGGGTATGCGAGATATGGGTTCTATAATTGAGAATTTTCTCTCATTCCTCTCTTAATTGATAGAGACAAAAAACAAAATTGAATGTCTAAAAATGATAAAAATTATTTATTTTTTTCAGATGAAATCTACAAAAATGTAAAATCCGTGTTTTCAATGGAAAACATTCATTTATGCAGACTTTTAAAGGATTCTTTTAAACATGAAGAAAATTGTAGAGTCATTTTAAAGCATGAAATTCCTTCAAATTTTTGTGAAAATAAAAATAATTTATTAATATTTTTTGGAGAAAAAGAAAGTCCACTTTTGCCGCTTTTTGTGTTAACATTAAAAGGAATAAATAAAATATTGCATTATGAACCAAAAGAAAAAAGTTTTTATTTAGAAAGGTAAAGAAATCAAATTCTAAAAATTTTTAAAAATTAGATTTTAGTTCAAAAACAAACAAATTATTAATGAAAAGAATGTATTTGGCTGAAAAAGTTAAAGATGCAAATACAATTGGATTAGTACTTGGTTATGTATCAATGGAATGTAGAAAAGAAGCGATTAGTAGGGTTAGAAAATTATGCAAACAAAGAGGCAAAAAACTTTATGTTTTTTATATTGGAAAGGTTTTTCCTTTTAAAATTTTTTTAAAGTAATTTTTGATCTTTGTAAAATTTAATTGAAAAAATCATCTAAAATATTATCAAAATTCTTTTCCTTTTAAATATAAACCATAAACGACTACAAGTACTGATAGACCATTTGTAGAATATCTCTCATTTACATTCTCTTACTTGGGTCAAAACTATATTTTCGAGTCAATTTTACTGTTTTATAAGCGAAAACTTAAAATTTTTTTAAGAAATATTTTTTAGATAATTTGAAAAAGAATTTTAATAATTTTAGTTAAACGAAGCTAAATTAACAAATTTTGGTGCAGAAATTGATGTTTTTGTGATGTTAAGTTGTCCTTATGGAATTTTATTAGATGGAAATAAATTTTTTAAACCAATAGTAAGTTTAATGGAAGTTGAAATGTCACTTAACCAAAATACTCCTTATGAAAATATAAAATGGACAGGAGAAGCTTCAAATATTCTTGAAAGTAAAAAATAAAAAATTTTTTGAAAAATTAAAAAAAAATTTTTTAGATAAAATTCAATCTTTTACTGAAGAAAATGATGTTGATATGAGTCTTACATCTGGCAATGTGCGGTCCTGTGGGTGCAATTCAACTAACAGGGAAGATGAAAATATGCAAATTCTTGAATATTCTGCAGGTTTAAATTTATTTTTTTTAATTTGGAAGGGTTACTATTTTTGAGATTTTTTTGTCTCATTTATGAAAGTACGTATCGGAAATTATCTGTGCGTTTTTCGGACTTAAAATGAATTCCAAAGACGAAAGGAAAATTTGTGAAAAGATAAAAAAGTAGGCAATTTTTCAAGAACCAATTTTAGACTAAATTTAGAACTAAAAATTAAATATTCTGTGCTTCTCTATAAATTTATTTTAAAGGTGATTATTTCAAAAAGAGAACGTGGAAGGGATTGGACGATAAAGAATGTTTAAAGGATGATAAAAATAATTTTAGTGAATTAAAAGAAGGTTTAAGTGGAATTGCTTCTAAATATGAAAAAGAAATAATAAATTAATAATTTTTATTTTTTAAATATACCTAAAGCAAAAATAAATATTTTATAAATATCAAAAAACCTCAAAATAATATTTGTGTGGAAATCCACGCAATTTTATTTTTTTATTCAATTAATTCCCATTCAATCTCCCAATTGCTTATAAAGTATAGGAACATAGTCGTCATATTCTGCCTAAATTTAATTTGAAAATTATTTTTTTAAATAAAAAAATTACCTGATAAAAGTTGCCGGCAATTGGATTACCAAGACCATGTTTCTTAGCGAAGTCATTAATTTTGAAACACCCTCGATTGTCACCTTTGAATGGAAAAATCAAAAAGGTCGAAAAATGTAATATAGTAGCTATATTTTGGTTTTATTACTATTCCCAATAAGTTCCTTTGCCTTTATAGAACCTAAAAAGTCCGTTAAAGCAATGTTTTGAGGCTCAAAATTAAAGATAAAAAATCGAAAAATATTTACTAAATTGGAAAAGTTTTAAGATTAAACCTTTAGCTACCAAATCTATGAAAATTTTTTCTTAATTTTACCTGAACGATTAGTCAAATGTCCATGTTCTGGGTCATGTATCTTTCCTTTTTGTTTATAAACCAAAAATACATAGCGGTGAAGTCCAGTATCTTTTGGAGGTCCAGAGCCAACTAATAAAGTAGTAATTTAGTTTATTTTCTTTGATTAACCATATTCGCTAAGAACTTCTCCTTTTGATATATCATTACCAGGAATATTAACAATAAGCCTTTAAATATAAGAAAAAAATTTTAAAACATTCTTAAATGTACCAATGATGCCATTCACGAAACTTCGGATCAGCTCTGCTAGGAGCATCAGGATCTAAAAAGAATGACGAAATCTGATAAAAAGCAATTCAAATAAAAATTAACCAGTCATTGCGAGAGTATAAAGAACTCCATCCTCCGCTTCCCAAGTTATAGTCGGAGGATTTTTAACCTGGGTTGGAGTAAGAACATTTCCAAGATTGGCCTAAAAAATTTAATATATATATATAATCTCCAATTTTTTAAAATTATTGGGAACAATGGAAGGTAGAACGTACAGATAGAGACCAAAAAACATGAGAATTGTTGGCTAACCTCCCCCTTATTGGAATTCTCGACCCCACAATGGAGAACATAAATTCTCTACAACATCAACCCAATAAGAACCACAGATTTTCGCAGAAAAGTAAACAAATAGTAAAATCTCCCCTGACTAACCTCAACGCCACTATCATAAGTCACACGAATTCTCTTCTCAGGTGCTATTGGAACAACATCCGAAACAATTGAATTTTTCTTAAATTCCTCAATTGTGGACATTATTGTAGCGGTTCTAAAATTTGTTTATTAGGTCAAAATATTCTAACCAAATATTTTGACTATTAAATAAAAGAAAACTGACCTTGTATGCAGTAAAATGCCGCTATTATTGATTAAAGGAGCAAATACTTTAAAGTAACAAAACGACCTAATAGGTGTAATAAACATTGAAAGTAGTATAAAAAATTTCTATAATTTTTGTAATATTCGGATTTCAAACGACAAAAGGATGTCGGAAGCAGCAGGAAGAAAAAAATTATTAAAAAAATTAAGGGTTAAGCATAATTGCTTCCCATTAACAAATAAATTCTGTACAAAAACTTAATTAAATAAGTATATTTATATATTTAAATAAAATTAAATCTAAATAAAAATATGCAAAAAAATTTCCTTCACCGAATTAAAATCCAACAGCCCAATCATATTCTACCTAAAATCATAAAGAAAATTATTTCTTAAATCTAAATATTACAAATTCATTTTGTTGAGAGTGTATTTGACCATTTATATGTCCGGAAATAAAATGTAGAGAATTATTTTGTAACATAAGATCATAGACGGCACCACCCAATAACTGACATTTTTTTGGATCGAGAAATATAATATTTTGATTAATCCGCGTCCCACGAAAAAGTAAAATCTGTAAAAACACTTTTAGAATAAAATGAAATTAAAATCAACCTTGCTTCCAGGAGGTGTAGATAACAATAGGTTTGGAATACGTTTTTGTTCAAAAGCCTTAAAAATCCTTTTTCCATCGGTTAGTTGAAGAGAAAAACATTTAAACTTTTTCTAAAATGATAATTAAAAATTTGACTAAAAGATAAAAATTACATCAATTTTGTAGTCGTCTAATTCAATAACACCTATTTCAGCAGCGGTCTCATCGTAGTCTTTTTGTACAAGTGTTTGGTATTGTTTAAGAAAAGAAGTGCCTATATCGGTAACAGATTCAATCTATAAACAATTCTTCTAAAAGGTTAATTTTTTTAGTAAACCTGTAAAAGTAGAGGTTGTGGCAAATCAGAAATATCATTAAAATTCTCAAATTCTTTGATAGGTTCAGTGCTATGTTTGATATTTGAGTAAATCCATTGTTGATAAACTAAACCTATTAATTTGTCTGTACTGCTCTTAAAAAAAAGATTGTAAAAAAAGATTTAACTGCAAAACAACCTTAATGTTTGAGAAAAAATTAACAACTTCCCGGAGCCATTCCATTTTTAACTTTATATGATTGCTTGCAAAATGTAAGTGGATTTCTTCTAATTGAGTCATTTGCGCTGATCTATAAAATGATTAATTTTATGAGAAAAAATAAAATAATGTGAACCCTAAAATTTTTTGCACTGCCGGCAGTGCCGCTATCATATTTTTTCTCATTTCCTTGAAATGGTTATTTTTCCTTAATTTATTTTTCTTAATGAAAGACGGTGTTTTTCTTTTAATTTTTCGGACGAAGTTATGTTTGGACCGAGTTTTGGTAGGACCAGTTTGTCCGGACCGAGTTTTGGAGGACCGTGTCTACCAAAACTCGGTCAGACATAAAACGGTCCGAAAAAATTTTAAAAAATTATTGTCATTGGTTAAGGAAAAATAAATTAGAGAAAAATAACAAACTAAAAAAATAACCATTTCAAGGAAATGAAGAAAAATATGATGCCGACATTCCTTTCAGATAGGGCCAAATTTTTTAATAAAAATTCTATACCTCGGTTCAGAAGGTATTTGTATATTAAGAAGCCTACAGAGAGAATGTAAAGAATTATTTTGTAACATAAGATCATAGACGGCACCACCCAATAACTGACATTTTTTTGGATCGAGAAATATAATATTTTGATTAATCCGCGTCCCACGAAAAAGTAAAATCTGTAAAAACACTTTTAGAATAAAATGAAATTAAAATCAACCTTGCTTCCAGGAGGTGTAGATAACAATAGGTTTGGAATACGTTTTTGTTCAAAAGCCTTAAAAATCCTTTCTCCATCGGTTAGTTGAAGAGAAAAACATTTAAACTTTTTCTAAAATGATAATTAAAAATTTGACTAAAAGATAAAAATTACATCAATTTTGTAGTCGTCTAATTCAATAACACCTATTTCAGCAGCGGTCTCATCGTAGTCTTTTTGTACAAGTGTTTGGTATTGTTTAAGAAAAGAAGTGCCTATATCGGTAACAGATTCAATCTATAAACAATTCTTCTAAAAGGTTAATTTTTTTAGTAAACCTGTAAAAGTAGAGGTTGTGGCAAATCAGAAATATCATTAAAATTCTCAAATTCTTTGATAGGTTCAGTGCTATGTTTGATATTTGAGTAAATCCATTGTTGATAAACTAAACCTATTAATTTGTCTGTACTGTTCTTAAAAAAAAAGGATTGTAAAAAAATTTAACAGTAAAACTACCTTAACATCTGAGAGAAAATTTACAACCTCCCGAAGCCATTCCATTCTTAACTTTATATGATTGCGTGAAAAATGTAAGTGGATTTCTTCTAATTGAGTCATTTGTGTTGCTATATTTTAAAATTAAAAGAAACTAATGTTAGGACATGACGAAAACAAAAAAGTATGTTAGAGCATTTCAAAGAAAAAAAGCCAAGAATTTTCGAAATTTACATATTTTTATGAGTTTGGACATTAGCATTCTATATGCAATATCAAAAAAGAATTTCCCTTTCACGTGATTAACGAAAACTTCATTGACTCAAAGTCCATTGGCGAAAAGCTTTTTGACCAAAGTTAATTTAACCGTTTGAATTAACTACAGTAAATTTTTACTATTTAAGCGTAATTTTGCTTGATCTTACAAATTCAAATTACCACAGCAAAGCAGCGATGACGTTATTTGGGGCAACAGAAGCGCGTTCGAGTTCGTCACAGAGTTTTACTTTAACGAATTCGACTAATTCGGTCCAGTCTAGTCAGCAATCGAGTGGCCGTCCACCTGTAGGCGGAATTCCTGCGCAGATACATGTAAATCTTTTTATTTTTCATTAATTAGTTTTACTTTTAGCCAATGGCAATGCCAGGAATATTCGACATCGAGAAACGCAGAGCAAAGACGAACAACATGTCTCGTCAGTTTTATGGAGAATTTTATATCTGACTTTTTTTTCTTTCAGACAGTACCGACCTCGATGTGCTCGAATTCATTCGACGTCATTTGCTTCGTGGTAAAAAGGAGTACCACTACTCGGCTGATCAGATCGAGCAAATAGCGCACTTGGCGATGGAGTCATTTGAAGATCAACAAACACTCCTTGAGTTGAACGGGCCAATATTTGTGTGTGGAGATATCCATGGGCAATATGCTGACTTGTTGCGTATTTTTCATGCTTGTGGACCACCGCATAAAAAACGCTACCTTTTTCTCGGAGATTATGTTGATCGTGGAAGAAATTCTCTTGAGGTTGTTTTGTTTTTTGTGAAAAAATATTATTCTCTTAAGGTCATTTGTTTGCTTTTTGCCTGTAAGGTACAATATCCCGAACATATTTTTATGCTTCGTGGCAATCATGAAATCACTCACATAAACCGGCTAGTTGCCTTTTTTAATACACAAATAACGATAATTTTTCAGGGCTTACGGTTTCTTTGACGAGCTGAGTCGACGCTTTGGGAACGACCGGGCTGAGGAACTTTGGCTTAAATTCAATGATGCGTTCGCCTTCATGCCTCTAGCTGCTACCATTGGAGGAAAAATTCTTTGCATGCATGGTCTATTAAACCTGTATGTAATAATTTTTGGCACTTTTTTCAGGTGGCATTTCGCCCCATTTGCAATCATTGAACGACATTCGAGATCTGAAACGTCCGATTCCTATTATAATTGAACCTGGACTTATACAAGACTTATTGTGGGCTGATCCAAATTTGTTGCCAAGTAACGAGGGATTTGTACACAATTACTTTCGGAATTGTTCAGTTCTCTTTAGTGAAGAGGCTTTAAAGAAGACGATGGCTTCTCTAAAAATTAGTCTGATAATACGTGCTCACCAGGTGTTACAAATCACCTAAAAGATAAAAATTATTTTTAATTTTAAGGTTGCTCAGTATGGCTATGATATGTTCTGTGGCCAAAGGATGGTTACTATATTCTCCGCTGCTCGGTATCATCCAGAGTTGAATAATTGGAGTGCTGTGGCAAGTATTAGTGCCGATTTGGAGGTGAATATGAATAATTTTTTTTGTTTAATTCTATTTTAGATTTTCTTCGTATTAACTCGTCCGGATGAAGCACAAAATGAGCATCTCTAAATGTTAAAAAAAGGTGGCTGAGAAAGAGGAATGAATAACTAGTTAAGAAATATATATACCTAATTTTGTTTTGTTATTAATATATTGTATATTTTGGTTAATGTCACTTTCTTTTTTTTTGTGTTTTTCCCGTTGTTTTCTGAAAGTAGATAAATTGTGTATAAATTGTTTTTGAATTTAATTTAAAACTGTTCATTTTATAGCTGAATCTCTATATAATTTTAACATTCAATTTATATTTTAAATTTGGATTATAATGTCTCCACCCTTTAATGAATTGGCTCGTGTACAGGAATTTATTAGTTTTGCTCATAAACTTGGTGTTGGTTTTGAAGCTGCTTTCATTATTTCTTTGAATGTTAGAGGTTCAGAGTTGTTCAAATATGCACGAGATAATTTGGTTTGTTTAAAAATTATTCAAAAATTAAGGTTAAAAATTAATGCTTTTTTGTTCAAAAAAATCCCAAATGTAGTTCTAAAAATCGTATTTAGCTGGGATTTAAAAGGGAACGGATATTTTTTCAGCTAGTTTTATGTTTTTCTCACCTTACATAAAATAAAAATTTTCCAGTTCATTGATCTTGAAGATGACTTGTCTGTTGCTTGTAGATTATGTGACTTTTATCAAACTGGAGAGGTATTTGACGAAAATATGCCTGAAATGGAACAACTTTTCGATGATGTTTTTGTTTGTGCACGTTCATTAATGGAGTCAACAAAGCTTCCATATCACAATCTTTACAATCTGGGGAGTAATTATCCCTCTGTGGATAATTTTAACGTTCATCATTTTATTTATCATGTTCAAATTGATTTGAAATGGATACAACCGGTGAATTTTTAAAAATTTAGGAAATACTTTAGTCAAAATGTATCTAGACAATATAGGCAATACTAAAAGTGATAGATTAAAATTTTTTTTATAAATTCAGGCAAAATCTTTAAAATTTGTTCGTTCTGCATTAGCACATTCACTGTGTTCAATTTATGGAAAAGATAAAGCATTGACCTTTTTTCGTGATGAAATTTTTTCATCTTTAAATTTTTACAACAGATATTACAAATGTGTGGTAACGGTGAATTTTAATTTAAAAATATCCAGAAAATTCTTTTAGATTGACCAGGAAAGTGTAATTCACCATAGCGAATATTTTAAAACTCAAAATTTCGGTAGAGCTATTGCTTGTGAGCTCTTACCTGATAAAAAAGCTGCTGCATTTATCTGTGACATTCCGTACACGCACAGAAGTTTAGTTCCATTTTATAAGGTTTTTTTAATTTTTAAAATTTTGAGAAGTTTTCTTTCTTTTAAGATTTCTATTTTCCAACTTGATTTGGGATCGGCTGTTGTTACGGATTTAATTAAAAGTGGGGGAAAAGATGAAGTATCCTTTAATAGGATTACCAAAGAAATGTTATTTGTCAATAATTTCCAAAGTTATCGTCCTGGGGATTCTTATTTGTCTTTAATTGGTACACACGTAGGAAAAAATGAGTTATTAGAATGGGCCAAAAATCGTGTGAAAAGTATTGCTGATACTGAAATTAATTGGAATGTTTTTCGCTGTTTGTTCGAGGAAACTTGTGCATTGGTGAGTTTATTCGTAAATAAATTTTAAATTATTTATTTAATTTATCCAAATTTTCAAGTTTTTATTTTAGGTTTATTTCGGGCCAGGATTTAAAATTCGTTCAATTGAAAGGGATGATTCTTCAGGCAACTTCACATTATGTGTTTACTGTGACAAAAACAAAAATGATTCTTCATTTCTATCTAATATTGAAAATTTTCTTAATGATTACTGCTTAACAATTGTAAATTTTTTTGAAGTTTTTTTTAAAGAATTCTATATTCCAGTTCGAGTATGAACCACTTATATTTATTTTTGATGATAATCTCTATATTGTATTGAATTCTCAAAAAGATTTTGAAAATGTTCTTGTTCAGCTTACAAGGAGTATTTTGAAGGGGGAAGGATTTAAGGTATTATTTAAATTATCAAAATGTTTATGACGCAGAAATTTGATATAGTGGGAGTCCTTTTAATTGAACGCTAGGCGTTTTTCTGTTAGCTTGTGAAATATAAATTGGTTAATTTTCTTAAAAAAAATTTATTATTTTAAAGGTAATAAAAAATGGATTATTTGAATATTTATTATCAAGTTCCTTGCATGACTCAAACAAAAATAATATATATCCTGGAACATGCACAATTTGCTTGAATTATTTCGAAGGAAATAATTGTATTAAATTATCGCTTTGCGGGCATTTTTACTGTGATACATGTCTTCTTCAATTGGTAAATTAAATTTAATGCTACTTAAAATTAAAAATAATCGTTTTTCAATTTGCAAAATTAATAAAATTTTCTAAATTTATATTGGTTAATGAAAGCTTAAAGGCCCAATTTTTACCATTTTTCAGATCGAAAATTCTACAACCTTCCCACTTCGATGTGCTCATCAACATTGCCAATTTTTAGCAATTAATGATATTCGAGTAAATTAACATTTTATTTTAATTATTTTCAAATTAATTTTTAGAAGGTATTCGGAAGAAAATTTACTAAAATACAGGATTTGAAAACTTTTATTTTACCACTTCTTCAACGATCTCTCTATTCTTTTGTTAATAATAATGATGAATTTGTTTGGTGCAAAACTACAGGATGTCATTATTTAATTAAAGTTAATATAAATTGCCAAACAATTATTTGCCCAAAATGTAGAAATGAACGCTGTGGTGGTTGCGGAGAAGATGTCCACGAGGGAAAGAATTGTGAAGAGGTAAATATTTGAAAATATTTTTAGAAAATTTGAAAAATTGAAAAAAAAAAATTAGTGGTGTAGAAAAAAATATTTTTAGAAATAAATATTTTTAGATAATATTTTTAGTTTTGAGTAAAGACTAAATATTTGAATTTTGCGCACTATGTGCAAATAGTCTCCCTTTATCTCTATGACTGATTCTAAAATTAAGAACCATTTCAAAAAATTTTTACGGAATGTATTTTCAAATCGAGCTTTCTATTTATCTATTTACACCACTAATTTTTTCCTAGAATTAAAAACTATTTTTTAGGCTCGACATGCGCTATTGCTTAAAGATGATCATTTGCTGTTAAAATGGAAAGAGTATGATTTTTTTCTAAATTTTAATTTGAAAATAATTTAAGAGAAATATCAGAAATGTGTCGTTTTTGTCCAAATAAAAATTGTAATATGCTTATTGAAAGAACTATTGAGGGTTGTAATCACATGGAATGTACAAATTGTAAAACTCATTTTTGTTGGATTTGTGAAAGTTTTAAGGTTTTTTTTTATTTTGAGAAATGAGTTTTTAATTTATTTCAGTCAGATAATTCTCGCGACATTTATCGCCATATGTTGGAAATTCATGGAAGTTATGGAGTAGATTATGCACATTTGAATATGGGTAAGTTGGACTGGAAGAGGATTATTTAAACAAACCACTGATATATTTGCAAGTTTACAGTGTAAATTTAAACAAAAAACAAAGAATTATGATTCTTTGAAACTAAAAATAAAATTTAAAAAATTTTTTAAGTGAATTAATTTTAAAATTGAAATTTTAAGGAAATTATTGGGTACCTTTTGATTACTATGAGGATGTTGAACAGCCATTACCAATTATGAATCAGCGTCTTTCCAGAGAAGGATTATATGGACAATTAAGATCGGTAAAAATTTTAATTAAATTTTCCTTAAAAAGTACAAAAATTTTCAGGATTATACAGGAATGGAATTATTTTAAATTAACGAGAAGTTTATTTGGTTTAATAGAAATTCTTTTAGAAAATTTTAAATTTATTTTTAAATTTATTTTTATCTGATTCTCATTTCTATCGTTTTTTGGAAATTTCTATTCAATAATTTTTTTTTATTTTTTGAATCGATTTAGAAGTGTGTTTTTTGTCGACAAATATTTATTTTTCATTTAACGTTATTTGTGGATTTATTGGTTGTGGGACTCTTTAATTTTCTTCAAGTTAGAGTCTCGAAAAATATTTGTTGTATTCATCGTTTCAATTTTTTCAAAACAGATCATTTTTCAACAGACCAATTTTAATGCCACCTTCAAAAGAAAATCAAAATAAAAAATTAAAAGATGAAGAAAAACAACAAAATCTAAAAAATGTTAAACAAAAAGAGGCAATTAATAAAAAGAAAAATTCTGACAAAACTTCAACTTCAGCAGCAATAAATTTAGACAATTTTGAAAGGGGAAAGGTTTTATTTTAATAAATTTAATTTTTAAACAAACTTTTAGCGTCGAAACTCTCTTACTGATTCACCGTTGACTGGATTAAGTCCATCATCTGGAGCAAGTAATGGAGATTCGGCTGATGATATTGGAGGTTGTAAATCGTTTTAAATTTGTCTAAATTCTTTTAGGAAGTACTGGAATTTCTTCTAGCCTTTCTGAAAGTTTTTCTGACATTCAGACAGAAGATAAGAAGTCATTACATACTTTCTCAACAAATTTTGGTCTTTTTGAGGGCGAAAATATTGACAATATTGAATTGGAATATGTTCATGATGTTCTTGTTGGGATTAAGAAGGTATAGGCTAAATAGATTTTTTAAATTTAACTTCTTTTAAATTTGTTATATGGAAACCTCGAATGATATTTTTACGTTTTTTTAACAGGTCTAATGAGAAATAAGGGAATACAGACGTAACTTAACAGAATTTATTTTATAAGTTTTAATAAATCTAGTTAATTAGTGATCCTTTAAAGAATTTTAAGGCCTTTCCATTTGGGAAAGCTATTATTAATTTTTTATATTTTTTAATAATATATTTGGTTAATTATATTTAGCAGTTGATAAAACAACTTAAATATAATAAATGGACTGAAGCTTTGGCTCAAGCAATAATCACTGGTGATTTTTATTGTTTTCTTCGACGTTTTAAAATGATTATGCTTTGTTTGAGGAAAAGAAGAGATGCAAAATATAAATCTTTGACAAATCAACAATTGGCTGCTTTTGTTGCTAATGTAATTATTTTTAATTTTCTGGCAGTGGAAAAGTTATAGGATTAGGACAGAGGTTTTGTATTTACCCTTAGAAAAGAGCAATTCATTTGAATAACTTGAAGCTTCTTTTTCCACTCATTATTTCCAAAATTTTAATCCTCTTTTTAAGAATATTGTTGAACGCTTTTGTGACCAAAATGAAGAAACTACAATTTTAATGATATTACTTGCCAACCATGATAAAAAATTTAATTGCTCAGTTAGAAATCATGGTTATTGTAGAATTGCTCATTTACTTTTGAAATTACTTGGAGATGAAGACCGTGTAAATTTAATTGAAGTTATTGCTAAAACAAGTGGAAAAACTGCTTTGCATTTGGCCGTGGCAACTGGACATCCTTGTCAATTACGTGTTTTATTGGCTTTGACAGGTTTTTCTATTTTAAATATTTGTCATAGAAATTTTTAGAATTTAATTTCTAAGAGATTTTATGAAGGGAGATCCCAAACCATTTTTAGTAATTTTTTCTCGTATTTTAATTTACTCGCCTATTATCCATATTTTTTAATTTTACCGATAAACTCTAGCACATTTTATTTTTCTTCATAAATTTAAGATATCGATCCAAACATACTTGATGAATCGGGAAGGGCCGCAATTCATTATGCAGTTGAACGAAATAATTTAGACATGGTAACAAAAATTTTTGAAGAAAATTTTGACAGAAAAAACTAATTTTTAGGTAAAAATGCTAATGTGGTATGGTGCAGATATTTCCCTTGCTCAATCGAGAAATTCAAAATATAATCCTTCATATATTTCTATTCATGCAAATCCTGGGGCAACTGTGAGAACATTTAAAAAAATTAAAATTATAAAATTCTTGAAGGTTGACTATTGGCTTCGTGAACGTGTCAAAGCAATTTCTCAAAAAATGTTAACCTTTGCTAGATCTCTATGTGCTAGAACATTTTCTATTGAAAAATCTATTTCAACTCCACACTTTCTTCTATTAAATAAAATCTCTAAATCTGAAGTAATTTTATTTTGATTAAATTTTTTTTAAATATTTTTTTAATTTTTAGATTGAATGTCAATTAAATTTGCACACAAAAGTAAATAATTTTGCTTCACAGAATCGGCCAAGACCTAGAGCGGTTTTTGAATTTTTAAATTTATTTTTAAAAATTATTTTTTAGTTTCTTTTTATGATTCCAATAGCTTTTCGAACAACTGACGAACGTTCTGCTGCTTCAGACCCAAAAATTGTTAGAGTGGCTTTTCCTGGAGATTTTTATGTTGCTGGTCATCCTATGTTTGTTTTTATTTAATTTTAATTGAGGGTGTTTCTCTATTTGTTGCGTCCCTCTTTGTTTAGGCATTTAAATATTTTAATTTCAGTTTGGACAGTTGGGATGTTAATTGTACTGCAACAAAGCTTTTACCTGTTTTTGCTAGTAATGGCTATACAACTCGCCAAAATAATTCATTTTTTGCCTACGAATTACCATCATCTATTGAAGGTCTTTTTAAAATAATTTTTAAATTGAAAAAGAATTATTTCTTTATTAGGACTTCACAGACTTACTTGCCGTTTAGGAAGTGTATTAAATCGAGAAAATTTATTGATAGCTGTTCAGGCATTTAGTTGCACTGAATTAAGAAGGAATAAATCTAAAGCTGATTAAAAAATCTTTTTTTTTTGCATAATTGGCAGTTAAAATAATTTTTTGACAAATATTGCCAAAATTTCTAGAAAAAATTTGGTTTATATCCAGGGATTAAGAAGAGAAATTAATATAATATATATTCGAATTAGAAAAAATATTAAAATAAAAATGAAAGAAAAGCTTTAATATATAGTAGTACAGAAAATATTTTACATGAAATATCTTTAAAATCTATGGGTTGGAAATTTTTTTAAATTTAAACTTTATCTTAAACATCTCTTTGGGGTAGCCTTATATTTAAGATATTTTTTATTATTATCTGCGGGGCAAACAATTTTTAAGCATTTTCTTTCATTTTTACAAGTTATGGTTTTGATTTCCATCTCTTATAAAATCCCTGGATATATTCTCTTTAAAAATAAATAGTATTATATATTGTTTAGTGTTTTTGTTCCCTCCAAATGTGCCTTTTTTTCAAGTCGCGGCACAAAAAAAGATAATATTTTTAAAAGATTTATGTAACTAATTTGAAAATATGTTTACTTCAAAATTTACATTGTATCACGACTTTAACAAAATTTTAAAGATTGTTTGTGTAATATTATAGGGGAGAAAAGAGATTATTAAAATGCCTTATATTTTTTTTATTAAATGTTAAAAATACATAAATAGGGTAATTTTTAATTAAAATAATAATTTATCCCCCTACTCAATCAAAAATATTTTCTTTTTTGTTTTCAACCTCACGCAGAGACAATTAAATAAAAAAAAGTTACAGCTGATAATGATGCAATATTTTATAAATATTTCCAAATTTACTTTGTGATGGTTCCGCAACTTTTACTTTTCAAGAAACTCTTAAATTTAGATTTTTAATTTATTTTTCCCTTATTTTTTTAAATCAAAATTCATAAAGCTACAAAATACATTATCTAAATTAAAAAGGGCAAGTCTTTTTTTAAAGTGCTATTGCCCTTTTCAAAATTAAAATCCGGCTGTCTATTACAATGTGGCCTTCGATTAAAAGTCAGACTACAATTAAACAATCTACCTTTCTTCCTCTCGGAGATCGCTACCCAAAGACTATCGAATTTAATTTTTTTAAAGGTTTTGGCGTCTGTCCAAGCGCGCATGCCCTCTCTTTTCGCGCGGGAGATTTCAATCTTGAATTGATTTGCTTCAAGCATTAAGAGAAAAGAATTAAAGGGGAAGACAAAGAATAATGCATGTGTGTGTTGGTCATGAGGAGAGAGGAAGGGAGGGAGGGGGGGAGATAGAAGAATTTTTCTTAAACAAAGGGGTCTATAAATGCTTGCCATTCTTCTATTCACTCTCTAAATTTTAATTTCCTTCTTGCCTTTAATAATTAAAAATTTAAATAAATTCCCATGATGCCGGCAATTTTTTATTAAATAATTAAAAACCACACCTCAATGTTTTAATTAAGAAGTTTTTTTTTAAATTTTCTTTTCCTTCTTATTAAATTAATTTTAAATTAGAATTTAATATTTATTAATTAATTTTTTAAATGATAGAAGTTTAATTTAATTTGTTTATTTTTCTATAGGAGGTTATAAACAAATCTGTATTATAGTACAGTCTGTTTAATAGAAATAATATAATACTAAAACTTTCCATTTATTAGTCTCAATTTCAACATTTTTACTCTCTTTTTTAATGTTTGATTTACTATAAAATTTTTAAAAGATGCACTAAAAGGCTTTAAATTCCTTTTAATGGCTTGAAAGAAGAGGAAAGCAAGGGATTTCTTTTTTTGGCTTTAAGCCAAACAGGAAGAACCGTTTCCTCTCTCTTTCTTTTTCAAGTCCAAATAGTAGACAGATTGAATACTAAATACACACTTACTCTTATTTAGTTTGCGCATATGGGGGGAATTTTTAAAAAAATTTTTATATAGTTTATATGTATTATATGCCCTCCCTCCCTTCCATTCCCCCCAACAATTCTTTTACGGCCATCGATTACCCGCAAATGGCAGCGACTTTTCTCTCTTGCATTGTTTCTAAACTTAATTTTTTTTACTTTTTTTTCTACTTTTGTGCTTGAAAAAGTCTAATAAAATAAAAAAATTTTTTCTTTTTTTTTCACGCTAATTTAATTGTTTTATTAAACCTTTTTAATTTAATTTTTTAGTGAAGCGTCTAAAAACTTTTTTTCCAAGTTTAAAAAGCTGTTTAAAAAATTTTGTACTTTTTTTTTCTAATTTCTCAATTGTTTCTTTCATTTCCTTTCATTTTTTTATTTGTTGTAGGATAATTCATTAGAGAAATTTTTTTTTCAATTCCTCAAATACTCTAAATAAGAACTGAAAATCAACCAAAAAGTCTCCTAGATTCTCTAGAACCGTGAGATATTAGTCAGATTTGTTTCTTGTATAACTTCAAATTTTATGAGTTTTTCAGCCCCAACTGGGGGATATATAATAACGAGATCTGAATTTTAGTTAAAAATCAATCAGTTATCAATCCTCTGTTAAAAATCAATCCTCCAACCCTTAAAGCTTATTTCTTCGCTTAAAAGCAATTTCTTTATATTGTCGATTTTTTGGGTATAAAATTTAAATTTAATTTATTAAAAAACTCTAAATTTAAAATATAAAAAATGACTAATAACAAAAAAAACTTTTTTTATTTTAAAACAAAAATGGAAATATGTATTCATTTTTGGAAATACTTACATTAAATCTCTCTCTATTTTATTAATTTATATTCTAAAAATAGTTTAAAATATATTAATTTTTATTTTTTATTCTCATTTTAATTTATTTTCTTAGTATTCTTTAAAATAAATCCGCTTATATTTTTAAATAATATTTTATGATTATTTTGTAATAATTTCTTTTTTTTAATTCTTATTTGAAATAATGTGTGTGTGTGTCTGTACTAGGGATGTCACGGGCTGAGAAAAAATCGGTGTGGGGTTTAAAAATTTTATTTGGACGGGTATTTTGTTTCTGGTACCAGTCCCTGCTTTTTTCATTTTCCCCGCCCCTCTCTCCCCGTCCCCGTCCTCCCCGTCCCTTTCTCTCCCTTCCCGTCCCTTTCCAAGATTTATTCAAACAGTGATAAGGAAAGATAAAAAGGATTAACATCTTCTCCCCCCCCCCCCCCCCCACATTCCTTTGTTGGTCTCTAAACTTTAATTTTTAATTTAAAATAACCGGAAACCACCAAAAAATATTAAAAAATATTTTATTAGGTCAGATTTCAAAAAAATTTTAAAAGAATGTACTAATCCCTCTTCTCCCATCTTTGATGTTTTATAAACAATTTGTTTCGAAATTGGTGCAAAAAAGAAAAAAAAATAGAAGAGGTAATGGTTTGTGACAGACTAATTTTTTGTTGTAAACACGCGGGAAAGGAGGGAAGGGGGGAATGACGGGGTAGTCTAAGTAAGGCTGTCCCAGTCGCCATTCATTTACACTTTCCTCTTAAAAAACTGCAAGTGCTACCACAAGTAGAGATAAAAAGGAGGGGTCTTTTGGGCGCGGATATTTGCGTTAATTGAGCACAGATTTTTGGTTTTTAATTTTTCAATTAAGAAAAATTAATTTTTCTATTTTTTGCTAAAGGTGTCAGTCAGCGAATGATAAAAAAATATTTAGGTTATTCAAAATCTTGAAATTAATTTAATAATTATGCTAGTATGTAGCTAAGAGAGAGAGGGAGACATTATTTTTAAGAATTTCTGTTGTCTTTTTAAGAATTTTCGTTATCTTTTGACGGCTTTTCAAGGCGGCGCCTAAATATCCCCTTCTCTTCTCCATTAAAAGCATGTTGAATATTCTATTCTCTTTTTTCCTTCCACCCTCAAAAAGCTCTTTATTTTTTCTCGTGCCATTCCCTTAAAAAACAAATCAATGTCATCCCGTCTAGTTTTTTTCTTTCTATGTCCATTTGTCTTTTTTTTTAAATAATGGCCGGCTTTTTTGTTATTAAAAAATATTTTTGCAATTTAAAAGGGGAATTATTAAATAGAAGAAAGAGAATAGAAGAAGAGAGTTGTTTCTCAATCAGTCCCAGACAGTGCTTATTTGGGGTTGTTTTTATTTAAAAAAAAAGAGAATTGTTTTGAGAGAAATGTTCCCTTATTTTTTCATTTATAATTTTTTTTAATTTTCTAATTTTTAATATTTTAATTAAAGGATCGGACTTGAAGGGTTATACGCGAAAATCGTATGAGATATTTCAGCTCTCAATCTCAGTTGTCGAAATTTAGGTTTGAAATCTTGTCCTCAATTTTGTCCCTAATTTTAAATAATTCACTTTTAAAGTTTATTCTTTCTTTTATTTTTTTTTATTTGAAAAAAAAACTTTTTCTAAATTTTCTTTCAAAATCCTTAAATTGTCTGTCTACTTTATTTTAAAAACTAATTAATTATGAAAAGACTAATCTCATTTTTTAATCTAATTTTTATTTTAAAAAATTCTTTTTTAATTTTATATTAAATATCTTCCATTAATTAATTAATTTTTGACGTTTATTTTAAAATAAAAAAATAATTTAAAGTATTCTTGGAGAGTAAAAATCCCCCCAAAAATAACCCCCTTTTTAGTTACTTAAAACCAAAACACAAAAGTCAAAAAAAAATATTTAGAAATATTCCTCCCTTTTCTCTCTTCCATTTTCAGATTTTTTTTGTTAATTTTTTTCTTTCAAAAATCAAAAAAAATTTTTTGTGGGAATTCCTTTCCTTTCTTTTTTTTGTGTTTTGTTTTTTGAAATCAATCCAAAAAATCCTTTTTTCTTTTCTAAATTAGTCTTTCCCTCAAAATTTTTTTTCAAGTTGAGAGAAGGGAAAATAAAAAAAGAGAAAGGGAGGGGAGGGGAGTTATCTAAAATCAAAAAAATTTTTTTTGGTTTTTGTTCTTTTTAAAATCCCCCTTTCTCTTCTTTTTTTCTCATTTACCCATTCTTTTCTTTCAAGAGAATAGAAGGTATTTTTGGGCGCAGACTTGTTTGGGCGTTTGTTTATAATCTTGCCAAGTTGAACAAAAAATACGTGAAATTTAATATTTTTTGTTAAATTATTTTATTTTTTCGAAAAATTTTGGAATTTTTTTCCTTTATTTTAAAAGAAAGTTGGGGCTAAGAAATTGAGAATATTTCGAAAAAATGCCTGTTTTTGTTACTTTTTCTAATTTATCTTTCAAAAAACAAAACTAAAATTTTTTTTAAATTTAAAGAGTAGTTTAACACTTTTTAGAAAATTTATACAAATTTTTACGGATTTAAGTTCCATCTTTGGTCATTTTCTAAATTCCGCGCCCAAACATTTATGCGCCCAAACGTTTCCCTAATTTATTTTAAAATCCCCTTTTTGCGTTTAAATTTAGTTTTTTTTAAATTTAATATCATCGTGTTTTAATCATTTAATAAACGTTTTTGTTTAATGTTCAAAGAGCAAATTAATAAAGATTTTTTTATTTCATTTTTGGAACAAAAAATTAATTTTTTTATTTAGTTGCCAATAAAAAAAGAGTAGGGAAAAAAAGAATTTTTTAAATAAAAAATACTTAATATAATTTATCGTTTTTTATATAAAATCTGAATTTAGAATCTCTCCAAAAAATATACTAATTCTTTTTTTCTTTTTATTTTAAATTTTTCAGGCAAAAAATATTTTTGAAAAATTAATTTTTTGGATTATCTAAATTAAATATATTTTTTTAAATTTTTAATTTAGATAATTTATATATTTAAATTGACAGAGTTTTTATTTAAAATACCTTGATTTTTTTGTTTGTAAAAGATTTAAATTCTTAAAGAAATTCTATTTAAAATGAGAAGTTTTAATTAATTTCAATCTAAAATTTTTTTTAAAGTCAGATTCCTCAAATTATTGTTTTAGAAGAATAACGGATTCTTATTTTAATAATAATTTCCAAAATAAATAAAATTTTTATAAAAATAAAATTTTACAAAATTTTATTTATTTTTTGTTTATCTACTTTCCTCTAACCTTTATTTATTTATTTTTACTTCCTTCTTTTTCCTCTTGTTTTTTTCCAAAAAAAAATTTTTTTAATATAAACATGTTTTGACAACCAAAAAAATAATATACATACTAAAAAATCAAATAAAAATTCGATTTTTTGAAGGATAAGGAAGAAAAAAATTTTTTTGAAAAATTTTTTAGTCTCGAATTGGGCTTAAACCAGTCCCTTATTTAAAATTAAAAGTATTGGCAAAAATTAATTAAAATAATAATGTTAATAAATGCAAGAGTATAAGCATACTAAAACTTTGAATTAATCTAGTCCATCATATATGTACATATTAAATTTAATTTGTAAATGTATGTAAAAGTTAGCTAATGACGGATTAGTTAGAGGGCTGCAAAAAGCTTAGAATATTTAATTTAAAATATTTTTTTTGCAAAATTTAATATCTGTCCAATTTAATTCCAAGTTTGTCTAGCAAACAAAAAGCGATTTAAGAAGCAAATTAATTTACTTAAATAATTAATTTTTTTAATAAATTTTATTATTTTTTTTTCATTAAAATTAAAAAGAATTTTGTTAATTTTTGCCAATTTATTTTATTTTTAAATCGCAATTTTATTGTTTACTTGTGTTCTTATTGTCACACACTTTTTATTTTCTATTTTATTAGCAAATTCAATTTTGTTTATATGTACTTTTTAAAATAAACAATGTTTTCCTCTCTCTTTTATTTAAAATAAACAACAAAACAATTTTCCATCTTTGAACTTTAATTTCTTAAAAAGAAAAATAAAAAAAATACATAATTATTTTTTTAGTACATTTTGTTTACAAAAATTATTTTTTTAAAGCTTTGTATTTTTTTTTGTTTAAATTTTTGTAAACAAAAAATTGTTTATATAAATTGTTGGCCTTTTTTAGATTTTTTCAGAATATTTTTTTGAAAATTAATATTTTTAATGTTTCTTATATCTTTATTTATTCTTTTTGTTACTTTTTCTGTTATATCCAGTTGCTTATAAGCTCGTACCAAAATTTATACTTTGGTAAAAAATACGACGCCAAAAATAGGCAAAATGGAAATTTATATCCCTGCAAATTCTTTGGCTCGGTGGTCATTTCCAAAGGCTTTCGATTCATATTGTGGTACCATTCTAATAAGTCGCAAGGTAGGTTTCTCCTTGATCAGAAATACTTGTGAACTGATTTATGCAGGTCACCGGAAGCTTGACAAGCCCTATATTTCCATTTATTTTTCCCTTCTACAAATTATTTTCTAAATATTTTTTTATTTTTGCATTTTCAACAATTTTAATTATTTTTCCTTTCCTTTTTATTTTAATTAAATAGCCATCATTAAATTACTGAGAGCAGCTGATATATTTTAATTTTTTATCACATTTTTTCTTCTCTTTCCCGTGACCTTTTGAATGACAAAACCTTTTATTCTATATTCTTTTTTTTTATTTTAAAATTCAAAAAAAAATCTTTTTCTTTCCTTGTTTTTTTTTAATTTACATATTTATTTATTTAAAGATTTAAATAATTTTTAATTTTATTTTTTACTTCCTTTAACTAAATTATTTATAAAAAATTATTTTTTTTATTCCTCATTATTTTAACGATTTTTTAAGGTTTTTTGATTGTTCTTTTGTGGGGGTAAGTCTTTTTACAATTTTTGGGAATTTTTATTGAGAGGGATAACTATGGCCAAATAGTAGCACACAATTTTTCCCCTTTGATATACTAAAAGTAGAGATCTAGAAAGAAAATCCCGGTTATCGTGATTGAACTTTTTCGAATATATCTTTTACGATTCTTGTACGTCTATCACAATCTTGTCTCTAAGTGAAAAAAATTGTGAAGAATTCTAAAAAAAATTTTCTCTTTGTTTTTTACTCAAATTTTTTAAATTAATTTATTTTGTTTATGTTGGGGAACTTTGATTGTTTCCTCAAATAAATATTAAAATATTTTTGATGATTTTGAGAAATAATTCGTCATTTTTAATAATTATTTAATTTTTTTATTAATTTTATTAGACATTGAAAACTTCAAAATTAGTTGGCGGCAATATAAAAATTTATTTTTTATTTTTATTTTCTACTTCCCTTTCTCGTCATTTTATTTATTTACACATTTCCACGTCTTATTTTTATTTAAAAACAATTTAAATATCACCATTTTGTGACATAAAAATCTGCAAAATGACGAATTTCTCATCAAAAATTTGAAAAAAAAAATTAATCTTTCTTTACCCAAAATTGCCAACAAAATAATTTTTATTTTTGTTCCTCCTTTTTTTACCCCTTTAATATATATATAAATAGCCTAGTTTTGATTTGTAAATAAAATCATTTTAATTCTAAATCAACAAATATCCCCTTCCTTATTTCACATGTTTTTAGGGGATTATCCGGGCCCAGGAATTTTAGAGATTATTCAATAATAAAACATTGAAATTCAAAATTTTTAATATTTTAAAAATAATATTAGCTACTTTTTTTGTTACATTTGAGAGAATTTTTGGTTTACATACATATTTATTGCTCAATAGATTCGTATTTTTTGTTATAAATTCTGGACCAAAAATTCTGATAATTTTTGTCAATTTATAGGATATCCTTATAAAATTTAATTATTCTAGTTTGTTTTTTACAAAATTTATTTTAAATAACACCTACACAAAAGCCATAATTTTATCATAAGCTTAAAGAATTAATTAACTCAATACAATTTTTAAAATTTTTAGATTAAATAACATAATCTTTATTTAATTTTGTAAACTTAAAAATTCCCCAAAATTTAAGGATTTCTAAGAAATAATTTATTTTCTCCCAAAAATATTTTAAAATTGTCAAAAAATTCTTTTCAGTTTTTTTAATTTGGCGGACATTATTCTTTATTATTATTAGCCTTTCAACTCTTTTTTTCTTTTATCGATTAATGCTCTCGACTGTCACACCCTTTTTTTCTTTTTAATTTTTTTTTATTTCTTCTTTTGCCTATGGCCAACCCTTTGTGTGTGTATATTTGTGTGTTTTATAGCCTAGCTATATTTTATTTTGTGTGTTTATTTGACAAATGGTGACGTTGACAATTTTTGTTTTAATTAATTAATAGTTGAAATTGTTGATGTTTATATTTATTTTAATTGTTTTAAAAATTTTGTTTGATTAAAACACAACAATTTTTTAATGAGTTTATTTTTAGGTTATATATTAGAAATTTAAAAATATTCTAATAATTATAGGACAATTCTCCGAATTAGCTATTCACCGATAAAAGTAGAATTTTGTTGGAGGGCCTATATGATATCAGATATCTTTCGTTTAGTCTTTCCATTTATGACATAATTTTGTTCCACAATATCGGTCACTATTTTGTTAAAGATTAAAAAAAGAGTGGGCATTTTCAAAAAAATCTTTTCAGCGAATTGTCCTTTTCGGTGAATTGTCCTATTCCTGGCGGTTCTTCTCTTTTTTCTATTTATTCGCTTAAAACAATTTAATAACCGTTCTCTCTTTAAAAAATTTTTTTTCTCTTTGTATTCGCCAAGCATATTATAACCTTTCTTTCAAATAATGGCATTTTCTTTGTCTGTTTTTTAAAATTTCCACAACACAATACACACAACATTCCCTTATTTTCTCCAAACCAGTAGGCGTAAATTAGGCATAATTTGATTTTTTTTTGAAAAAATTTTTTTTCTTTTTCCTTTTTTAAAGTTTGGTGTTTAAGGAATTTATAAAATAAATAATATTTATTAAAAAATAAAAGAGAACACGTGAAGGAAAAAGATTAAATAAAAGAGTGGGAGTGTAAAAATGCGCGGGGATTTAAAAGCTTCTTTAAAAGAATAAAGAGGGAACACACGTGGCAATTATTTTTTAGTTAATTTTAATATTTTTTAAAGGGTTGAACACTTGGGAGTGATGTTGGGGTTGGTTTCCTTTTTTGTTTAGAAAATGAAAATTTTTGAACTTCACCTTCTCTAATTATTTTAATCCCCCCCCCTCCCCCACCAAAAACCTTAAAATAATTCCAAATAATTAATTGTTTGGAAAGACAATTTTTTCAATTAAAAAATCATATTTTTGTATTTTGACCTTTTTAACATTTAATTAGGAAACGTGAATATACACAGCACTTTTTTACAATCCCGTGATGTCAATTAATTAGGTTAGAAAGTCCTCCAAGTAAAGGGCAAGTAGTAGGTGACTTTCAAATGACAATGAAAAGGAATATATAGACATTTTTATATTATTTTTTTATTTTATTTGAAAGAAAAAATTGTCTGTAAAAGCTTTTTTCATTATTACCTATTTTCATTGTCAGTACAATTTAATGTCTTTTTAGGACTTTTTCGGTAATGGACAATTCACCGAAAATTAATTAATTAAGAACATCTTCAGGCAAAAATATTTTCCTCTTAGTTTCTAAACTAGCTCTCCATTACTCCCAAACCCTAAACAGTCTTTAACGGTTTTCTTTATTTCTAAAGCCAAAATACTTTTCAATTTTTTGGTGAATTATCTTTTATGTAGTTTGCCCCTCCCTTCCCTCCCCTTCCCTCCCCCATCCCTTCCAATTCTCCAAAATTTAATAAAATAAAAATTCATCGTTAAATCTCTTATTCAAAGGGTTTGCCTCTTTTGTATTTAAATTTGGAAGGTGTTCAAACAAAAAATAAAATAAAAAAGAGAAAATCATTTAAAGCCTCACACCAAATAAAGGGTTTTAAACCCTTTCTTTTTTTTATTCTTTTTAAAATTCTCCAAAAAGAGAATTTTCTCTCTTTTATTTCTCCAAAAATGGAATATCCAGCAATTCAAACAAATTAAATATATTAAATATTATATAAATTAAATAATCCCAACACTAAAATTAATTTTTTGGAAGAAAAAAGAAAAGTTTTTTTCTTCAATTTTTAGCCTTTTTTCTTCCTTTTTTTAAATTTTATTTTATTAAAATTTTCTTCCTCATTAATTAATTTTTAATTTAAAAGAGATCTTTTATAATTTAGTCCTTTCTAAGCTTTTATTAATTACCCGCTTTAATTAAATATTTATTTCATTTATTAAATTTTCTTTAAATTTTTAATTTTACTTAATTTTTTGGAATATTTTTTATATTTTTAAAAATATTTTTTATTAAAAAAAAATTTTTTTTTAATTTTCTATTTTAAGCAATAAATTCATTTTACAAAAGAAAAAGGTGATTTTCAATCACAACCTTAATTGACTGATTAATAAATACTTATAGATATTTTTAAGCTTGCTGGTGATGCAGAAAACTAGAAAAATATTTTTGGACTGTCCCAAAATTTGGATTCATCTATAAATCCAAAAAATCCCCATTCTGTTCCAAAACAAAGTTTAACAAGGTTCAAATAAGTTCCCAAAACAATGCTTAGCTGTTATAATTATTGTCAATATTGGAGGAACCTTTCTCCTTCTAAAACTTTCATCATTTTTTTTTCATTTTACTCTCGGGTTTCTTTTAAATAATCATTTTAACAAAAAAATATTATATTTTAACAATAATAATTATTATTTATTGCGTCAACTTACTCCCTTTATTATTCAACATTTTTTCTTTTCCTTTCTTTTTTCGTCATCCAGGTTTCCGTGTCAGATACGCGCGCAATACTCTATATATTTTATTTATTTTTTAATACAATTTAAAAAAACTGCGCAAAAATATTTAACTGCTCCTTTCAAAAAATAATTTTTGTTGTCCGTCTTCCCGTACCATTCATTGACCGCCACCGTTCAAAAATTTTTGGTAGGATACTAAATCTTTAAATAATTTTTGGAGTTTATTTGAAAAGAATTATTTTTTAAAATAAATTTTGTGTTCTTTTTTTTAAAGTTTAAATTGTTTTTTTAAATTTAGGAATCTCTATACATATTGTCTAAAGTCTTCATCCCCTTTAAGCTTTGCCATTTAATTCACATTTTTCATTGATTTTGTGTTATATTCAATAAAACGTGGGGAATACTTATTCATAAATATGTAGCTTTAAAAAGTTTAGCTGTTATAATTATTGTCAATGTTTACCAAAAATCTTTAAATTATTTTACAGGAGATTAGAGACATTGTCCTTATATGTTTTTTATACTTATTCCTAAATAGCTTTAAAAATACCCAAAAATCAACTTTTAAATTATTTGAAGAATTTTAAATTTTACAGGAGATTTAGAGTTCAAATTATTTGAACTAACATTTTTAAATTTAAGTAACTCCCCAAAATACTGTTTTAATTCAATTTTACTTTTCAATTCTTTTTATGAAATCAAAAGATTTTCTCAAATAATTTCGAAAGAAAGTCTAATAATTTAAATAATTAACAACTTCCTTCTTCTTATTATAATATAAAACAATAGCAAAGAAAATATATATTAAATAAACTAATTATTATTTGTAATTTGTACATTGTCCTTATATTTTTTTCCTTCCATTATTCCGTAAATTTTCCATACAAACAATAAATATTCTTTTTTTTCAAGCCCTCCACTAACAATTCTTCCTCTCTCAAATATTTCTTTTCTTTATTTCTCTCCCTTTTTTCTCCTTTTATGTCGGTATCACGCACAATCTTTATATTTTTCAATATTTTTAGAGAGTGAATATCGATCAGGACAACCACCGATTTGCCCTTCCTCTGCCCTTTACGAAATAATTATTTAAAAGTGCTTTTATTCAAATCCTTATTTTCCCTTTAAAGTCCATTTAAGTGCATTTTTAAATTATTTTTTAAGAGATTTTAATAAGTTAACAACTTAAATAATAAATAAATACATTGTTTTTGATCAAACAAATGGCCGTTTATTTGAATTTTTTAATTTAAATGTGTTTGGCATTTTGTATTTTCTTTTGAAAATTGTAATTAAATTAGAGATAATGGGAAAATAAGAGAGTTTCTCTAATTATTTTTTTTTGAAATTTTTAAAATTTAATTTTCTCCTTTATTATTAAATTTGATTTCGTCATAATTTTAATTATTTTTTTTTAATTTTCAGATATTCATAATTCATTTTTTAACTTATTCGAAAGCGTTTTATTGTGCTAATTGACTAAAAGAATATTTGAGAAACTAAGCTTTTAACAAATTAAAAACAACCAACAACAAAAAATGAGTCGCGGCACAAGGCAATTACCGCAAAATGGAAATTCTTCAACACAATCACAATCATCACCACAAAGCAGTGTTCGGAGAGGAAACAAAACTTTGGGGTGGTATATTTGTGGTTTAGATGCTTTGGATGGAGGGAAGAAGGAAGGTAAGGAAGAAAAGTTTTTTTGGGTTTTATAAGGTAAAGAGTCCTTTAGGAATTTTAATGATTCAGTCAAAGGCTATGGGAATATCTCTTTCAATGTCTTTAAATATTCTTTTAAATTTTAGTCTTAAAAATCATTTAAAAAATATTTCAAGTATTCTCCCCAACCAATTTATTCAACAATTTGTCATAAAATTCCAAAGAGTGTTTATTTCTCTGTTATTTTCTTTCAATGAATCATCCCCAATTCTCTTCCCCCAACAGTATTATTCACTCTCGTTATTTGGCCTTTCCTCCCTTTATTTTTCTTCCTCACTTTGATGACTAAAACAAAAAATTTCGAAACGCTTTTGCTTTACTTTTCCGGCTGTAAAGACAGAGGAATGAACACTTGGGGAGGGTTTTTAATAAATAAAGAAATAAATTGTCATCTAAATATCCAAGTGTTTTTTGCTGTAAAAAATATTTTTATATTTAAAATTTATTTTTAAATAAGAAAAATATTTTTTTGAAAAAAATATTATTCTTTTTATCTTTACAAACAATAAAAAAATTTTTTTTTGTTTTTGATTACAAGAATAACAAAAAATTGATGATTATTTTCTGGTCCTTTTGATAATAAAAATTTTTTGTTAGGGTGTGGATTGAAGCCAAAATACCTAATAAAAAAATAAATTCTTAAGGTCTAATTTTTGGTCATTTTACTAAAAATATTTATTTTTATTATAGTAAAAATAACACAAAAATATGTGTTCTTCCCCAAAATTTCTTTTTATTTTTCTTCTCATTGGGAGTTTTTGTTTATTTAATTACATATGATTATTTCTTTATTACAGACATTTAAATTTTTTTTTAAATTTTTTATCTAACCTTTTCTTTAATTTCATAATTTTTACTCTTTATTTCTTAATCTAAAAATGAGGAAATTAATTTATATATTTTATATTATTCCTTACATTTTCTCACCAAAATATAATTAAAATTTAGAAATTTTTTTTGGATTAATTAGCTTAAATTCTTAAATAAATTTTTTCTAATTTTTGTTATTTCCTTAAAGATCTTTTTTTTTCATTAATTATTTACCTGCCTAGACTCTTTTAGACTTTACCTTACCTCTCCCTCTTCCCTTCAAATTTTATTAAATTTTTTTCAATTTAGTTAATAAATCACAACAACATATGGTCGCTCAACGCAAAGCATCTCTTCAAGATGCAACAACAAAATCAGCAGTAAATAATGAAATAGAGGATCAACGCAAAGCTCGTTCAAAGCAACGTTTTGTTGGAAATCAAATTAATGGAGGTCGACAAAGGGCAAATTCTTCCTCTTTGTGTGCTGCAAAATCAACACCAGCTAGAAGACAACAAACTAACGGTTTGAAATTTTTTTAAAAATTTTTTTAAAAATATTTTTGTTAATTTAGGTCAGTCTGTTGGGTCGAAAGAACAAATCGATGTGAAAAAGGCAAATGCTAAATTTCTGAGTGGCAAAGAAAATTATTGGTAATTCTTTTTATTCATAATCCTAAGTTTTTTTTTAAAAAATTTTTTGGGGTTGTAGAGGGCTAGTCAAATTTTCTTTTTCGTCTAGGGTCTTGTATCCTTTCTAGCCCTTTAAATATTTTCAAAAAATTCTAATAAATTAAAATTTAAAGGTATTACGATCATGTAAGTAATGGTTATTATTATGAACATAACGGCACTCGTGGTTGGCGTAAAAATAATCCAAAAATGGAGAATTTACTTCGAGGAATGGAAGAAGCACAAAAATTGGAACAACAAAAAGCTCTTAAACAAAAGAAAGAACAACAAGCTTTACTTGATTGTAGAAATAATTTGCCTTCTTTATTAAATGGACAACAATTGTCGAAATTAATTCCACAAGCAACAATGTCTTCTACAAATTCAGCAACATCTAATGCTTTTAATAATTCTCCAATGGCGATTAAGTAAAATTTAATTTTTATTTTTTTGAAATTTGTTTGGTGTTTAAGGGGGTATTTTGAATTTTTTACTTGCGGATTTTTTAGTCAGCAAATATTTTATCGAGGAGAATCTTTATTTATTTCTCATTCTTTTTTGAAATCTCTCCTTATAAATAAATTATTTATTTAAAGATATTATGACAATGATGGCTATTTTTATGAGATGGGATCTGTTGATGGATGGCGTCGTCGTCCACCAGGTGCAACCCCACCAGGTGCTACTTCTCCATTTCAAACAAAAAGAGGTGGAGGAGGAAATGTCAATATGTCTGCCACACAAATATATGACCAACAAACACCGCGTCGAAAACCATTGGTTTTTTTTTAAAAAAATTTTTGAAAATAATTTTCTTTTCTTTTGTAGCATTATCAATCATATCAACAGCCAGCACCACATTTGGGAGGTTTAGATTTGCAAGAAGTTGCTGCAGCAGTTGCTATTGCTCAACAACAAAATATTAATCACCAACAAAATAATTGTTGTGGTGGTGGGTCAGTTGCTTGTTGTTGTCTTACAGCAGCAATAGCTGCTCAATTGGTTTTGAAACAACAACAACAAATGATGGCTGCTAACAATAAAAGAGAAAATAAGATGAAATGTTCTTCTGGTATTAAATTTTTCTAATTTTTCAAAAAAAATTTCTTTTAAAGATATTCACTCATTGATTGATGATTCAATAACCAAAACACATGATTTTTCTGAATTAAACACGCAAGCAGCACTTAAACGTTTGGCTGGAAATATTTCTCAACCCATTTCTTTGGGCACAAATTGGCAAGTTCCATCACAACGTTCAAAATGGAGTTCGCCTATTAATGAAGAAAAGACTACTCCAACAACAATAACAGGAAGTGGTAATGGTTTAGTTGTTGGATCATTTGAAGAGCCATACGAATTTTATTGGAGTGGAGACGAAGGAAATAATAACAACAATACAACAACAGCAATTACAACACATACAGCAGCTTCAATATCTTCTGTCGAGGACGATCCTGCTGATGAATTGGGAAGTGAGGCAAATGCCTTACTTCAACAAAAACGTCCTTCTATTGCGCCAATTGGAAGTGAGGCTTTTGCGGCACAAGAAGCGAAGAGAGCTAGTTTGGGTTGTGTTGTGACTACAATGGGGACGACTAAATGTAACAATACAAATGTGACGAAAAGACCAGATAGTTTGAGGTAAGAAAATTGGGAATAATTCTTGGGGAACAAGATCTTTTAATCTCTCTACGGTGTCGGGACTAATATTTTTTTGGATTCTTAATGGGGAGGTCTCTTACCTTGAAGAAACGACAATATTCTTATTTATTTTTTAGATTGGCTCCAAAAACAATTTCTTCTGCTTATGAATCAATTAGTCCTGGTGAAATTCTTCGTAAGAACAACAACAACAACTTTGGTGGTGAATCCCAGCCTTCTCAACGTGATTTTGATGTTGACAAATTTATTGCTGACAGTATTCCAATGCCACTTGAACCTGAACGTTTATTAAATTCTTTGAGAAATCCTCAACGAACTCCACATGGACCACTTGTAATGCCGCATTCTTTTATGAATAACAACAACAACAATACTAATGAACCGATTACTGCTGATTCTCCTCTTTTTACTCCAATTTTGCCGGGAAAGAATCCGTGGTCGTCTACATACAGGACTTCCCATGCAAATCCTTGGGCATATCCTTAGAGTGTGTTTGGATGTTTTGTGTTAGATTGAGAGAAAATATTTTTTGAATTGAAACAACAAAAAAAGCGTAGATTTTTAGGACGAAAAATCCCTTTGAACAAAAAAATTATTCACAGATATTCCAACTTTACTAATTATGTGTACTTTTAGTTTCTAGGCATATTCCTCTCTACTAATGTAAAATTCCTTTAAAAATATATGGTCAAACTTTGAGAGTTTTTTGGTTAAATACATCTATAAGTTGCCTACCTTTTAGTAGAAAAAATTCGGTTGGTCGATTTTCAGTTAACATTTTTGAGTGGAGAAATAAACTATTTTTGGGTTTAAAGAATTTTTGTCGGCTCTTAATGAATTTTGGTAAAATACTTTGGATAGCTTAACTAGGGATAATTGATAAAAAAGAAATATTTATTTGACCATATATTTTTAAGGTATTTTCTCTTTTTAGAAAACTAAAAAAGGAAAGGATAATTTACCCGCACTATCACGAACAAATCGTCCTGTTTTCCATCTTTCATTTTGTTAGCGCCATCTTTAAATTTTTTTTTGTTTTATTATTAGCGGTGTTGTGCTATATATTAGTTATAATAACCCTTCAGATTTAGGGTTTTTCTCCTCTTTTTTTTCAAAAAATTTAAGAAAAGCTTATTATAATTCTGTTGTTTTCCTTTACACATTCATTTCCATTCTATATATTTATTATCATTATTACTCTCCTCTTCTCCTCTATACCCCCCTTAAATTCTTTATCCATATATTTATTCCGTCCCCATTTTTTTGCATTTTTTAAAATAAAAAAAATCACCAATTTTGTTGTGTGTGTTGTAGTTTTAGTTAAAAAATATATTTATTTATCAATGTTGTTTAAAACCCGGGGAATTTTCTTTTAAAAAATTATTATATATTTTGAATGTTTTTTTGATAAAGAAAGAAAAAATAGTAGTTTAGTTTCGTTTTTAATTCAAATTAGGGTTCAAATGTTAATGACAGACACCCACTTTTATAAAAGTATTTTGAGAAAGCATGAACAAATTAGTAGGAAATAACAAGAAATCAGAGTTTTTTCGTGTCAATCAATTGAACCCTAAATAGAAATTAAAGTAAAAATTTATAAATTTTTGAGAAATATCAAGAGAATTAGAAGAAAAATTTTCTTATAATTTTACTAGAAATTTCAATTCAGTTCAATTCATATACCGTCAACTCTTGTTTTTATTAGCCAGCCCATCAATATTTCCCTTAAAGTTTTTGTAATTGGAGTTGACTGTAAAATTAAATATTTTTTGTTGTGGTTTATATAAACATTTCCAAAATTTTTGCACAATATAGAAAGAACAATTATTATTTATTTTCTAGGCTATCAGCCATTATTTGCTTTAGTTTTTAATTAACCCTTCCTCTATCTTAGCCCAGTATTATGTGCCTTTTCTTCTTGCTTTGAATATTCCTCATATTTTTTTAGCTTTTTCTTTTGGGCCTAATTTATTTTTCTTTTTTCTTCTTTTATTATTCTTCGTATCAGCCATTCTTCCCAAAAAAAGTTTTTTTTGGTTGAAATTAATTTTCCGAGTTTTGAGAAATATTTTTTAAAATTAATTCGAAATTTTTGATATTTTTTTTAATTTTAGTGAATAAAAAAAGATTTCTTCAAAATTAAAAAAAAATCAAATTAATTTTAACCAAAAAAAATTTTTTTATTGAAAACGGACGAAATTAGAATTATAATTTTCCTCCAAAAATATACCAATATTCCTTTCCTCAAGATCCAAAACATAACCAAAACACAATTATATATTTGTCTGTTCATATCTGTAGAAACATTACTTTTATTATTTACAAATTAGGAAAAATACATACGTATCAGAATTATGTATTTACTTTTTTAGTTATGAGAATAAAACAGATATATTGTAGTTGCATTAATTTTTTTAAACTGAAGTTTTTGAATGAGTCTGATTCCCTGCAAAAATTGCAGCAGAAATATATTTTCGAACTATCCAATTTACAAATGTTAGTTATCCTATTGCAAAATTTTCGGGGTTTTGTGGTATTAAAGTTTGATTTTCCGAGGGTTTTCAGAATATTCTACTTTACTAATTTTAATGTACTAATTGAAAAACGCCAAAAACCAAAGGATTTATGTATTATCACGAGAAAAACAAAAAAAGTGATGGATAGAAAATGAATATTACACATACATATTAAGCACAAAACAATATACAACAGAATATCTATTTAGCACAAATATTTTCTTTTTTCACTTCAGTTGATTCCAGAGTCAGATTATTAGCCAAAGACAAGGACAAGGACTAGCAAATTACCAACCAACAACACAAGCACCAGCACAGTTTATTCTGTAAAAAGCGAAAATTATTTTTTAAAAATATGTTTGTCAAGCATTACGTTGTGGATTCGGTTCCGGTTCCATTCCAAGCAGGAAGCGCTCAATTGGAGACAAAACTCGTTCCTCGTGTTGGGAATGTCCTTCAACACTTTCAAGCATCTCGCCAGTAACGAATTTCCCACACATTCTCTGGACCATCATTTTTCGTTCTGCGCGGCACAATCGGTGGAAGCAACGATATATCGTTAAATGATCAACAATTTCCATCCCGTGAGAGAGTCCAACAATCTTTTTGCAAATTATTTGCGGTGTCCAACCAGAGATGTGCAAAGACGGTCGCATTTCCCTCAGAGCGTTCTGGTAGGCGTCCTCATTGTCGAAGAATTGTGGAATATCCGTCCAGTGTACGTTGACGATCGCCCTATAATTTGTGATAGTTAATTAGTTAAAATGATAAAAAAATTAGTAAAATATAAAAACAAACATTATATGGAGTAGCAGCAAGCACGGCGAACACAAGTGAATTGATCAAGAGTTGGTTAAAAATTAGAGGAATTAACGTTGTTTTTATAGCAAAAAATGTGTTGGAAATAAAGATAATCCGAATTTAAACTAAAATATTTGGGAACAAAAATATTTGTATATTCCTACATAGACAGTAAATAAAAACCTACATTTTGTTTTGTTTGACATTAATGAACAAGTTACCTATATTACTTACAACAAATACACTTCTAATTTATATTTAGTCAACATGGAAACGAGTTAAAGCGCCATGTCTCTGTGCCCAAATTTTGTAACTTATGAAAAGTGACATTTAATTTATAATAAACCCCGGTAATTCTCAATAAATTTTTCTCTCCTTCTACCTCTATTTTATTTCATTGTTACGAAGAGATTAATAATTATCTTCAATTAATTAATTACTTACCTAAACCAAAGTCCAAACGCCATGACGCACAACCCAGCTGGTAATGAAAGTATTTCCTTAAAAAAATTAAAAATATACCCAAACCAAATTTTTTAAATTATCCACTTTTTCGTCAGGTTTAAATCCAATTTGTAAAGAATATTCTTTTCCACGTTTAAATTCACAACGTTCACTTTTCTCACATTCAGTTATCCCAACAGAATATTTTTTTTTGATTTCATCTTTTTTTTTTGATTTCATCTTTCTAGTCTTCTCCAAACTTTTAATTTTAATTACTTGGGGGACAGGGAAGGAGGACTTTGTCTTGCTTTAATTCTATTGGTTCTTTTCTTTTGGGTACAGCCCGAAAAAGCGCGGGCCGAAAAGGCGCGACCGAATAGGCGCCAAGCTTTTTAATTATATAAATCTATTATAATCAATTAGAATGGTCCCAACGACCATCAAATAGGACCATTCAGAATTATAAAACAAAGATTTTCCAAAAAATTTTCCAAAATTAAAAAACCGGCCTAACTACAGTTTCCGTACCAGACTCAAAATAGAACAATTTATATGTCATTCGAAAGAGCTCAACGAGCTGAGTTGAATGACACCAAAATCAGCTCGATTGAATGGTTATGAACAAAGTTATGACCAACTGAATCTTCGCTGGAAAAACTGTTTTTGTGCTGCTACGTGTTGTGTAGTGGTGACACTACTATAAAAGCCACTGTAAGCGTCAGTCTAATTGGATCATACTAGCCCGGCTAGTCCCTGATCTCCTTCGTCTGTTCCACCTCAATCCCTTCGCCTACATTGTCATTTCTCTTTGGATAAACTGTTAATCATTGCACGTCGACATTTCGTATACCCTCGGACATAACAGTGGCGCGGATCGACAACGGCAGCTCGTCAACAAGAACATCTACTGGAGCGTCAACAGAACGACAACAGCTACAGTGGAGACGAGTATTGAAAGAGAGTAGGCGAAGTGGAAAAAATTGCTTGAAGCAATTATTGAAAAGGATTAATTGAATTGTGAGTGGACAGACGTCGTAAATTGTCGGCATTGAAAATTAAATTGTTAGTGCGTGCTGGACCTATGAATTGAAAGGTGAAATCCCTTAAATTGAAAGCTAAAATGCTTAAATTATTAGTCTTGAAGCACAACAAAAAACAGAAAGCCGACAAATTTCCGAATTGAAGAAAAATATTGCTACATTGAAGAATTGTAAAAAATTGTAAAAATACTATTGTAGGAGATTATTGAAGAAAGTATTGAAAAAAAATAGTATTAAAAAATTGTAGCATTCGGAAATTGAAAAATAAAGAATAAAAAATTGTTGGCGTTCACATGCATGTAAGTCCAAAAAATTCCAAACAAAAAGATTATTCGAAATTGCAAATTGTAGAAATGAAAAAAATTGGCGTTCAGAGAATGTAAGACCAAAAAATTGCAATTTCAAAAATTCCAAAGAAAAGAATATTATTCGAAATTGCAAAATTGTAGAAATGGAAAAAAATTATTTGGCGTTCAGAGAATGTAAGTCCAAAAAATTGCAATTTCAAAAATTCCAAAGAAAAGAATATTATTCGAAATTGCAAATTGTAGAAATGGGAAAAAATTATTTGGCGTTCAGAGAATGTAAGTCCAAAAAATTGCAATTTCAAAATTCCAAGAAAGAATTCAATTTTCACGAAACACTATGGAAAGTGTACGTGACATACTTCTGGACAAACAGCGACCAACAAAAGAGGAACATCAAGACAGGACGTGCGATTGCCCTGTTGGATCATTGTGTGCGCTGTCGAACACTACTACCAGAAGAAAAAGAAGAAAATCAAAAGATGTGGATAAAGATGACAAAAATGTGATATTATTTAAAAAATTCTTGTACTGTAATTTAAATTTTGTTTTGCCCCCAAATTGTCATCCCACATGTTTTTATTGTTGTGAGTATTAGTAGAGACTGAAACGCTGTGGCTAAAATTGTTGATTGTATTGATAGCTTTAAGCTATATTGAAAATGGTTATTAAAACCTCTAGTCAAAAGAGGAGGCATTGAAAATTGTGAAATTGAAAATTGTAATGCCTAAACAATCAACCTAAACCTTTCAAAGGGGAAGGTGTTGTGTAGTGGTGACACTACTATAAAAGCCACTGTAAGCGTCAGTCTAATTGGATCATACTAGCCCGGCTAGTCCCTGATCTCCTTCGTCTGTTCCACCTCAATCCCTTCGCCTACATTGTCATTTCTCTTTGGATAAACTGTTAATCATTGCACGTCGACATTTCGTATACCCTCGGACATAACACTACGGAGGGTAGGCCGGGCATGGTCTTCGCTACACGATGGCCCCTACAGTTCCCTACAGTTGAATTCAGCCAATTACAGAAATAAGTTCGTCAACCTCACGCATGTACATACAGATAGTGCAATCCACAATTTGAATTTCCTTATTATAAAACCAAATATTTTTTACTTAAAGATAGCAAAAGTGACCTAACGGGTTAGATCAATACGAATTTATAAACAAACCCATAAGAAAATATGCTAAGATTTGATATGTTTTTTAATAGCTCGATAAGAAATGTTCAAGCATAAAATTCAGTTTAAGCACCTAACATTTCTTGACAGGATGAGAGACTGGAAACTTTTTGGAAAGGAGAATCAAGATAAGAAGGGAGGCGGATCAGATGTCTAGCTTCGAATTATTCTCAAAATTTGATCGAAATAAAGTTGAAACATTATTATTCGAAAAATAAAAAAAATCATTCAAACATTTAAAATTTGTAAAATTAAGGAAAATTCTTACAGAAAAATATTAAATGCTTTAAAATCTTAAATTAAAAATTAAGAAAAAACTTAAAAAAAGAACATTTAGGTTAATAGATTATAAATTAGGTTAAAAAATTAAAAACTTCTTTCATTCTTTATTCATTTAAGTCATCCGCTTTATAAAAAGACGACGTTTTTTAGGGGCAGAAGCAACGAAGAAATCTGAATTGCCAGCATCTAAATTTTTTGTAATTTACTTAAATTTATTTAAAATATGGGTATTTTTGGAGTTTAGGAAATGGGCACATGACGTTCAAATTCGTTGTCTATGAACAAATTAGGAAACTGAATATTCTATGGAAAAAATGTTATTGTGCCGCCCGGGCATGGTCTTATCTACAGGATGTCCGTGCAAAACTATGGCCGTGCTCCCGGCGAACATAAATAATTAAAATTTATTACCAGAAGTTCTAACATCAAAATCTTCGCTCCAAGGTCCATAACCAGCCGAAGTATATGCTCTAGCATGAAAACGATAAAGAGATCCAGGCCGTAATTCTCGAATAGCCACGCTCGTTACAGAGCCTTCTTTAGTTCCTTTTCGAGTTAATTGATTCCTATCTTCTAAACCAATCAATTCATATTCGTATTGACTAATTTCTCCATTCCGTTCCAAACATTTTGGTGGTTTCCAATTAAAGCCCAATTCTGTATCCTGACGATTAACATTTAATCCATTTGGAGCTCCTGTTGGAGATTGATCTTTTGTTTTGAATTTTTGTTCAGCATGGACTTTTTTGAATCCTGGCGGTTGATTCAATTTAACGATTACTTCGTATTCAGAACCGGCGTACAAATTATCCAACGAAACCTAAAATTGAAAGACGTTAATCAAGAAATTCTAGTCTAGAAAGTCGAACCTAACTATAAAATACACCCCTGGGGTTGAAAAGGTTGTACCTTATAATGAAGGTATATCAAATGGAGGATATCGCTTAGTCCTCGCATCAAATAAACAACCAAAGTTTCGAAAACGTATCTTGAATCGAGGGCTAATTTTGAAAGTATCTCAAAGTGAGGTTTTACTAATAAAATTCCCTAACGGTTTTGTCCTGAACATTTTCAAGTATAACAGGTTGTGTCATCGACTTGTCCAATTCTTTGCAACCAGATAATTTAATTAGTCTATATTGTAAATCAACACTCCAAGGCCAGTCAGCATACTCATCAGGAAGCCACCAAACTGCTTTTCCTTGTGTTGAACCACGAGCTTTTGCTTTAAGAAATATTTTCAAAAACTGTTGCGTGCCACGACTCCCCTCTGAAAAAATTTAAACTTTTACTTGACGTCTTAAAAATATTATAACTCTAAAAGATATTAGTGCTGTCGATTCTTGACAAATTTTCGTATATGCTGAATTAAAACCGAATCGAAATATACTTGGGACTTCGGTTCAGTCCGAACCAGCAACCCTAATCCCAGTTATTGACTAAAAGATACACACCCTTAGAACTAAGAAATAGTATAATACAAGGTGTATTCTGACGAGAAGTAGCGATTAGTCAACTCTTTGTAACTTTACTGAATGGAAGTACAGAGGTGACTGCACCGACATTCTAATTAGCAAAACTTAACCGCCGAAGTCGAAAAAAACTTACCAGTAGCCCTTAATCCATGTTTTTTCTTATTTGACTCATATTTCTTCTTTTCTTTATCCAATTTTTTTTTATATTTTTCGTCTATTTTAAAAAATTTTTTCTTCCTTTGCTCTTTTCTAATAGCCTTTGATTTTGCCAAAACAATCCGAGCCGTTGTTTCTGCGAGAACCTTACGTGCCTTGAACATTTCTCTTACGTTGTCTTTTTCTTGTTCTTTCTCTTTTTGTATTTTTTTAATTAAATTTTGAATTCCTTTATCCATCTTTGTTATTTGGTTAATTTTTCTAAAATAATTCTGAAAAAAAAATATAGGTAATTTATAAAAAATTTTTTTAGAAAAAATTTCAACCAAAAAATAATGATATACAAATGTTGTTCGGTTTAAAATTAGTTTGTTTTTAAACATTTGTTTTGGACTCCCGCCGATTCCGTGCCTGCCCAGTTCAGTGTCTACCCAGTTCCGTGCCGGCCAAAATTAAAAACAAAAGTACCCTACCAATATTTCTTTTAAAGTCTTGCTACAAAATGAGTACATTATTCTAGAAGAAGTTAACACATTTTTACAACATTCAATTTTGGAAACGAAATATTTTTGTTGTTTTGATTTGTCAATTATTTGTTTTTTTATAAATAATAAATTTTGATATCCATTAATTGATTGTGATATTTCATAAACTAATTCAATTGGAATTGGTTTATTATTTAGTTGTTTTTTTGTTAAGGTCATCTTTCAACAAATTTTGTTGTTAATTGTACTTTTGAAAAGTTCCAAAAATTATTCCCTAAATAAAATGAATAATAAATTATTAAAAAGGCACAGAAGGTTGAAATTTAAGGTTAGAAATGCAGTTTTTCATTTTAGTGGATTTTTCCGATTTTCGTTATTTTTCTGTTTCGAAACAGCTTTGGAATAGAGTATGGAATTGTATTGCATCAGTATAGCCCGTTTACGACCCAAACTGAATAAATTATTATTTAGAATTATTTCAACAAACATAAATTGGGTAAAGTAGGTTCCAATGAGCGTTGAAAATGTATAATTATGAGAGTATTTATAGGGTCAGAAGAATGATGAAAGTGCTCGAGATAATGTGCCTAGGGGAAAATGTTTAAATGGGAAGAAAGAAATAAAAGATTATATGGGAGGGAACGTTAATTAAATTTAAAAAGGATTATTTTTCGTTCAGTTATTTCGCAAGTATGTATAAAAAATTTAAATTTAATAAAGGAAAAATATTTAAAAATGTTGAAAGGGCATCAATTATACATATTTGAATTTGGGGAAAATAAATAAAAAACATGAAATGATGAATGAAATGGGATCAACCCAGAGTACCCTAACTTCGAGTACCTAATCTAACGCCTACATATTAGAAATTGACTTTGACCCTATGTTAAAACAAAAATATTCTTGCCAAAATTTCGTTATACATATCACCTATACTCTAATTAAAAACAATATGTATGTATACAGAGCTGTGATCGAGAAAATGTTAAGTGTAAGTACAAAAAGTTTAATTTGTAAGTACATACATAGGGGGAAAATTTTCAAAATACACAAATTAAGTACGAATCCCACACATGACAAAATACCATTCAAAGAGCTCAGAGAGCTGAGTCGAATGACAGAAATTCAATTTTCACTCAATTGGGACTCAATTTCGATTCAGCTCGAAAAGCCATATAATATATCGGTTTTTTACTCCAAAAATTAGCCTGGCCCGCTTTTTCAATTTTTGTAAGGCTGAATCTCAGCTCATAGTAGAGACACGAGCTTAATTTTTTTAAAAAATTCGAAGACAGAAATTCAATTCTTGATGATGAAAGTGCTCGAGATAAAGTCAGGTTTAAATCCTTCATTTCGTCAATCATTGTTTGTCCAGATTTTTTAATTTATTAATAATTACCACTTTAATCCTCCTTTATTCTATTCACTTTAATCATGCTACACCTTAATCCTTTCCAAATAAATTAGGTGTGTAAAAATACTTTTTAAAAATTTCATTTTTTTGTAAATATGTAGGTGTTTAATAACCTTCAAGTTTAGTTTAAAATCACAAAATTGTATAATATTGAAAACAAATACAAATTTATAAATTAAATAAATTTAAATAAAAATATTCAATTATTTTTTAATTAACAATTAATTATTCCTTAACTTTTGCCAAAAATTTAATACAAACATCTCTACTTGTTGGAAGTCCTTTGTCATTCTTTTCTGCATCCGGATTTATTAAAAGCCAATTTACCTAATTATTTAATTATTCAAATAAATTAAAAAATATTTTAAAAAAACCTGTAAATCAACAATTGGATATTCGTGTAAAAGAAGAACCTAAATAAATAATTTAATTGAAAATAATTGTTCTTTTCTGACTAAATATAAGAGTTAATTATTTTAAAAAACATTTAAAATCCCACCAAGGAAATTTAGGCATTTTTTTTCTTTAGCGGATATTTGAAATAACTAAAAATAACCTACACTTTGTTTATACCAATATATCTTGTTTGGCATTAAAGGACAAGTTATATTACTTTCAATACAAGCATCTTCTAAATTGTATTTAACTTTATTTATTTTTTAAAAAAACAAACCGTTATCAACGTGGAAACGGGTTAAAGCGCCACGAGCGTCTCCAATATGTGCCTTAATTTTGTAAATTAAAAATAGACATTTGATTCTTGTTGCTAAACTGAGAATAACCCAATAATTCTCAATTTTATTTTACTGTTCCGAGTAATAAGCAGTGTTTGGAAGCTCCTTCAGAAATTCGTGCTTGTCCAAAGGTACGGGTACGAGGAAATTTTAATTTTAAAATACCGGTAATGAAAAGATTTTCTTAAAAATTAATAATTAATTAATTACCTACCCAAACCAAAGTTTTTAAATTATCCACTTTTTTGTCAGGTTTAAATCCAATTTGTAAAGAATATTCCTTCCCACGTTTAAATTCACAACGCTCACTTTTCTCGCATTCAGTTATTCCAACAGAAATTATTTCAAAATTGGATTCTTTAAAAAAAGAGTATTTTTTAGAAAATCTTCAATAAATTTAGATTTTTTAATTCCCAATATTCTCATAAATATAAAAATTCAAAAAATTTTTTTTGAATTTTCTAAAATTTTAAACAAAAATAGGTATACTTACTACAATTTCTGTAAATAATTGGATTAAAAAAAGAATTATTATTATTTCCCTCAATTAAATTGTAGAAAATTAAAAAATAAATTAAATTAATTTTTAAATAATACATTTTAATTAAAAGCAAATGATTAAAATCATTTAAAAATATTTTGTTACAAATAAATTGAAGAAGAGCAACAACTGACATTTTCTCTTTTATTTATTCTGTCAACATTTTCTGATTAATCTTTTATCTTTTAAAATTCAAAAAGGGAAATTGCTATAAATGACTGTAAAGGGGGTTTTAAAAGGAGTTTTTAGGCATATTTAGGCATATAATCAACAATAATCAACTCTTGAATCTAAATCCAAGCAAGGTTTTGGCATTTTTGCTTTGAGTCAGACTGAGGAAAGGATCTAATTTTGTAAAAAATTTTTTAATTTTACAAGAAACCTTTGAATTAATACAGAATGAATTAATTTACTATGTATAGAAAATAATTTAGGTTTTTTTGAAAAATAATTTTAAAATTAATTTAATTTAAAAATATTTTTTTGTTTAATTATTCTTAAATTTGTCATTTTAAATATAGGTATATAATTTACCATTTTTAATATATTATCTAACTTAAATCAGTTTTTGTTATAAAGAAAAAGGGAAGAAATTTTTTTGGAATCTATCCCTTCATGAAAACGGCTGTTTTTTAAACACAAAAACATTTGTTTCACAAAATCGATTAAATATTCTTTTTTTCTCAAGAATTATTATTTATTTAAAAAATAATTAAAAATAGAATTCCTATATAAAAATAACACCTTCTCTTTAAGGAAAATGGTAAAATTTGGTTCAAGTTTTGAATTATCATTTCGTCGTTCAATATTTTCTTTAATTCTTCTATTTATTTATTTAATTATTTCTACTTTAATTATTTCTTTAATTGGACAATTTGAATTGTTAAAAAGTGGAAATTTAAATAAATTATGTAAAGGAAAGAAAGAAATACAGAGAGGAAGACGTTTAGATTTTGAAAGAAATGAATTACTTAATACATTGTGGGCTGATTCTTTGGCTGTTAGAACTGGTTAGCAGAAAATTTTTTTTTGAAATTAATTCTCAACAAATGGGGAGAGGATTCTCTTTAAAGTGGAAAAAAGAAAATTAAGGGAAATTTGGGAGAAGAACATTCAGCCTTTCAGTTTTTCATTTCTTTTTATCGATAGAACAAAAGTTGAAAATATGATACTAATTTTTGGATCTGGATCTGTGAGCACTCTAACCAAATAAAAATTAAATTAATAAAAGGTATTTTAAGTATCTACATAATTATATAATTGAGAAAGGTTATGTCTGGTAGACACGCAGGGGTTTACATAAAATACTTTGGGTGATTGAGGAAATGGGGGTTTTAAGGTAAAGCTTTCCAACCTGGAATGTTATTCCCATCAGGTGAATATTCTAACCTGTGCCAAGCCAGTTGCTGTTGTTCTTAATGTTTCAGTGCCGAGTCTCACTGTTGGAACTCAAAGTTCTTATGCCAAGTCGTCAGTTGCGAAAGCTTCTTTGTGTAATCAAATTTTATTCTCCATTTTCAAAAGTTAATCTCCATTTTTTATTATTAAGAAATATCTCTCAATAAGTCACTTAGTCACTTAATAAGTGCAGATTAAGAAATTACCGACAAATGCCTTCGACAGGGTCGCATCGCCTTAAAGATATTTCATAATTTTTAAAAATATTTATTCTGTTTATTTTATATTTTCCTTTATTAGTTGCCAGTTGTTTAAAAGTCTGATTAAAAAGTCTAAAAAACTTTGACAATTTTAACACAATCATATTTTATTTTACTTCACTGTCTTTATATTTATTTTAGATAATTCTTTTATATTTATTTTTCATTTTTAGCGGAATATCCTTTTAGATTTTAATATTGAGAAAACTAAATTTTATAAATGTTTATTCTATTAATAATTTTATCACTTTTTTCAAATGCTTATGGTTCTTTTGAAAGCGAATCACAGCGAATCATTAATTTTCTAGGTCAGTTTTTTCTTTAATTTGGCTGCTCAACTAAACTCTATTAATAATCCTTCAATTTAGACGAAGCATCGTCTTCTGAAGCAAAAAGTTTAAATCAAAAGAAAAATATGTTAGGCAAGCACAGGCAGAATTTTGTAAATAAAAAATATTTGCCGTTATATGAAAACGAAATATGGTCTCCAACAGAGAACGATTTTAAAGAGTATTTAATTTAAATATAAAATAAAGTAAAGCAGCTGGGCTTTAGCTATTTCTCTCCCTTAGCTAGTGCAAAAGGTTATTCGGCGACTGGGTGCGAATCAGCATCTTCAGTACTGGGTGCGAATCAGCTGATGTTTATCCATTACACCACCCGCTTGCTGCATAGCTTTAGGAATTAAATAGCTACCCTATTTACTTGATTAATTCCCCTGGGGAATTATTTTTTCAACCCATCCGTAGCATGGGGAATTATTCAAGGGAGGGGAATTATTCGAGTTTTGAAATTTGAACGTGTAGTAGGGTATTTGGGGAGGGGGATTATTTTTTCAATTCATCCGTATCAAGGGGAATTGTTCGAGAGAGGGGAATTAATCGAGTAAATACGGTGTATGCTTTACAATAATATAAAATAAATTAAAATAGGTATCCAAAACGAGAACAAGAATTCAAAATTGGCGAATTTGTCGAAGTAAAGAATGAGAGCAATTTAACAGGCAATACAGAATGGTTATTAGCAAAAATTGTAGAGTTCGAAAATGAAAAGTATTTAGTTGAAATTAAAAATAAGCATCTTTATGGCAAATTATTTACCCGATATTCAAAAGATATACGAAAAATTGTTGATGACTTTCAGATTAACGAACTAGTTGAAATATGGAATTATGATAGATGGGTTTTAGGAAGAATATTAGGGAAAGAAGAGGGAATGTATATTGTTGGTATTGAAAGTGGGGAATTTTATGGGGTAATAGTTGGATGTTATCCAAATTATTTAAAAAAGCATGGTGAATTGGAACATTATGAAATTGATGAAATTGTTGAAGTAGTGAATATTGACAAAATAACAGGAGAAATTAAATGGATTAAAGCAAAAATATTAGAAATTAAGGGAGGAAATAATTATGTTGTAAAGATTGTAGAGAAATGTAGATTGAAAGGAAGTGAATTTACAAGAAATATTTGTAATATAAGGAAATTTAAAAGTGAAAATTTTCAAGCTGGTGAAGATGTTGAAGTTTATATTTATGATAAAATTAAAGACAAGACTGAATGGGTAAAAGCTGAAATATTAAAAATTAAAGATGGAATCTATATTTTGAAGGCTGGAATTGATATACTAAAAGAATATTATTCATTTAATTTAAGAAAGATTAAGTCTAAATAGAAAAAAGGAAATCTTGCAATATTTGAAGAAAAGAAAATTATACTAAGACAATTTTTTATATATAAATTTTATAAAAAATAAATGCATTTTATAAAAATCTTTAAACGTTTTTTGTTGTGGGCGTGCTTAAGAAAGAATTTATGTAAATGAATAAAATTAATCAACATGGTGGGTTGGATTGTGGCACGTCTGGGCTTATTCCATCTCCCATCCAGTAGCTCTTCCACAACTTTTCCATTATTTTGAATTATTTTAATCATTTGTTTTATTGAATCTATGTATTTATTTACAAATTTTATGGTCTGTTAGATTTAATAAGTTTTTTCTATCAATTTTTAATTTTGTGAATTCATTTAAATTATTTCAGAAATTTTTAATGCCATCATGTCTCTAATTTAATTTAATATTTCTATACAAAATTTGATAATATTTACCAATTCAATCCAGAGTTTAGGACTTATCTAGATACTAGAGTTTTCTAGATATTTCCAGTGATATTAAACTGAATCGTGTCTTGAGGATCAATTGCATCAAAACTAGAGGAGTGAAACGCCGAAGGCTTTTCTCTCTGCTAGTTCTATCAATTTCAAACCTGAATATTTCTTTGTTAATCCATTTTTTACAATAAATTAATTTTTATTTTTAGAATCTGATTGGAAACAATTAGCTAATGCAAAATTTGATTCCTACGAGAGAATAATTTTATCATCAAAAATATCTAATAGTTATTGTAATAGTAGACATTCAACAATACATTTTTGGGATTTTATTTCTTCTTTACGTTCTGCTTTTTTATTGATAAGTACTGTGGGTAAGTAATTACTAAATTGAAAGTAGAAAATTAATTAAAATAATTAATTGAAAGGGGTTTAAAAAAATAAAGTATTTGTGCGCTTTTCGAAAAATTAACTCCTCATTTTAGACTGTAATTCATCCTAAGTTACATTACCGCCCTTACAGGACTTTGTAATCGCTTTTTTAGGGTGATTCTGATTAAATACTTGTCAAACTGATAATTAAAATAAATTCCCCATAGTGACGGCATTATAACGGAAGTTGATTAATCGAAAACATTTTTGTATTCTTATTCTGGCCCAAATATGCATTTAGATCCTAGCTTTTAAATTCGATATCTAATTTCTTTTCTAAGGTAAAACCAATTGTTCTGATTTTAGTAGCTCTAAATTAAACTTTCGACAGATTCTCATCTTAATTTTTTAATAAAATAAAAATCAATTTATTAATTAATTCAAAAATTAATTAAAGGAGAATCTAATTTAAATAATCAAAAACAATTTTCTGGCCCTTTGATCCAATCAACTTCAATTTTAATTTCCTTATTTGGAATTCCATTATTATTAATTCATTTGGAACATTCAATTAAAGCAATTTATGCATTTTGTGAAGATAATTTTGAAAGGCCAAATTTGGCTATAATTTGGATATTTTTTGGAAATATTTTAATAATTACTTTAATTTTTGATATTATTTTAGAAGAAAATTTGGAATTTAATGAAAATGATGTTGATGGTGATGAAAAGGTAAGAAAATAAAAATAAATAAATATGGCATCCACTACTTTGATATTTGAAATTTTGAAAACTTGAAGTGAATTAAAAAATTATAAGTAAAAAATACCAAAAATTTTAAAATAAAAACTTTATTGTAAATATGGTGGTTATTGTATTGTGTGTAAATTAGAAGGCTAAATAGGAAATAGGAGAAATTCTCGTCTTATTATTGTTCCTTATTTTTAAAAATTTACTTCTTCCTTCCACAATGTTTTCGGGAATTCTTCCAACGTAGTGAAAGTAGAAGATTGAATAGTGAGGGGGACTTTAATTATTGGGATTGAGATCAAATTCTGACATGGTGGAGATATGGTTATTTCTGCATTTTTGCATTTTGTTTCAGTGGTCGTTCGGATGTACATTAGCCACCCTAATAATTAATTAACTTTAAAAAATAATTTTTTAAAATTTTTCCAGAATTACTTCTTTGATTTATTCTTTTCAATATTTCTATTATCATTTACGATATTCAAAAATACAAATTTAAATAAAATACCAATTTGGTTATTTCTCCCTTTTTGTTTATTTTTATTTTCTGTAAATGGATGCCTTTTAAAATATTTAATTGAATTATTACATAATTGGATGGCTCCACACGAATTTGCTTTTGCAAATGGATTTTGTGGGAAAGTTGAAAGGGCGGTTAGTGGTGTTGATATACAAATTGAGGAAATTAATAATGAGGTAAAAGGGGGGTTTTAAATAATTTTTAAGCTACGATAGATAGCTTACGAAAGCTAGCCCGATGATTTTCTGTTCCTTTATCTTAAATCTGATATTTTTCTAAATTAAAAATTTTCTAAAAGATTCGATTCATTTCAGTTTTTCAATTAAAACTAGTAACTTATCAACTTAAATTTTATGAATATTTTTTATGTTCGAAGTTTAAGTCACAATAATAAATAATTAATCAACCAATTTATAAGCGTTTACCTTCAAATATTACTTGCTATTCCTTAAAGCTCTTTTTTAAAATTTTTTCTTCAAAAAATATTTTTATTTATCTAGGAAGACACAAATTCTAAAAGAAATCAAAATTCTGAAAATGGAGTACCAACTTCTACATCCCCTCCACATTTTTCAATTGGAGGAGAAAATGAAGGAGAAATAGATCCAAACAACCCAACTACCAACCAACTTTTTGCTGCTTTATTGCGAAGAAAAAGCATTTCTACAATAGCTGAAGAAGAAGGAGAATTGCCTAATAGTCCTTAAAATTCTTTTAATTGCCTTTTTTGTAAAATTGTTTTTTAGAAAATTTTAGATGTTTTTAGTTTAAATTTTAAAATATATATATTAAATAAATTCTATTTGGCAGATAAAATGCAGATAAAAATTTTCGGTTCGGTTCCGGATATCTGAAGAATTTCAGGAACCGACAACCCTAGTCCTCAATAATGCTTTAGTTTACTTATTTACTTATTAAAATTTGCTTGCTCCCAATTACTTATAATAGTAACTTAATTAACTTTTTTTTCTTTTCCTATTTTTAAAATTATTTTTATTTTTCAAAAATTAAAAAAAAATAATTTTATTCGGAAAGAAATTGTAAATTAAAAAAAAATTATGAAACAATTGTTTTAACATTTAAGTAGGCAGGTAAATCAAAGCAAAATATCTATTCCTTCAAAAATATTCGGAAACTAAATGTTTTGAAAAATTAAAATCCGCAAATTTCGGCGCGCCAAAAAATGAGGTCTGTCAGGTTGAATATTACCTTGACTTACCAAAATATTTAATTATTAATGACACTAAATAATTAACCTTTTCCTTCTACACATTTAATATATTTAACATTTTCATCATTAATTAAATTAACAAATCCATTCCCCTTAATACATTCACCAATTGTCTTGTTTGTACTTATACATTTATTTTCACAACATTTAAAATTATTATTATAAGTAAGGTCAATTTCTTTCCATTTATTTTCAATTTTAATAAAATTCTTAAAAAGCACGAATCACTAATTATTAAAATAATTAAACATACCAAAGGCTTCTCCTTTAATTTTTCCAAAAAATTTGTTAAATCCTCATTCTCTGTGTTAAATAACCCATACACCTTTTTTTAAATATTTTTTAAATGACGTTTTCATTAAAGTTTAAACTTTGACCGGATTTACTGGCTTTGATCCCGAAAATTCGGTCCGGATAAAAATTTTTAAAGCCCAAAATCGGGTCCAGCATTTTCCAAATTTAAACTCTAATTTTAATTTTTAAAAATTTATTTTTTAATTTACACCTTTTTAATTTGTTCTTGCAACAAATTTATTTCCTCATCCTTTTGCTTGTTATCAGATTTTATTTTTTTAATTTTCTAAAATTTATATTAAAATTTAAATAATTAATTTAAATATAACCTCTTTCTTTTCCTTTAATTTATTTTCAAGAAAAATATTTTTATATTCAATTATTTTCTTTTCGACCAGAAAATTATTTTCCACTTTAATTTTTTCATTAAATTCTCTCTAAAATTATTTTAAAAATAAATATTTAATTTAAATATCCCAAACAAACTTCTTTTAATTTATTTTCAAGTAAATGATTTTTCTTTTCTAAATTTAAACTATTTTCTTTTTCTTCGATATATTTTATTTGAAGATTGGCAAAATTATTTTGAAGTTTTATTAAATAATCGCTTTGACCTGGCTTAAACAGAAATTTTATTGGAAAAATTCCGTCATATGTCCCGGAAACCGATTCGGACAAACGATATGTCATTCGAAATAGCTCACCGAGCTGAGTCGAACGACACCAAAATTAGCTTCGGGACTCAACTATGGGCCGAGATATAAGTCCTCGAAAATCGAAAAACCATAAGGGGGAGTAAGCTGATTTTTGGGGTGAAAAATTCGATTTTACAAATGATAGCTCATTCGAAAGAGTTCTTCGAGCTGAGTCGAATGACACCAAAATCACCGTGATTGAACAAGACTAGACAAAGTTTGACACAAAAAACAAACATAAATCTATGGGGCGTCGGCGAGGCGCTTGTGCAAAGCTCCGCGCTTCGAGCGGAGTTTTGTGGTCAACGGTCGCTGGGTTCTGGGCTCGTAACATAAACCTATGCCTATCTTAGCTTCTGTCAGCATGTCTGGATTACTCCGAAGCAGCAAAACCCGCACGTAGGCCAAAGGTAAGGAGCTTGAACAAATGCTCATAACTTTGTCAAATCAATTCAGATTTTGTTAATTTTGGTGTCATTCGACTCAGCTCGAAGAGCTCTTTCGAATGAGCTATCATTTGTCCGAATCGGTTTCCGGGACATATGACGGAATTTTACCATTTTTTTTAATTTTTTAATTTACTATTAATTCCAAATCACAATCTGATAATTCTTCTTCAGACATTTTGAAAGAATTTAATTAAGACAATTAAATTTTATTTAAAATGAAATACTAATTGTGAGAAATCAAAAAAAAAATTAATTAAAAATTGTAGACTTTTCTTAATTTTATTTTTAATTATAAAAAGTTTGTAATTAAAGAAAAAATATAAGAGAAAAGTCTGTTTTATATATTGCTAGACTTTAAGCCTAGAGACAATTTTTTGAAGATATTTTTGTTTGGGAAATATGTATGTTTTTATTTGTTTAAAATAAAAGATAAAAAATGTTTTGAGGGAATATTTTGAATTATTTAAGTACTTTTGAAAGAATCAAGGAATGAAAGTCTGACAGCTAGAGGCAATTCAGATGTAATAAACTTATTTTTTCATCTTTTTAATCATTATTAGATTTTATTTTTCGAATTTTCTAAAATTTAATTTAAATAATTTTAAATTAACTTTTAATACCGTAAATCCTCTAAAATAGCCCCCGGGGGCTATTTATTTCGATCGACCTCTAGAGGGGGGCTATTTTAGAGGAAATACGGTACATAGAATTAAAAAATTTCTTTTATCTTTTTATGGTAAATTATATACCTTTCTATACATAGAGCTCTTCGAGCTGTGCTGGATGACATGAAAATCACCGAAATCTGACTTAATGCAACGAAGTTAAGACTGTTTGTTTTAATTGCTTAGAGCGACGAAAAAAGCTTTTCCAGATAGAAAGTTTTTAATATATTATATGTAATTAACTTTTGAGAATTTCCCACTATTCTTTTCCTAAGTTCATTTTCTTTTTATTTTAAAACATCTTTTCTTTATTTTTCAAAAATATTTAAAAAATAATTTTGTTTAAAAAGAACGTGTAAAATTTAAAAAAAATATAAGTCGATTATTTTAATTGATAAAAAGGAAATCAAAACAAAATCAAAGAAATTCGTTCAATAAAACTTGGGAATTAAATGTTTTGAAAAATCATAAATAAAAGGTTTGGCCTCCAAATTATTTCCAAAATTCGTCTCAACAGAACAACAATTTAATATAATATATGGTTTATAAGAGTCATTATTTTCATTTAACAATATTGCTTTGCCTTTAAAAAACAATTTTTTCAAAATTTATTTAATTATTACCAATTTGTTTCCCATTTTGAGTAAAGAAAATATAGGGAACACCTTCAGATGGATAAATTAATCCACATCCAAATATATCATTATTATTCCAACAAAATATTGAAAGTTTAAAAATTTTACCCTCTTCATTACAAATTGAAGCACAATTTGCCCCAAATCTAATATATTTATTATCAGCACACTTTTTAAAACCAATCACTATATGATTATTTACTCCTTCCATTTTCATACATTTAATCTCAAAATAAAATACAGAATAATTAATGCAGTTTTGAGGTTTTTTGAATGAATTTTCAGTATAAATTAAAGAATCTTTGTTTACACCTAAAAATATTTAATTATTAATGACACTAAATAATTAACCTTTTCCTTCTACACATTTAATATATTTAACATTTTCCTCATTAATTAAATTTATAAATCCATTTCCTTCAATACATTCACCAATTGTCTTGTTTGTACTTATACATTTATTTTCACAACATTTAAAATTATCAATATCAATTTCTTTCCATTTATTGTTAATTTTAATAAAATTCTTTAAATTACCAAATATTTTTTTAAAAAATAAATAAACTAACCAAAGGTATATAATTTATATTTTTTAATTGTTCATTCTCATTTATTAAATCAGTAGTGCTTTTGTTAGATAACTCATTTGCCTTTTTAGAAATCAAACAAATTATTTTTAAAATTTACTTAAATTATTTTTACTTACCTTTTTAATTTGTTCTTCCAACAAATTTATTTTTTCATCCTTTTGCTGATTATCAAATTTTATTTTTTGAATTTTCTAAAATTTATATTTAATACATATTTAAATAATTATTTTAATATAACCTCTTTCTTTTCTTTTAATTTATTTTCCAGAAAAATATTTTTATTTTCAATTTCTTTTATTTTTTCATTAAATTCTTTCTAAAATTATTTTAAAAATAAATAATTTAATTTAAATAATCCCTAAACCTCCTTTTCTAAATAAAAAACTTTCTTCTCCAAATTTAAACTATTTTCTTTTTCCTCAATTAATTTTGTTTGAAGACTTTGAAATTTTATTAAATAATCGCTTTGATTTGGCTTAAACAGAAATTTTATTTTATTTTTAAATTTATTTTTTTAAAATTTACTATTAATTCTATATCAATATTTGATATTTCATCTTCAGTCATTTTGAAAGAATTTAATTATTTTAACAGAAAATATAAACTCCTAAAAATCAAAAAATTAATTTAAAAAAATTAGAGACCTTTCCTTAATTTTATTTTTTATTATATGTTTGTATGTAAAAAATTTGTATATAGTTAAAGAAATTATAAGAGTAAACTCTGTTTATATATTGCAGGACTTTTAGCCTAAAACAATTTTTTGTAAGGAATTTATTTTTGAGAATATTTTTGCCTGGGAAATTGTTTTGAGGGAATATTTTTAATTATTAAATACTTTTGAAAAAAATCAAAGAAAAACAAAAGATTTCAAGAAAAACAAAAGATTTATAAAAATCAAAAGATTTCTTTCAGAATTATTAAATTTTAAACTTTAATTCAAAAAATAATTTAAAAAACAAATTTAAATATTTTCTTCTTCAGAAGCCTCAATTCTAGCCAAAAGAGCTTTTAACGCCGTTTCTCTCAATTGTTTTTGTTTATTCCCTTCTTCTGCTCTTCTATTACGTTTTATTTTATTTAAATTATTACAAATATCCTCATTTTTATTTAATTTAATAATTAATTTTGTAAATAAAAAACATTGAGAATTTTTATTTTTTCTTCTTTTTCTTTTAGTTATTGGATTTCCTGACAAAGAAAATCCTATTGAACGATTATTAAAATATGTAGAGTCGAAAATTGAATGTCCAGAAGTTGATAATCTCTCATGAAAATGGCAAAAGCTTGACTTAGTTGAAGGAAGGGTTGTCTGGAAAAAATAAAGAAAATTTTTTATAATGTTTTCTTTGAAAGGAAGGTAATAATGAAAAAAATTTTTTTGAAGTTTTTAATTTAAATCACAAAGTTATATCTCAAAAATTAATAACAAAAAACAATAATTTCCATACAATTTTATCCCTAAATCTACTAAATAAATTTACTAATAAATTTATTGACCAAAAATTATAAAATTTTAAAAATGTTAGTTAACACTACAGACCGGACTTGAAGTGTAATACGAGAATCGAGATCTCGAAAAAAATCTCGATCTCGATAACCGAGATTTTAGATCGAAATCTCGTCTCGGTCCAATCTCTAGTTAACACAGGGATATCTGCACCAAAATTTTTTTGTTTTAAATAATTCCTTTTACCAATATTATAATCCCAAAACAAAACTTTACCCTAACTTGTAGACCTTCCTTCCTTCCAAAACAAATATATTTTCCACTTTTAAAGTGTTTCAAAATAAATTGTCCTTTGCCTGTCCAATCTTCAGAAACAGTTTCAGGCAGAAAATATGCTTTAAAGGTTCATTTGTTAATTTAAATTTAAAATTACTTGAACATTTATCATCCTCTTCATTATTTCCATTACCCAAAATTTTATTTATTTTTCCAACTTTTTGTATTTTAACAAAATCATTAGTACATAAATTAAATAAACGCCAAATTGTAACAAAATTTTCTTCTCCTTTTCCTTCTTCTGATTTTTCAGAATTTTTTAATTCTTTAATTATTTCATTTTCCCATTCTTTTCTTCTTTTTTCTCTTAAATTATTTATTTGACGCCGTTTAATTTTTTTATTATTTAAAATTGTTTTATCATCTACTAAATTGTTATTGTTGTTATTGTCATCAGCCTCTAATCCAAGTCTTGATATTCTAAAAAAAATTTATAGGGGTTAGGATATTTTTGATAAGAAATAGAATTATGTTTGTGCTTGAGATTTTTACTTGTTCCCAAAAATTTTAGTTAATAACGAAAATTTGGAAGAGTATAGGCCTTAAAGATTGTAGGGGATTTAATTGAATCTTCGGCAAAAACGTTGAAATTTTGTGGAAAATGCGAAATATAAACATAACTTTTACCAAGGTGAATAAGTTCCAAATATTTTTCCTCCGTAAAAAGTTAAGTTTTGAAACTCGAAACTTCATAAGAATTTATTTTATCGCTAGATCAACATAATTTTTAGAAAAACATTTTATTTTTTGTTTGTAATTTTTAATTAGATAAATAATTCAAAAATTCAAAAAAATATTTTAAAGATATCGCATACTTGTCAATTAATTCTTCTTCAATTTTTTGATTACTTTTTTGTTTATTTTGTTGTTTTATTGTTGCAAAAACAACAAAATTAAATAATTTTGTTGTTTCTTCTTTTTTATTTAATTTTTGATTTAAATTGAATTTTGGGAAGAAAGTAAGAAAAATACAAAAAATAATTAATAAATACCTAAAAATTATAAAAAAAACTTTGGAAAATCTAAAAATTAAAGGATTAGTAATCTTTGTGGATAATTAAGTTAAATTTGTTTATAAAATAATTTCCTCATTTTTTTCTTATAAAATTTATTTTTTTGAATGACATGAATTTTTGTCAAAATTTTAATATCCAAAGGGTTTACATTACCGTAAATACTCTAATAGAAGCCCTGGGCTTATATTTTTAAATGGGTCTCCTCAGGGCTTCTGCAAGAGGCTGGGCTTCTGTTAGAGTATTTACGGTAATTTATTTTTTCATAAAATATTTTAATTTAATTTTTTTTAATAATTTCAATTAAACTTTTTTTATTTAAAAAAATATAATATTTATAGACTAACTAACCTTTGATATTTATTTTTGGACAACAAGCAACAAAAATTTTCCATTATTTTTATTTCCTTTAAAATAATATTATTTATTTAAGTATTTCCAATTTTTGAATAAAAATAAAATTAAATTTAAAAAATATTTATTTATTTTGTTGCAAAAATAAATTTATATTTTCTATTATTATTTTAATTTTTTGCCTCACCCCCTTTTCTAATAAACCCCTTTTTTCCTTTACATATTTTGTAGAATTAGGTATTTTTAATATTATATATCCTCCTTTTTCGTTTAAGCAAAAGCTTTGTAGATTGAAAATTGCAAAAAAATTTTTCTAAAATTAATTTTCAAGAAATCGCTCTGTCGAGGTTCGGGATAAAACATTGGAAGTTATTAAATTTTGTGTTAATATTGTCAATAGAGTTATCTAGATTTTTTAAATTTCCTGAGAATTTTTGATTTTTTATTGACTTTTTTTCAGAAATAATAAATTAAAAATCGAGATTTTTATAATCGAGTTAGTTAACAAAATGAAGCAAGCTTTTGCTCAAAAATTTTTAAATTTGATATGTTTATGTCAGCTAATGTAAAGATTTTAAACAGAAATTAATTAATTAAAAATATTTTTATTTAAAAAATTAATTTACAATAAAAAATTGAAAAAAATGATGATTTTTCATTGTAATGTATTTGTACTAATTCCCACCTTGAAATAAATATATATATTTTTTTATTTTTTTTATTTTTCTTCACAAAATCCCTGCCAAGGACTTTTGTGGGGTAAAGAAGAAGAAATAATTATCCTCCTCCCCCCCCTTTCTTTTATTTTCTTTTAATTTCTTTTTCTTCCTCATATTCTTCTCTCCGTTTTTCTTCCAAATTATTTTCCATTCGATCTGCTTCAGCAAAAGAGCAACGAACCGTTTTGGATTGGATTTATTTTTAAGATTGGATTTATTGTAAGGGAAGAGGAAGAAAACTAGAAAAAATAATAAAATTTAAACAATATTTTGTATTTAGGTAGGTAAGAGTTTTTAATGGAAATATTATGGAAATAAACAAAGAATGTTAAAATATATTTAATATAAATTCTAATTTTTTTTAAATTTAAATTTTGAGAAATTCTGAAATTTTATTTTTAATTGTGGATGAGTGAAAGTGAAGTGATTCCGTCCCTTATAAAAATTTATCTAACAAATAAGTGGTTTAAAATTCTGAAATTTTACACAAATATTTTGTCAACTAACTTTTCGAAAAATTTCAGAATTTTTAATAAAGTACCTATTTCAGAGTTATAATAAAAGATTGAAAGTGAATGTAAACTTTCTAAGATTCAACATTTTGACATATTTTCTATAATAATTTGTGAAATACCTTAGTAGAAAATTCTGAAATGTTTAAAGTGGTTAGGTACTAATGTTGCGGATATCTAAACAAAATTTTAAAATTTTAGATATCTTTTTTTAAGTATTTTAAAGACGAACAACGTTGACATTATTAATAGAGAGCGGATTTTTATTGATAAAAAATCGCAAAATATGGCCATAAAATATTGAAATAAATGGGCAAAATATTGACAAAAAAGGCCAAAAATTTGTGAAATATTGAAATAAATTTTCGTGTATTCACTAGCAATAAGCCAAAAAACGTTGAAATTTAACAAAAAAAAGTTAGTAAGTTTTTAAAATTGCATATTAGCTTTATAGTTTGACGAATTGGGTAATTTTACTCTCTTAGGCCTTTTGAGATTGACGAAATGAGGATGTGACATTTTGTGGGCTTATCCACTCGACGTACTCCAAGTGAAAGTACAAAAAGTGCAAGTACAATCTCCCAGAAGAATTACCCTATATAAGCCAGAATTCCTAATTTTCAGCGCCGCAGGCGAAAATTTTGTGAATTTTTATTGTCATGCGGCCAAATTTCTTCACTTTTTTGCTAAAATTTATGAAAAATCCCAAAATTTTGATAAAAATATGCAAAAATATTGAAATAATTTGCAAAAAGTGCCAAATATTGAAATAAATGGAAAAATGGAAAAATATTGAAATATATTGAAATGTATCTTTGTTCAAAATCATAATATCAAAAAACTAATGGTATATTTGGGCTTTTCTCGACATAATATATCCAGGAAAAAAAAATATATTTCAATAAGAATCCGCCCTCTAATTATTAAGCTCTATTAAAAATTAATTTTAAAATTTAAAAAATGTTTTTTTTTTATTTTAAAAAATTTTACATTAAATTTAGTTGATGTATTTATATTTTAAAATAAACATATTAATTTTTAATTTTATAAAATTAATAATTTATATATTTATTTTGTAACATACTATAATTTCTGTTTTAGTTAGAAAAACAAAATTGAAAATTATTTTTTATAATAATTGGTTTTTGAATTTTAAATTATTTTTATTGTTTACGTTAAAATATTTTTTGGCAAAACAAAAGAAAATTTACATATAATTTTGAGTTAATAATTTTTAAAATTAATATTTTAAAACTAAGAAAAGTTTGAATATTATTAAACATTTTTTTGTTTGGGCGAAGGATTGTTTTATAACTCCAAACAAAACAGATTTCTGATCTTTTTAAAAACAATTTAATGAACTCTGTGGCTAACCTCCCCCCCCCTCAATTTTTCTTTTAGACGTTTAAAGATTAATTTAAATTATTTAGATTATAATTTAAAAAAATTAGTTTTTAAAATAATTTACAGTAATTTTTCCTTTTAATTCACATCATTATTAGCCAACTCACTAGCCAACTCATTTGCGCAAAAACACTAATTAAATTTTAGAAAAAATTTTTTTTAATTGTTTGGGTGTGTTTAAATTAAATTTAAAATATTTACGTTATTTAAAATATAATTTAATTTTTTAATAAAAAATGTCATTTGCCACTATTTTACAAAAAATTACGGAAAGGAAATTGCGGATAAATTTTTGAATTTTTGGCCTAAAAATACTATTTTGCAGGTATTGCTTATTTATTTGGGGAGTTTTCTTGTTAACTAAGAAAAAAGTTTGTTTTAAATTTCAAGTCAAGAAAATTCCGTGATGTCCGTTCCAATATGTCAGTCTCCCTAAATTTTTCTCCCAAAATCTCCCCAAATCTTCCAAAAACTTTTTCCCTAGAATTGCCCAATTATTTTCTCTCTAATTTAATTTATCCTTTTTCTAAAAATAAATTTATTTTCATCATTTCCTGATATTTACAAAATTTAAAAAAACATAAAGTAAATACCTAAAGGAATCTAAAAGTCCGCAAGTTCCGCTTAAGCTTAATACCATTTTTTTCCCATTTTTTAACTAAAAAAGTAAATATATTTGAGTATATTTCAATAAAAAGTTTAATCAAATCAACTTTCCTCCTCCTCCCCTTTTTCTCAATTTTATTTTACTTTTTTTCTAATTTAATTTTAAATAATTTTCTAAGAAATTTTATTTATTTATTTAACTCCCAAAGGTAAATAAGGGACACAAAATCCCTCTCATTTCCTTTTTTCTTCAAGTTATTTTAAATAAAACTCTCGTTTCATAGGTGATAAACGAATTGAGAGTGGCTCTTAATTATTTTAAATAATAATTTTTTAAATTTAAAAAATAAAATCAGGTTTTTAACTCCTTCTTGTCCGCTATTTACTACAATTGGATAATAATAGATATCCCTTGAACAGAAAGTTACTAAAAAATAATATGGGCAGCTTATAATACATACAGCTAGCAGGAACTTCTGAGGATATTTTGTCAATGAACCTTTACCAAATAATTTTAAATTTCCCTGCCTTTTAGGTAAAAGATTGAAGGAACAATACCCTACTCACTTCCCTTAATTTATTTCTTAGATTAATCTTTTTGTTTTTAATTTTTAAATTAAAAAATTTTTCAATTTTTACCCGATATCCGGCAAAATAAAACACAAAGAACATTTATAATTAAATAATCCAAAATAATCCTAGAAATTTGGTCATTCAGTTAATTTTGGAATTCTTTTATCTTTTTCTCAATTTTATTTATATTTTGTTTTTATGTGCAAATTAAAAAATAAAAATTAAATTTTAATTTCCTCGTTTAAACAAATAAAACACACAATCTGTGCCCTTTTTTCTAATTTTGTATTTAAACAATTGGTTTTTGAAATAATTTTTTTTCTAAAATGGCAATTTCCGTTAATGGCAACTCCCCCATTTTTATTGTTTATTTAAATAGAGCTTGACTATCCAAATTATAAACATTTTTATAAATTTAGTAGTTTGGAAAACAGAAGTGGAATTTTTTTCCGAATTTTTGCCACTTCTATTGGCATCACTTTTCATTTTGATTCATTTAACGATTAGTAACTGAAAAATATTTAAAACTCTTTCCTTCAAATGATTATAAGCTCAGCATTATTTTAGTTTTCAAATTAGGATGTGGCTAAAAATGAAAATTTTCATAAATTAAATGAATTTATTCAATTCAATAAGTTCTCTCTCTCATCTTGCCGTTCCATCTTAACAAATTTTTACTATATTTATTTTTAAAATAAATCTCCATATTTTGCAAACACTTTTTTGTTTGTTTATATTTTTTTCCGAATTTTTTTCAGTAAATATTTACGTTACAGTCTTCTACTAATTATCAAAAAATGTCGTCTCTTAGCAGCAACAAAAAAGTTTCATTCGGCATCTCTTTAATTTTTGTTTTATTGGCAATTTGTTCTGCATTTCCTGGAAGACATTCTAGCGATTTTCAAACGGTATTTTTAATAAAGAGTTTTTTGTATTTTTTATTTAAAAATTATTTTAAATATTTTTTTGTCTTCATGCAAGCTTTAAATATTTTTATTTAAATAATTTACATATATTTAATGAAACCAAAAGATTAAAATAAAAATTTAGTCCCATTTAAATAAAAAAATTTCTAATAATTAATAAAATAACTAAGATTCCAATTATAATTAAAAATGTTTTAGAGAAATTATATCCTATTTATTTTCACTGACCAAATCAAAAATCCTCAAAAATTCTTTAAAAATGAATTTTAATTTACATTAAAGTTTCCCTGAAACTGGAGTTTAAGATAAGTTGATTGCTTAAAAATAAGAGTTTAAAGTTTTGAAAGAGGGACGATAAATTATTAAAAACTGAAAAGACTTGATAAAATAAATATTAAATCAAAAAATCTCTATATAATTTCATAAATAAATATTTCTGTCATAAAAATTAATTTTAATTAAAAAATTTTTTTTTATTTTCCAGCGTTTTTTCATTCCCGATTCTTCCTTGGCTGCCAATCTTTTAGCTGGCCCGCCACAATTCGTGCCAGGTCCATCAATGCATCAACCAGTTCTTGCTTTACGTCCACCTTTTAAACGTTATTTTGATTCGCTAGCTGGGCAATCTCTTGGAAAACGATCAGCCCCGCAATTTGAATATAATATTGAAGAAAAAAGAAAATAAAAAAAAAGAGAAAAAAAATAAATTTAAAATGATATTTTTTTGAATTTATATATTTTAATTAAATGTTTGAAATTATTTGGAATTAAATAAAAGAGAGAAAAAAATATTTTGAAATTTTAGAATAAATTTTTTGGTTATTTAATTTGTATTTTTAATTCATCTTTTAAAATTATTTAGAACCATTCCTACTCCAAGAATATCATTTATAATACATATGATGATTACTTTTACAGATTGGCCATTCAATTTAGATAACATTAAAACTTGATTTTTGTGTTTGCATCCGCTCTGTACAAAATCCGCAGTTAGAAGCAGGGATGATCAATCGAAAAGTTGTATTCGGCCCAAATCAGGGGTCGATCGGATGACTTTCGATTTCCGACACCTTGGTTATCTTTGTAAGAACTAATAATGTATAAAAAATATCCACCTTGAATCTTTGAAGAAAATAGAGAGAACTTTTATTATTTTTACTTAATTTGTAAAAATACATTCTTCATTTTATTAAAGTAAAAGATCTTCAGCTTCTGTATTGTTAAACCTTTGAATTTCCGACGACACCAGACACCAAAAATTTAATATAAACTTCCTGTTAATTCCATTTCCGAATTTATAAAAATAAAATATCATTTAGAAATATTTTTTAAAAATTAAGAAATATTCAAATAAAAATATTTTTTCACTTCCTCCTTTGAAAAGGGCAAATATATTGTGTAATTGTTAATATAAAATATAAATTTTATTTATCATTATTCTATTTTTTAAAATTTTGTTAGAATTTAACTTAAAAATCTGTTCAGAAAATAATTAAATTTTTGTTAAAGAAATTTTCTTCGGAATTTTTTTTCTTCAAATTTTTCTCCTTAAATTATACCCAAACTCTTCTTAAATATTATGTTAAATAATATATTTATTATTTTAATAATTCTACAGTCTTTATTTATTTTTCCTTTAAATTCTTCAGGTATTTAATTTAATTAAATAAAAAAAGTTTTGAATTTTAAAAGGCTTTGATTTGGAGAATGAAATTACAGACTTTCTTCTTCAAAAAAATACTTTAGAAGAATTAAATTCTTTGTCCCCTTTTGAACATTGTTTTCGAGAAAGTCTTCCTTTTCTTAATGAAAAAATAAATAAAATAATTAATTATTTTCGTGAAGTTTTTAATAAAAATAATTTAAATGAATTAATTAAAAATCCAAAAGAAAATTTCGAACAAATTGAAAGAATTGATGATACTATAGGTTTTGGACAAAAAGAAGTTTTGGACAATTTTTTGGGAATTTTATTTTGGGAACGTTCAATGGGGAAACCACGAGAAAAGTTTAATTTTAAATATTTAAATTTGATAAAAAAAACTAAGAAAATTAAGGAATTCCTTTTACAGTCGGATCTTTTTTAAAAATAAATTAAGAGTTGATTTCTAATCTTTTTGTCATTCTCGCTTCCAATCTATGTAGAAAATAAAATTATTTAGATGACATTTTTGGATATTAATTTTTTATATATGGGGAGCAGAGGTGGGTCGGAATTCCGATTTTCGACGTTTTTTCCTTCCGATTTCCGAGTTCCGACTTTTGAGCCCGTTCCGAGTTCCGGCTCTTCCGATTTCCGATATGTACCTCTGACTGTTCCTACCCACCTCTGATGAAGAGCTGCCTAAACAAATAACCTCAATATGTAATACTCGATTCAAGATAAAAAATTCAACCCAAAGGGTATATCTGTAATTGTGGTTAAGGAATTCCTATTAAATTTTTATTAACAAATCTGTCAAGTTAATTTCATTCATTTTTGGATATTAATTTTTCTTTAAATATTATTTATCTGATAAACATTTTAAAAAATAAGGCTAGACTATCGCTCAGCAACACAACAAAAAACATGTTTTTCTAGTGTAATAAAATGCGCTGAGTACAAATATCACTATAAAAGTGCTCAAAACGGGGATCAATAGCATTTTTTCCCGGATTTTCGGACCCCTGAAAATCCAAAACCATAGGGGGGACCAAGCTGATTTTTGGGGTCAAAAATTCGAATATGCAAATAATAGCTCATTCGAAAGAGCTCGTCGAGCTGAGTTGAATGACACCAAAATCAACGAAATCTGACGTGAATGGACAAAGTTATGACCGTTTCTTTTTACCCCTTCCGCGAGGTTTTCGCGGAAAAAAGTTTTTGCCGCTGCGGAGGAAGCCGGGCATGTCGAGCGGAACGACGGCCGCCGCTTCGCTACGGTCGCCGCGAGCGAAGCGAGCACGACCGCAGCGAAGCACGGCCATCGTGTAGCGAAGACCATGCCCGGCCTACCCTCCGTAGCAGCACAAAAACAGTTTTTCCAGCGAAGATTCTGTTGGTCATAACTTTGTCAAAAATCATCCAATCGAGCTGATTTTGGTGTCATTCAACTCAGCTCGACTAGCTCTTTCGAATGAGCTATTATTTGCATATTCGAATTTTTGACCCCAAAAATCAGCTTGGTCCCCCCTATGGTTTTGGATTTTCAGGGGTCCGAAAATCCGGGAAAAAATGCTATTGATCCCCGTTTTGAGCACTTTTATAGTGATATTTGTACTCAGCGCATTTTATTACACTAGAAAAACATGTTTTTTGTTGTGTTGCTGAGCGATAGTCTTACCAAAAATAAATTTAACACTTAAATTTTAGTAATTGGAAAATCAAAACAAAAGAAGCTAACAAAAAAATAAATAAATGTGTAAAAAAACGTTTAAAAGCAATAAATAATGGAAGTTGTTCTTTATTTGTTTTAAATAAAGGTTATGAGATTGAAAAGAAGCTTAAAAATTTTTATATGGAATATACAGAATTTTATTGGGGAGTTTATAAAAATGAAGAAAATAATAAAAATAATTTTTTGAAAAAAATTTTGAGGTTGTAAGTATTTTTTTTAATTTTCCGAATTCCGTCCAATGTGTTTAAAGTAGAGAGACTAGGAATTATAAGAGAATCGACTTTTTGCCGAAGAATTTTAAAATTAATTAAAAAATAAAATTATTTAGATTGGAAGCGAGAATGACGAAAAGAGAATTGAATTATCATTCATTATTGAAAAAATGTATATGTGAGAAGATTGTTAATGATGAATTATGACAACAATAAAATGACATATAAAAATGATTTTTGTATTCTTGTGAAATAAATTTTCACTTAAAAAATTTTTTTTAAAGTATTTTGTTAGTTTCCATTTAACAAAATTCTTGGAATTTTGAAACACAAATTTCGAATTGATTTTAAAATAGGCAGATGTAAGCAGAAAAACATTTTAATCAGTTTGTCCAAAGCTTAAGTAGACAACAAAAAAATGTAATTTATTTGAGATTTTACCACACAAATTTATTCAAACAATATAGGTATTACATTAAATCTTAAGAAATATCTACAACAACAACCACACATTATATATGTACAATAATTACAAACAAAATATATATACATACAACAATAATACTCATATTTCAAACATCCTTTATTCTACCCATTCATATCTTCCTTTCAAATGCCAGGGAAGATTCTTGGTTGCTCAATTTCGATAGCACGGTGCACAATTGTAGGATCTTTCTAAAAGAAAATTATGTCATTAAACAAATTAATTTAATCGAGGCTAATTTCCCACCTTCCAACTGAACGGCTCGGCCAACTGTTCCTGACTCAGATTTGCAAGGGCAGCCTTCAGAAGAGTCGAAATTTGGAAGTAGTCGACTTTTGTCTTGGAGGAGTCGATGGACTTTAAGATCTCGTCAAACGTGTCAGGCATATTAGACAGCAGCAGATCACGTCCCAATTTGCGGCAGTGGATCTTGAAGTCGAGAGTAGAGCTGTGAGGAAGTTTGTCCCAAGGCAAAGCACCTGTAAAATTGTGAAATAAATTGGTTTACAAAATTGGTAAATCTCAAAAAATTTACCGTTAAAGAATTCATGGCACATATAGAACCAGGATTCGATATCGTCCTTCGGCTGGTACTCCACACGACTGTAATTCGAAATCGGCCTGTAGGCATCAGTGCCCAATATTGGACACGCTCCGGTTGGACGTGACTTTTCCTGACGCTGCCGAGCCAATCCAAAGTCGATAATGAAGACTTGGTCATCCATCTTCGATTGAGGCAGTCCAACGACGAAATTACTCGGTTTAATGTCCCGATGCATCCAATTTCGATCATGGAGTGACCATATGCGCGCAAAAGTTTCCAGGCAAAGTTTGAGTGCATCAGCTTGAGTTAAGCTCTGATTGGGTAGCGAAAGTCTAATTCGGTTTAAGTCGGTGCCTAGACGCTGGATCACAAGAACACGGCTGCCGTCGGACGTCTGGAAACGGTCGTAGAGTTCCGCGAAGCCACAAACGCCTTTGCAATCAAGATAAACGCGAGCCTCAATGCCCAAAGTTCTCCTGTTTAATAAAAGAAAGGAATTTAGATTTTAGAAATTTTAGCCCTAAAACTCACTTCTTTTCGTTGTGAGCTTCAACTTTCGCCATACACTCATGTGCCGGATTCTTTTTGTGACGCACAAAGTAGACTCTGGAGAAAGGTCCAAAGTGGACGAGACGAAGCGGACCATATCCAACACGCATGATGGCAAACAAGTCATTGTCACGCACTGATGGATCTGCTCCTTCTGGCACTGCAAGCTTGTCGATGTTCACGCTTCCCTTCTCTTCTTTACCACTTGCTTGCTCCTGAGGCTGCTGCTTCTCGAAGCTTGCATCCGGCGCACTTGGAACCTGTAATTAGCTTTGTATGTATTAGATGAAATGGACTCGCTTAAGAGAAACTAGCCTGTTTGGCCTGATAGAGCGTCTCGTTCTCCGCCGTCGGCTGCGCTCTTGTAGACAAGTCAACGTAGGCGGACCGATCGAAACTCGGCTGCTGTATCACGTCGGCTGAGTTGGTAGGTTCGGCTTGACCGCCGTCGACGCAACAAGGGCCAGCATGTTCGGGCGCAGTAGTCTGCTGTTGATTTTGTGATGCTGGATTCCACGCGGCCGCAGGTGCGCCTAAGTTGACGTAGTCGGAGTCCATTGAACAGAAAAAAGCTGGCAGATTGGGTGTATTGTCGATGATGGTTGTCCGATGATAACCCGGTTGCTTTTATACACTAAGTAGAAGCGTAACTGATAAAACAAGGCCTTCTTAGTATAAAAAGTGAACAAATAGACTAACTGAGCGGCACAACTCACTCATCATGGCACCGCGGAAGGAGGACTCTCGTGGACGTCGACGCAGCAGGAGATCCATCGACAACAGGCGTTGTTCTGTCGGCAACAGGATGGCAACCGCCGGCAACCATCGTCGAACAGCTCAAGGACGAAGTGCATCCAGAGGGAGGACGGCAGGTGCTCAGCAATCCATGGTACGGGGAGTCAGGACGCAGCGTCGAGTCGCAGCATCGAGAGCCGCAGTTGAGCCTTTGCCGGACGAAGAACGACAACGGTCATCAACAAATTCGCTCATACAAGAACAGAATGCTGCTCAGCGATGGTTTCAAGGTGCTTTTTTTGAATTTTGCAAAATTTGTTAAAAAACTGATTTGTATTTTTATATTTAGTCGTCAATCAGGAAGATGTCAGAGGTGTTCGTCAACAGTACGCCATAGATCTCCAGCAGTACAAGCGACCCGGCGGGAAATACCAGGCTTTCAATCGAGTGGAGAGCGAGGCTTTGGGCCTAAACCGCTATGAGGATGTCCAACTGCTGGACCATTCGCGGGTCGTCTTGAAAAGAGCCGGCGGGATAGACTACATTCATGCATCGCACGTAGACGGTGGGCCTTTTCCAATGATCTGTACCCAAGGACCTCTGGACAGGACGATCGGCCACTTTTGGACAATGGTTGCAGAAAACAATTGCGCGGTAAGACTTAAATTTTTAGCTGAATATCAACTTTTAAAATAAATTGTTCACTCAATTTCAGGTGATCGTTCAGCTCTGCCAGTACGTCGAGGATGGGCGGAGAAAGTGTGCCGACTACTTTCCCCAGGGGAAATCGACCAAATTTGGCAACGTCACAGTGGAACAAATGAGCCAGACGCAGGAGTCGCCTTCTAACCCGCATGTGAAAAGGACATTGTTCAACGTCGCACTGAGAGGGAACGAGCCCAAAGAAGTAAGCAAAGAGTGAGTGAGTTAAACCAAATTTTTAAATTACAGGTAGCGCATTTCCGATTCGATGGATGGCCCGATCATGACGTACCCGACAATCCTGCTTCGTTTCGCCAATTCCGACTTGCGATTCTGCGACAGGCGATCGAGAAGAAGTGCACCGTACTTATACACTGCAGCGCTGGGGTCGGCCGCACTGGCACTTATGCGGCCATAGAGATCGCCATCAGAAACCTGATCCAGAACGACCACTTGATCCAGATGTCGACCGTCTACCGAGCTGTGCGCAATCAACGGGAGAGGGCAATTCAAACTGATCTTCAAGTACTATACGTGTAACTGTTTCTAAAAGAAAATTTTTTTTATTTTCAGTACTTGTTTCTCCACAGATCAGTCATCGATGCAGCAGTCGTGGCAGGCAAGCTTGAACAAGCGACAGTGGAACCGTTCCTTGCCGAATATGAAAAGGTCGTCAAGCGAAAGCGGAGGGAGGCTGCGGAGCAGTATGAAAAACACAAGGCTGAACATGATGCAAAAAAGAACTGATGGATAATTGTGTTGATTTCACTCACTTGTTGTTCTTTTGCCTTGTATAATTGTGTTGATTTCACTTATTTTTTTGTTGTGAATAAATATTTATATATAAATCTGTAAGCTGTATGACTAAATTTATAAATAGGGTTGTCTTAAGAATTTCCATCCAAAAAACTTAGCGGTCTAAATCCACTTTTTGTGTGGGAAAAAAATTTGCTAAAAGTTTGGGTTTTCATCATGAGTTCAATAAAGTAAGTTTTTATCAACATTTCCATCCTTAAGGCTTTCTGAAAAGCCCATAAAGTTTACTACAAAATAATCCTTATCCTAAAAGTATTGACGTGTACACATTTTCTTTAAAAATGATCAGACCCTCCCAAGATACCCCAAAATTGTTAACTTACTAAATTCCTCACCTTAATAATAAATTCCCTTTTTGGAAATTCTACGCCTGAGTTATCTTGTGTTAACTTTTAGAAGTTAAAATGAATTTTTTTAGGTTTCAAATGTCTAATCTTTTTCCATGAATGTAAATTTAAATTTGTCTTTTCTTTTAATTACTATAACCGAGATGTACAGACAACTAAATATTTTTGCCAATAAAATCCATTATTAAATGTACAACCATTTAAAGTCATAATAAATAAATATATAACGGCACGATAAATTATGGCAATAATAAATCCCTAGAATCTCCTTTCATTGACTGTGAATAGGGCTGTCGGATCCCGGGAAATCGCCGGATATTCGGATCCAATATCTGCACCGTAAATTTCGAATACCCGAATCCTTGACAGAAACAACCAATCCAAGACAGAAACTTAACATTCCTCCGACAAAAAATTATATTTATTTTCACTTGCCTCATTTTTACCCTTTCTTTTCTTCTCCCGCTTATTATCTTTCATTCAAATTAAATATTTGTCATTAGGGGATTATAAGAATTTCGCTCAAAAAAGCGAACGGCGAAAGTCAATTTAAAAAGCGAATGGTGAACAACAAAGGCGAAAATCGGCGAAAGACGAAAGGCGAAACTGGCACATTCCTGATATACACCTTTAGTGCTGAAACTTATTTTCTAAAAGTTAATCAAAAAGATAATCAAAATAATTAATTTATGGAACTTATCTGCTCCATTTTTTATGACTTTATTATAAAAATTTATTTAAATTATTTTTAAATGTACTCTTTTATATTAAAAATTTAAAGTTTTCATAGTGCAAACTGCGCATTTACCAAAGAGAGATGAGAAAGATCCAAATTTTTTTAATTTTTCGAGCAAGAATGTGATTGCCGAGTGAGCAGGCTGCGTTAGTTACTCCGACTGATACTGTTCTTTAACTATACAACCTACTACCTCAACATACACATAATGCCATTTAAATTTATTATGTTTGTAATTTAATGACTCAAAATTCTTCCAAAAAAATGTTTTTTTTCAAATTTTAAACCTCTCATTTAAATAAAAAGGGTTACGGATTTTAAATAATTGAAAATTTTATTTTTCAAATAAATTCCAAAAAAATTAGTTTAAATAGGATCAGCGATTAAATATTTTTCGTCTAATGATTTTCATTCTGTTATTATCAATAATTTGTGTTGTTAATGTTGCAAAAAAGGAATTTAATATTTTAGATTTTAATATTTAATTTTAAAAAAGAGTAGAATTGCTTAAAAAGGCCTTTTCACCTAACCAATCCACCCGAAACGCCGAGCCAGTCTACCCAAATGCGCACCGTTTTGGACTTTCCAAGGACGGACACGAGAGACTAGTTCGGATCTACGGGTTGACCAGATAGAGATTTTAGCCATAATCAGAATAAATCAAAGAGAAGATTAGACATTTATGGTCAACAATTAGAATTTAAAAAAACAATCGATATGTTAACCCCTCTCCATTTAATCCAAAGTGTAAAAGAAAATGAACGGAAGATGTACATACCCCAAAAATTTAAAATCCAAGCCAAGCGCAAAAAAAGAAAAATTTCTCATAAAATAAGAGCTGGGAAACCGGTAAAAAATACGAATTAAAAAAAAGATTTTCTAGAACAACAGAAAACATAGCACTTGTATGAGTGAATCGTTGGTGAACAATGTAAGTGGTAAAGACCGTCTAAAGTCCACTAGACGGCGCTAGAAGGGACTAAACACGAGGGAAGAAACGATAAAAACCCAAGCGCCATTGACCAGATGAGTGGACAAAAGAAGAGGAAAAAAAAGAAAAAGACAGCAAAAAAAGATATGTAGAATAATGAGGGAGCTGTGTCTAAAAGGAACCATTTTGGCAAACTGCCAAAATTCACCCTATTGAAGAATTTAAAATCTTGAACAGGTAAAAATAACAGAAGAGAATTTTCTAGAATTTTTTTTTAAAGATCACTTAGCGGAGAAATATTAGTAAAGTTATTAAAAACACATGAAAAGTAAGAAAAATTTGGACAAGTTCAGAAGACATCAGTACATATGTTGTTCGCCACGGCTAAAATGGGTACAGAAAAATTCAGCGATAAATACCGATGAACTTCGAAATTTTACCGTACCGTATTCTGTACCGTCCGTACAGAATACCGATAAATAACGTTGGTAGTACGGCGCCGGATCAAGTTAGAACGTCGATTTTTAAAAATTTGGAAAGGGTTAAGTGAGTTGGAGGGATTGATCTAATTTTGTTCCGATTTGTGGTTTATGTTTTGATTTTTATTTTATTCGTAATTTCCCAGGGAAAATGGGAATTATGTAGACCACGCAGAATTTTTTTGATACGGAGGAATCTAGGCATATCGAGCGGAACGATGGCCGCGACGAAATTCCCTTCGTATCAGAATTTTCCAGCGAATATTCAGATGGACGTAATTTTGTGACTCAACTGCCCTTTTCCTCAGTTTTTTAAAAATCGACATTTAAAACCATTTTGGCCGCGTTGATCTCATGATTGCCTAGTGTGATTATAAAAAAGAATATCAAGAAAAGGAATAGAGAAATCTTCAAGGTTAAAAAATAGTTTTAGAACATTTATAGTTAGAAAATTAAAAGATTTCTGTTTGGGAACGAAAATGACCGGAAAGAAAATAAAACGAAATTTATTCTTTTGGAACATATTTTTAGTGTGAATGACCAATGGCGGAGAAACGAGGTTAAACTAAAGATTAGTGACTGTGAAAGGAGAGGAGAAAAATAGAGAAGAAGATGGGGGAGTTTAAGTCACGAGAAATGGTTATTTGGCGAAAAGCCAACAAACGACCGCCAAAGAATAGAGAATGCGCATATAAAAAGAGAAAATAGGAGAAAATATTTAAGTAGAGGTATGCAAAGAATAAATAGAGAGTAAAGGAGAAGAGAAATTGTTGTTCTTTCAAAACACAAAATATTTAGAGAAGGGACAAAATGTCCATAGATTTTTTCTAAAAAATGTGTAAACTTTTGCAAAAAAAATTGTGTGCTATAGGGCCCTATGCCAAAAATTTTATTTTAAAATTTGTTAACTTTAAGCGAAATGTACGGTATTTTTACGCCGATGTGTGAACGGCGTTTTGTACTGACACGCCTAGTTTTTTGAAAGGAGGGAAAAAAATTTTCTGAAAAAATTTTTTCTCATTTCAATTTATTCTCCCCTCTAACTACATATAAATTACTGACCATTATGTCTCTAATATTTTTAAAATTTTCTTTCTCCAATTTTTCCTAAGCTTGCTGACCGCCGATTAGTAGTGTCCTAAATGTAAGCGCGACAGGAACGGACAGGCACGGACAGACAAAAGAAATGGAAAAGAGACGCAGAGTTAGGAGAAAGAAAATAGAGAAAATTCAACGCTCGAGGCGAATGATGAAGAGAAAATGAAAAATAAAAACATTGAGAGGGAGGGGATGTTTTTGAGGCTATTCGGGTTGAAAAATATAATATATATTTTTTGGCCCCCAAATTGTGTTTGTTATCGTCGATATGTGTAGGAAGGAGATGACATTAGGAAAAAGAGATGTGAGTAGAAAACTAAGAGGAGAGACATGTAAATGGGTGGTCTCGAAATCGGAAAGGGGGTCGGGAATGGAAAAAAGGGGATGAGGTAAAAATTTAATATTTTAGAGGGACTGTTTAAATAGACAAAAATTATATAAAAAAAGAATTTAGACGTAAAGAAATTGAAAATTTGAGGGAAAATTGAAAATTCTCGAGAAATTCGTTTATCCGAAAACGTTTAGAAACAAAAATTATCCTAATGCAGAACAAGAAAATTTCCCTCTAACTTTTAAAAAATAAAAATTATGTTAACCTCAATATTGTTTTGGTAAAATGTGCGTATGGCTCGGATTTTAAAAAATATATTTAATCCGTTAGTACTTGTTTACTATTTATTTTGTTTTTATTTATTTATTTATTTTTAATATTATCGACCATAAATTATTAAATAAACAAAAAATATTTCATGTAAACAATTAAGAATAGAAAATTAGAGAAAATTGATGAGAAAAAGAAACATGCGCAGTTTGCACTTTATAACGTTTTTTTTTAATTTTTTTGGAAATTTTTCCAGAATTTAAATGTCTTTTTAAAATTTTATTTTAAAATAATGCCCATTATAAAAAATTATTATTTTAAAATAAACATATTAAAAATAAAATAAATTTTCCAAAATTGAGAGAACAATTGACTCTGGTTTTTATATTTTAGTCTCGGCAAGAAGCCTCATCAAAAAATATTTGTTACCAATTCAAGTATCGAAATCGGCAATTAAACAGGGTATCCATCTACATACTTTATGGTTATTCCCAAAACCAGAGTTTTTCTTTGTTTCTCTCAAAAATTTTATTAAAAAATTTAATAAAATACATACCAAGAAAAGATGAGAGAAAACATCCCCCCAAAATAGCAATAAACTATCCAAAAAAAATTGCGTGACGAATTTAATTTCTTTTAAAATATTTTGACTTAAAGTATTTTTTAAAAGGTTTTTATTGGGAATATAAGAGAAAATAAATAAAAAAACTCTCTTCTGGAAGCAAATAAAATATATAAATGAATCATTCTTTGTTGAGTTTTTTTGGACATTAGTCATCATTTTTAAATACAAGGGAAGGATATTTAATTTAGAATTTATTGAGGCAATAAAAAATTGTTGGAATTTTTTAAATTTTATTATGTAGAGGAAAAATAAATATTAATTTTTGAAGAAAATTTAATTAATTAATTGTTGTTAAAAGGGAAATGTATTTAAATTATTTTTGAAAAATTTGAGAATATTTTTAACTAAAATTTACTAAAAATATTAGATAATTAGCAAATCTAAATTTTTCTTATTACAATTAGAATATCTCGATAAATTGAAGAGACCAAAAAAAGTTAAATTTAATTTAACTTTTACCAAAAAAGTTACATCAAAAGTCATTTTAGGAGAAACTTTATACAGGAACTAGAAAAAAGGTTACATACTATGTAGTAGTCATTTCGAGCGTTTTGTATAAAATAAAAGGAAAATAATTTTGGCAATATATTTAATTTAAAATGGTTGAAAAAAATGGAAATGATTTATATTTTTTCTTTCAAAAGAGTCAAGAAATAAATCAAAATTCTGAAAATACTTTTCTTCAATAAAAAATTTATTTTTCATTAAATTTTGAGTAATGAAATAAAAAAATATTGAAGAAATGTTGAGGTTTAATTATTCAAAAAATATATGTATTACATTAAAATAAATTAAAATGAACGCAACATGGCCTTATTGTTAGCTTATATTAATTCAAAAAAATATTTGGTTATTCAATAAATAAAAGAGAATTGTGTATAAAAATGGTTAAAATGGAAAAGAAAAAAACCAGCCGGCCAAATATATTACAGAAAAAAAGTCATTCGGTCGCAACAATAAACTGGAAAAAAACTAACAGACGAACGCAAACAAACGGCTGGTTGGCGATTTTGAAGGGAAAAATGTTTAGGAATAATGACAATTGTATGTAAGACAAGGAGAAAGAGAAGGGAAAAATTTTGTTTTTTAAAGATTAAAAAGTGGTCAGTGAATTATTTATTGTTTTTATAATGTTTGAAACCAAAAAGAAGTTCCAGATGTCTGGCTGAAAGATTTAAAGTGGGGAAGGTAAGAGGTGGAGACTGGAGGTTGTCTTTTAAAAGAACTAGCTTTAGTTTTTGAGGACTAGTTTTGCTACCTTCTATATCTTCTCATAATAATCTTTGGAGGTTCCTAGCCCTTCACAAATGCCCACAAGGATAAATATTAATATCTGACCAAAAATGCGCATTTTTAAAGAAAAAATGTTTTCAAAAAGCTTTGGGTAAAATGTAATGAGGAAAAAGAAAAAATAGGGGGAAGTATAATAAGGAGGAGAGTAATGTTGTTCTTCGTTTTCATTCTTGTGTTTTCATCGAGAGGAGGGAGAAAAAAATGGCTGCCTCACAATTCTTTCATCTATCATTTATATATTGGTGAGTAAACGACTGGTTGGAGAAAAATATGAAAGAAAGGCGTAAAACCACTTTTTTCGGACTGTAAAAAAGAGGAATTGAGAGTAGAGTGAGAGAATTAGACTTGAATGAATGAAGAAATTTTTAAGAGAAAAAAGAAAATAAAATCGATTGGTCAAAGGGAAATAATAATTTTTTCACAATATTTCGAAAAGTTGCGACAGTTTCTTTCTAAACTGATTTTTGTTATTTTGTATGATTGTGAGTGAATGATTGTTAACTGGAATTTTAGTTAGAGAGACGTATGCATAAACACAAATAGTATAGTAAAATGTTAATCCTTCAGTTAGTTTTTTCTTCTAATATGATGTAATAGTGATAATAATAATGGTGTCATATAAGTCTGCTTTCTATTGTCTGGCCAAAAAGGAATAAATGGCCTACAAACTATTCTAGTTAGAATTGTTTGATAATCACTTCTTTTTTTATGTGACATACTTTTTCTTTGGAATTCTCGACGAGTAATTAAGGCTGAGAATTGCTGAAGTAAAATTAACTAAATGAGGAGCGCCTTTGAGGTAGTAATAGTGAGATTAGTTTTTCTTGTACAAGAATACAAATACTAATTTTAAGAACCAGATTATTATTCTTTAATTTTCGAATTGTTTTGGATTAGAAAGTAAGAAGAACAATTTAATTTTTAGAGATTGCAGAATGCTTATTAGACTTAAAGAATCGTTGCTTGCTTGTAAAAGAGGAAGAATTTCCCTCCCATTAATTACAGCTGACAATGAGAAGGGAATGTGAAAATATGTAGTTTTTAATTTCTTCCTAAAAATGACCAAAGATCGTAACGCGTGGCCACACTTTAATTTTTAATTTATATTTTTAAGAGGAAAAGAAGATTAGTCAAAAAACTGGTTTAGCAAATCTGTGTGCATTCTTTCTCTCATTTATGTTAAAAATTCCAGAATGTAAAAGAGAAAATTGTTGCATGGATCATTGCATACATTTTTATACAAATTAAATTTTCTAGTGGAAAATATGGAAGAACGAAAACTAGACTGGTTTAAGTTATGGAATGATCAAGTAAAAAAAGCTCCGTCCTTGGAATGTTTTTAAAAAATTAATTTTCTTTTTAAATAAATTTGAATGAGATTTTTAACAGAAATGAGATTAGTGAAGACTCGGTAGAATGGTACTCAGAGATTTTTAATCCTGATTAGTCTTCAAGGATCTTCCCTAATAACCTAAGAATTAAATAGAAGTTTGGTCACATAATAAATGACCTTCTAGACATGTTTTCAATCTCTCAAAAATGTTATAGATTTTAAATATACTTTTGTAATAATTTTTCTATCATCTAAACTTGCAGGGGATTAAATTATTAAAATGTAAGTACCTCTATATGTCACGCGTATATGATCATGCAAATATACATATAAATTTATAATATATGTAAATTAATATAATATATTTTTTGCAATATCACAAAAATTATATAGAATATATCTCGTAATAATAATAATCGAATTGCTTATTTCGAGTAAAGCAAAGTCAGAAGGCAATAATGAGCATTAATTATTTAAAATAAAATTAAAAATCGGAATCAGAATCATCAAAAAGGCCTTTTCTTTGTTTTGTTACATCTAAATGAGAAATTTTAAAAAATTAGAGAAATTGTTTAATCGTTTTTAAAATTGAATATTTTCTTAGTGGAGAAAACAGTAGGCACCACTTTCAAGTCTGATAGAGCTATTCCAATAAATAAATATAATATAAAAATGTAAGTAAATATAAAAAAAAGGTGAATTTTAGACGAAAAGTTTTCTCATTATTTTTTTGTGTTCCCGGTTTTTCCATAAATTTACTTATAAAATTATTTAAAAAATTTACCTGGTTTTGATTTTAACTTTTCTATAGTTTGTTGTTTTATTTCTCCAATATTTTCAACTTTTTGTTTAAATTGTTTTGGTTGTTCTACAACTTTTTCTTTTACAATTTTTTTATTAACATTTAAATCAAAATCATCGTCACTACTCGAAGAGAAAATTGAAAGACCTTTTTTTATTTTATTGGGATTATTAAATATTGCAGTTGATTTTTGGTGGGTATTTTCTAATAATTGTTTTGGAGGTTCTTTTGAATTTTCTTTTATAATTTTTGGTTCTTCTTTTAAAGTTACTTCTATAGGTTTTACAACTTCTTCTTCCAAACCTTCTGTTTCTTTTATATTTTTATGTCCTTCTTTCTTATTTTCCATTTCTTTTATTACATTTTCTTTAGATTTATTAAATTCCTCATTTAATTTAGAATTTTCATCCAAATTATTATTTTTTTGTAATTTTACATTTAAATGTGAAGGTATCCTTCTTGATGGACCTTTAACTCTTCCCTAAAAAAATAAAAAAAATTATAAATAATTTTTTAAAAACCTTTAATATATTTAAATGTTCATTTGAAATTTGTGAATTCTCCACATGTGCCGTGTCTTCTTCCTTTTCTTTTTGATTTGTTTCTTTTGTATTTTTCTCATCAGGACGGCCAATTGGAATTTTATTACCAATTTGAGCTATTAAACCTTTAACAGAAACAGAACTAAATTCATCAGTTTTGGACTCCTTTTTATTATTTTGAATAGAAACTAGATTTTGTGAGGAAGTAAATGACTGTTCCTTAAATTAATTTTAAATTTATTTAAATTTAATATACCGTCAATTGTTGATTTTGTTTGAAAGAATTTAATTGATTATTTAAAGGGTTCGGAGTCTTTTCCATCTCTTTTGTCTAAAAAATAAAAATATATGCCGTTATTAAAAAAATACAAAGCCCTGGACAGAATGGTGAATTAAATTTTAGAAAATAGTTTACGAAAAATCTCAGATTTTGTTTTATATTTATTTGCTGTAATAATTGGAGGGGAGGATTCACGAAAGAAACAGAGTTTTTCCTATAGAAATGTAAAAATCAATGTTTGTCTTTCTAGCCTAGCATCTCTAAGAAAATTTAAAGTTTAACCTTTAAAGAATGTTGAATCAATACATTGTTTTGGTCATCTTTTCGAATATTAACAATATTAGAAGGAACTTTTTGTTGTTCATTAGATATTCCACTTGTTACAGATTTCTTTGTATTAGATGAAAAAATACTTGTATTATCGTCGTAATCATCACTTTCTGTACTTGAAAATAATTCTTCATCTCTTTCCTTTGCAGAAATTTGATTTTTAATAAAATTAGTAGATTGTTTAGAAGAATGAATTGAAGATTTTTCTGAAGTTTTTTCATTTATGAAATGAGCATTTTCTGGCTTTTGTATTTTCTAAATTAGAAAATAATTTATAAAAATGTGGATTTGAGAGTGGGCCAATTTAGTTTTTGGAATCTGATTAGTTCTGCAAATTTATTTAAAATTGTTAAAGTTAAAGACATCAATTGTAAATAATTTTTAATATAAATAGAAACAAACAAAAAATACTTATTGTCTTAAAAATCGAGGAAAGGGAAGATTGTTTTTTAAAAAAGATTGTTTTCTAATAAATAAGTTGACTAACAACAAGTTTGAGCTTAAGAAAATAATAATGATAAATTACTTCAGCAGGCCGCGAACTTGTTGAAGTTTCATAACTTGTTGAAGAAAAAGATGGACTTGTAGTTTTACCCTCCAAAGATAATCCTTGAGAAAGAGAAGAATGTTCAGAATTTCCCTTAAAAATAAATTTAAAATTTTTTTAAAACAAAATTAAAAACCTGTTCAACTCCCATTGCCCTACTTTTCTCAGCCATTTTTGCAACCATTTGATCAAGAAGTGTTTTAGTTTGATTAAATCCAGCAGTTGGATCTTGAGGAGGAATAGAACGCCCAGACGATGTTGATTGAATATCCTCGTCTTTTAAAGTGACTTTTTGTATTGAACTGAAATTAAAAAAAACTAGAAATGTTAGAGAGAGATATTTATTAAGTCAGCTTCATTGCTAAAAGAATTTAAAAAAAATTTCGTCCTAACAATAAGCCATGAAAAGCTTAGTATTAAAAATGAGAGGGAAGCCCTAACAAAATAGATAAAAAATATAAGGTCTGCAAGGTTTCAAGGGTATTCGTATTGCTTTTAAAATAGAGCAGAAAAGAATAAAACTTTTGAACATAAACCCTCTCCCTTAGAACTCCTGAAAACTACTTCCAAGTTGGAGATAAACCTAAAATATTGCTAGAAGCAAAGAAATGATGAAAAACTTTAAATTTTTTTGGTTTGTCAAAACTCGATTTTAAAAATAGAACAAACCTTTTTTCAACATTTGTTGAAATATTTGGAGTATTTTCTTTCAATGCAACTCCCCTTCTGGAATAATTAAAAGACTCTTTTGATCCAATAATTGGAGGAAATTTGCACATTTTAACAAAAGGATTTTCAATTTCTTTATTAAAATCAGAATTTTTTATTTGAGAAGTGCTACAAGGATCTAAAGGATCTGAAGTTGAGAAACCCTCAATAATTGGAATATTTGTCTCAGAAATTTTTTGAAAAGCTTTAATAATTGAGGAAGAAATTGTTTGAATTGTTTGTTGTTCAAATTCTTCTTTTGTTAAATTCTTAAAAATTTTAAAAATTAAAAATAAATTAATTCAAATAAACCTTCTTTTCATTTACATTTCGTTGATTTTTTTGAACAAGAGTATCTAGAGAAATATCATCAACCTTCTAATAAAAAATAAAATTTCAATAAAATAATTAAGCATTGAGGTAATGAACCCTAATTATGACAGGAATAGGATGGGAACGGTGGGAGTTTAAACATTAAATACCCAAGAAAAACAAGCTTCTCTAATCAAGGTAAGACAACTTTAAATAAAATAAAGACCAAGACGGCGGGCAGTCATAACGGCGCAAAGCTATAACTTGCTGTAAAATTTCTGGCCCTAATCAATTCTAATACCAATCTACTTATTGTTAGTTCGATTAGAGGAATCGTTAAATACTAAATTTTGTAAGATTAGCAAGTCTTAATGCAAGTTATGGCTTAGCGCTGTTTTAAGCGTGCCCCGTTAAATAATAGCAAATTGGGCTTTAAAAATTTTTAAAAAAATCGCACCCAATATTTATAATACAAAACTAACCTCCTCAACAAGTCTTGTCATCTTTAGATAATTTAAATTATTAAAAACATTTCCCAATCTAACATCAATTTTATTCATATTTTCATTTAATTTTTTTATTCCTTCATTTAATCCTTCACTTGATTTAATTAAATTATTTGAATATTCTTCAAGTATATTTTTTAACTTTAAAAAAAAGAAATTTAAAAAATAAAATTTTAAATTAAAAACTACATCAATATCATTTTGAAGTGTCCAGTCTTTGGAATTTTCTGCGAGACTATCCAATTTATCAAAATTTGAATTGGACATTTACATATTATTTTACCTGAAAAAAAATTTATTAGAAAATTAATTAAGCCGAAATAAAAATCTGATATTTTATTTTGTTAACGACCATTTCACAACAATTATACTGTTAGGACATTTTATAATTGTTCTAGTTTTAGTTGTTTCGTTAATCTTCTAATGTGAACAATTAAAATATACAGACCCGTTGAGTGCCATCAACAGAGCGAATAAGTTTTCTGTATCATCAAAGAAAAAATGCCGGGGTTTTTTGTAAAAAAATTATTTTTGGTTCAAATTTCCAATGAAATACAGGTTTTATTATAAAAGACTATTACCTCAACCCTTAACTAATTGCCCAAGTAAGAGCTAAAAGTACTTTCTAAAAACTTGTTTTAGAGGGCTGTTAATTTTAGAGGAAGGAAGATATTGTAATTTCAGAGGGAACACTGCAATTTTTATTTAATTAATATACTATATTTATTACAAAACACAAATTATACAACAATACAAACAACAAATGAAAATAAATATATTTAACATTTGTAAATATCGAATAAGGGTTTCTTTTTTATATTTCTTTACAATATTCTAGACAAAACTGGCAACATCTAGGCAAAGCAAATAGCATCCTATCATTATCCAATCCGAAGACCATCAGCATTTGGACGTTCCCACACTTGCCAATAAGTTCTCCTCACTTAAATTTTAAAGAGAAAGATTCAGTTTTATATTATAATTTCCCTCTCTAGCTACCTCTGGCAGACTCTGGCGGTTTTAACGTCGTCATACTCATTGTCCCAGGCCCGTCGACGAGCATGTGACATATCAAGAGCCGTATTAGTCTCCGAATTGCTGATTGCAGTAGTGACTCCAGACTCTCCTCGAGGAGGCGAACGAGAACGGGCAGAACGCGTAGAGAGCAAATCTGTTTTTTTAAAAAGATTATTCGAAATAGTTGAGTGTCAACACAAACCATTCGGCAACTCATCCACGAACGATGCTTGCTCGCTGGCATTATCTGTCTGAAAAAAATAAATAAACATTTTCTAAGACAATTATTCAAAATTAGACACACCTCCCCTCCTGTGCTGGTCTCCTCACTTTGCTCACGTCCTCCGCTGGTACTTCCCGAACGACTACTGCTCCTTCTAGTTGACCCCGAAGTTCTGCCGGTACCCGAAACATTAGATTGATGCACACTCGTGTCACTTCTCTCACTCGATGCTACGTCACTGCGGATGCTTTCTTCGTTGGCGTCCTCCTCTTCCTCCCCTCCTTGTCCCACCTCCTCCTCTTCTCGGTCACCGCGCATCTGCTCAATTTGGTCGTCGGAATCGTTTAGGACTAACTGAAAATTAAAAAATAATTTTACAAAGTGAATAAAGGAAAAAGAAAATACGTACATTTTTGGCCATTTGAAGAGCAGGACGAAGCAGAGAATTGTAGAGAGAATCCATGCACCGGAAACTTGATGTTGTTTAGAAGTTGGGTTAAAATTAAATTTTCAAGTTTTCCTTTTTATACTAAAAATCATGGGTTTTATAACAACTACTCAATTTCCTAATTCCTTTGTATTGAATTATAATAACCGGATAATCTTAAGTTTGGGGTCAAATTTCAATTGAATACCTATATCACAAGATTTGACTCAATCAGTAAAATTAAAATCATTTTATTTCATCGCTAACTGATATTACATATAGTATACTTCAATCAGTCTGAAAACCTAATTATCAAAACCTTAACAAAAATACAAATTAAATGTTTTTGTAATTTTTATTCAAAAGGTAAAAATGGCTCATAAATGCATAAAATTAATTAATTGGCATGAATAAAAAGTGATATTTAAAAGTAGGAATGAAATTAAGCGGTATGGCTTGAAATAGCACGCAGCTGAAATGCAATTTAATGGAGCAAAAATTATCTATAAAACGACAAGAATTGAGGGAGATAAATGGCTAAAATAAGTTAAGTTAAAAACAATTGTTTGTGGCAATAATTGGATATCTGTATATTTTAGAGAAATTATTTTTAAAAAAAGAAAAGAGAAAAATAAAGAATTACACACAAAATCAAGTACTCAAAACTGACAAAAAGAAAATAAAAGTGGAGATAAATAAATTAAAAAACGTTCCAAAATGCATTCATTTATTCACTATCGTCATAATATTCTACGATTTCCTCTTCTTCTTCAGCATTCTCCGAACTCTCTTCAACTTCTTCAATTTGATTGATACCATTAAATTGATACTCCATCGCCCAATTAACTTTTTCACGGTCTAATAATTCATTGAATAATTCTAATGTCACCTCAGGAATTATTCTAACAGCTAGACGATGATCTGCAGATAAATCCATTTGAGGTTTGATTGCAAGTAATTGACGCAATTGTCCAATAGCTTGTTTCTTGCCCCAAGATGTTACAAGGATTCTCATCTTAAAAAAATAAGAAAAATAAATTTTAATATGTATTATTTTGAAAGAAAGGAATATATTATTTATAAATTTTGGAGAAAGGTCTTTCGGACTTTCAAAACAGAAAATGAGAATATATCCAAGTCTAAGTCTCACTTACCGCTCTAGGAAATTCCATGCTATTGGGCACCAACCGACGCCTCCAAATTCTATAACGTGGGTGGCACCGCATCATTATACGCTCACACCCACTCTCTTTGCAAAGAACTTCCAACAATTTGTAATATTCTACAAAATTATCATTGACCGTTGTACTTGGAAGCTCTAATTGAAAGCAAGATCCTTCCAATATTTCTTCTTTTACAGAAAAATTCTCTTTCTCTACAGTGGAAGGTAAAACAACGTCGAATTGATCAGAAAATACCAAATGTAAATATGTATCTAGTGCTACTTGTTGTAGCACTCTCCATTCACCGTTATTAAAAAAATGTTGATATTCTAGGCCAAAATGTCGAAAATCAAAAATTTCTTTACGATTAGACTGTAAAGAAGCCATCGCCTCCAAAAACATGAAGAAACGCCTACCCAAACTTGAAGAAATATCAGCAGAGGGAGATGATGGAGAATTACTCCAATCTTTAGGCGTCTAAAATAAAATATTTTTTAAACAGAAAGTCTTTTTTACTTCATAGAAAGATCCTCTAGACAATTCAATGCCTACCACCAATAAACATAAATGCTCTTCTCTGATAGGACTCAATTCAAATAATTTTTGCTTTTGACCCCACTCACTGCAGAAGAACAAGAGAATATCCAACCCTTAAAAATAAAATTATTTTAACATAGATTCAATACTACTTAAACATATCATCCAATATCACCTATCAGTTCTAGCTCAGTTCTCCCCTTTCGCCCAAACAAGACTATAGAAAGATTCTCTAGCAATTTTGGATGATCCATTCCCCATGTCACCTTCCCGTATTCGCAACAAGAGATAAATTTACTCACCTAGGTATCTCTCTGCATATCGACGCAAAAAACATTTTCTTTCATATTCTTCCTCAGGCCCTTCAAAATCAATTTGGAAAACTTTTTCACGGAATTCTTCCAGTTTTGCTTCATATTTTCTCACAAACAATTCAATATGGCTTAATAGTCTATCAGCAAAAGGATCAATTGCCAAATTTGTCACTCCTCTCTTTAATATTGTTGTACGCTTGACTTTGTCAAGTACATCCCAACAAGCAACCCAAGGAAACGAAAGATATTGTCTTTTGCTTGCATCTGAAAATGTTTAAATAAAATTCATTTTTAGAATAAATAAAACTAACAATAAGCAATAGTGTAATAAGCTCTTGACAATAATCGCAATTTTTCTGACGGATCAACACAAATACCTCTAGCGTCTGTTAACTTTTCAATTTTACCACCAGCAGAAGCAAAAAATTGTTTACGAGTTAAACGGCCAATTTCCCACAGACGCTGACCGATAACATAGGTTGTGTTGAAGAAAGACATATCATCAGTCTCTCGGTCAGAAATACGATTTCTTAGGACAGAATAACTTGATGAGAATAGTTCTCCTTCACATTGAATTCCATATTCGTCCATTAATCTCTTTAAAAAATTTGAATAATTTAAAGAGTAAAAGAAAATGTTTTTTTCTGTTTTCGTATATTTTAGAGAAGATGATTTCTTTCTATCCCAAATTTTTTAAACAAGAATAATTTAATTAATTAACCTTAATTCTATAAGAATACAAATTATAATCAGCTTGAGCTTTAACCAAATAAGCATCATGTCCATCATTAGAAAGTAGCATTTCATCGGGATCAGGTAAATTTGTTGATTCTTGAACAATTACAGAAGAAAGAAAATCACTCAATTCACTAACTCGTCTGTGTAATTGTCCATTAAGGCGACTACTATGATATTGAGGCTAAAAAAGTAAATATTTTTAACACAAATTATCAGAAATTTAAACCTCAGAAGATTCCTTTTCCATAAAATCCGGAGCTCTCTCAAATCTCTCTGGGGGATCAGAACCTTTCCAATTGTATTCCAAAGGAGCAGAATGTTTCCCCGTTTTCGGAAAATCAACTGCTCGTTGATGTTTAAGTGCAATATTGCCACACACCTGAGAAATTCAAAAGTTAAGACGTTTATTATAAATTATTAATTAATAGAAAAACCAGGGACACCAATACAAATAGTTACAAACTTGTATTGATGTTGCATCAAATTTAAATAAATTTTTACCTTTGCTTTTATTCCATATAAATCAGAACAGGCCAAATGTGCATTAGCAATGCGTCCAATTGAATCGTGCTTTAAGTAATTCACAAAGAATCCTGCCATTTTGTCTTGAAAATCATCGTGCTCAAAGCTATCGCCAGCTTCCTCATTGTAAATAACTGGTGTGTAGTCAGCCTGAAAATTTTCTTTAAAAAATAGAAAAATTAAAAAACCGGTGGTTCATTTCTATTGAAAGCCAACTCTGGATCCCAAATAACTCCATATTCATCTCCATCCAAGTCAGAACCAGCCATTTCATCCTAACAAATTAATTTATTTAAAATTTACTTATGAAAATAACCGGATGTGGACGAGGGCCAAACCGTGGAAAAACGAGTACATCGACCAAATGATGTAATGCAGGGACATCAATTGCTTCAAACATTCGAACATCTCCTCCAACAATTGCTGGATTTTTAGAAATTAAGACTGGGCCTAAAAATAACATTTAAACAAAAAAAAAGTCAAAAACCTGTCACAATTATCTTCTTTCCAAAATGTCTTTTATTGGCCTTCCCATGATTAAAGGCTGACATTTCATTTGAGTATTGTACAAAAACTTGGCCGTACTGTAATGAATCAGTCTCATCGACAATTCCAAACATTACGCGACCAAGTTGATATGGAATTGCTATAGCTAGTTTCTGACGAAGTTTAAAAAGGGAGACTCTCCCTGCTGCACGTAGAACAAGACGGAAAAAAGGTTCTTGAGTGAAGTTAATCGCATCTAACATGTCGTATTCAACATATCTTGGTAATTCTGATAAACGTTTACGAGCCCTCAATTCATCGGTCAATGTTGAACATAAAGAGAAGATGTGTTTATCAAGCAACATATGCAATCTTTTACAAATTCTCTCATAAGATTCGACAGAATGTAGTTTTGAAACCTAGAAAAATAAAACTATAAAATTTAAACAAAAATTGTCTAACCTGATCAAGTATATTAATTAAAGGTTTGTTAAGAAATAATGGCACAGGCGCAGAATATTTTACAACTTCAAAGCGGCATAAACGTTCTTCTTCTTCTTGAATTTCAAACTTCTTTTGTGAAGGACGAAAATAAAAGTCCACAGCCATGTAGGACTCTCGAGTCTCCTTTTCTGATTTTTCCTTATGAAGCTTGTCAAAACATTTCTTAGCTGCATCCAAATTTGGGTTAATTGAAAGAACACCTTTATAGCCAGCGTAACGAAACTAGAATTGAATAGAACTAAATCACATCTGAAAAATACCTGAATGCACGACGGAGGATTCATTGGATCAAGCTCCATTTCTTCTGCTACTTTTCTTGCAGCTGCCATACTCATACAACCACATCCATCAGAAATTGTGTAATGCTCTCCTAAATTTAACATAAACCTTTAAATATTAAATCCAATGTAAACCATTAGAATTCGGCCCTCCGATAAAATCAAAACCAAGCATTTGTAAACTCATATCAACATTAGTATCTCTTCCTTGGGTAAAACAAAGGCCAAGACGAGACATCATTTTTGGTATAGTTGGCATTTGATCGAAAAGGCCTAATCGTTTGCGAAACTCTCCAACTTCTTCTAGTTCAGCCTAATTATAATTTTTAAGGTAACGGTGCAGATTACAGACTACACCTTTAAAGTTTGCATGGGTTTTAATAAACTGTGCGAATCACGAATTTGAAGGCGGGGTTTAAATAATTTGCTTCGTTTTCGAAATCCAGCCACCTAAAAATCGAAAAATCAAGAAATTTTTAATATGCAGAAAGAAAAAAGTATTAAAACGAAGCAAAGTATTTAAGCAAAGCATTTAAAATCCGCCAACAGATTCGCGATTAGCGCATGCTAATAACGATACTAATTTTCATAAAAAAATTTAAAGGTGTATTCTGTACCATTAATATCTAAAAATTCATTTAAGCAAAAATATTTTTCAAAGGAAAAATATTTTAATAAATTTTCAATTTAAATGCAGTTTTAAAAATATTATCAAAGATAATAACATACATACCTGAAGAAAGTAACATCCTCCCTCGCGCATTTGTGAATTTGAAGTCCCAAGAAAATGAAACGGTTTTTCACAAATCGACATCCCACCTCTCAACCTTTCTCTAATGAAATTATCAATCAGAGAACCACCAATACATGTTTGATGTACTCTACTTCCATCCTCATCACGAAAGACAATTCGAAGAAACTTATGAGTAGGATAATTCACTGGATCGATTCGAACAACTCTATTGCCCATAAGAACCTCATTACCACAAAGAATCATGCGTGAAGGTGTGATAATAACCTAAATTTCATTCAAAAAATTAAGAGAATATTGACAAACTTTTTTAAGACGCACAAAACCATTTTTCAATTCCTCTTGTTCAATTTTATTCTTTGCAAGATCGCTCTCGATATCTTGAAATAGTCCGGTCAGTCCTCTTCCATGGCGAACTTCACTTCTATCAAGTAATCGATCTGATAGCATCTCTAGTGCAGTTAATGTTCTCTGACGATCTTGGTTGTAACAGTCGATGAGTGTTTTGAAAAATTTCTTCTGTTCAGATTCGTTAACCCAATGATCGATTACAACAGATCCACGCGATCCCAAAGCTTCTATCCAATAATAAAATTCAAAGTCGGTGTCAAATTGAGAAGGTAAAGATCTATAAATTATTCAGGAATTAGATTTTTTAATATTTTATTAAAATACTTACACTTGTGGCATGGCATAAATAAAACTGAAAAGAACAGATATAATAATCTAATCTTTTTTAAAAATCCGAACCGTTGTTCAATATTCCTCAATTCGAGATCCAACTTTAATAGCCCCATTAATCTTCCTAAAAGTGCCGATAAACGTTCAGGACTTTCTTCCATAAAATCAAGTACAATGACAGATGAATTTGCCAAATCTTCTGTTATTTTATTATCTCCTCCCCATTTATTAACTCGAATTCCTTTATGTCGTCGTCTATCAATGCCTTTACCAGTTTTGAGTGCAAAAACATCACCAATACGCCATATTTGAACGGGATGTTTTAATCGGAGAATAAGTCGTGCCCAAAATGTGTTCGGTGTTCTCTTCTCTAATTCAAGATGAACTTGTTTGATTGACTCATATTTGATAACTAGACGGATTTGATCAATAACTCGCCATCCATCTTTTCGAGCATCATAAGGAACAAAAAAGCGAAGATTCAAAACGCGTAAATCATGCTCGAATTCTCCAATTATATGACTTTCTTCTGGTAAAGTTAATGATTCTGGTGGAGGAGTCGACGCACAAACTCTATAATCATCATGATCCGAGTCTTCAGCCGCAATATGGTAGCTGCAGCTTTGCTTCTAGAGATTAGATTTAATATTTAAAGGTAAAAATTAAACTCTTATTGTTAGCATCCTATTGAGGAAATTTATAGACAGTTTTTAGCCCCGACAAGATAATATAGCATCGTTGAATAACCAGCAAATTCAAACTAAACGGGTATCGCATATCCCAATAAAAAGATCAATTAAACTAAAAAAATACAAAACCTGTTCATTTGACTCCCCATTAACCAAAGATGATCCAGTGCCACTATCAAATGATGACGACTTTGTTTGTTTAATCATTTGGGTTTGTGTTAGTCTTGAAATTGCTATACTAGGTAGAAATTTCTTATTTATTTTCAACGTTGTAGAGACATCTTCCAAAATATTAATTGCTCGTTGAACATAAAGTTGGTTGTGGTGAAGGATGTTTCCAAAAGATATTTGTTCAAAATAATACTCATCTACAGCACTAAAGTGTCTTTTGAACGGCAACATATGAACGTTGGAAAATGAAGCAGAAGGTATCACAACTTGTAGCGAAGTTTTGTAAAAGGTTTACCCATTTTAATAATCGTTTCTTTTACTATGTGCAACAAGTGTTCCTAAATTGGAAAATTAAGAAAAAAATTAGCTTATTAGATTTGGTTTCGTTAAGAAAAGAATCCGCTGATCCCCAACAGTTTCCCACCCATATCGCACTGTATAAGGGATCAATTATAACCAGACTAGGACACGGATACTGATTTTGGTATCCGTATCTGGATATTTACGGCGAATACAGACGGATATCCGCAGGCATTTTTAAAATATCTGTATCCATATCCGTATCCATGACCATGTCTGATTATAACTTTTAACTGAATTTTTCATAGGTTGTGGTTTTCCATAACGGAAAAGATAAAATAAAAATAAGACTATCACAGGATTTTCTGTCCAAAACCAAAAATCGCTTTAAATTAAAGATCAATGTCTTACCAATATGAAAATTATGGAAATATGTTTCCATCGCCCCCCAATTCCCAACAGGTATTCGATACGTGGTTCTTCGCCTGAATCGTCATAACACTAAAGTTACATAATTAAATAAATTTAAAAAAATTAAAAGCTAACCAAGGGAGAACCAACAAATCCAAGTATAGTTCCTTTGCGTGAATTAAAACGAGGATCACCCAAAACGCTCTTTACAAATGAAAGAATTATTTAAAATTAAAATTTGTAAATTAACCTCAACCAACACATGAGAAGCTTTTTCAAGCTTCTTTGAATTATTGTGAAAGAAAACAAGTTTAAGATCTGTCATCAAAACCAAGTTTGATTTACTAATAAAGCATCTACAAATAAAAAAATAAAAAAAAATTTTTTATTAAAAGTTTGGGGAAAAATCAATAGGTAACTAAAATGGCTGCAAAAAATAGTATGTAAAATAATTTAAAATAATACTAAAATGATTAAATATTTTTTTGAAAAATAAACACAAAAAATATAAAAAATATATAATTTTACATTTTTTAATCATCGAAAAAATTAATGATTCACAAAATTATTTTATTCCTATAGGAGTAAAATGGAAGAGGAGTACATAATGTCACGAACCGTCATCGGCTAAAGATCAAAAATGAAAAATAGCTTCTCCCGAATTTTCTCCTTTTACCAAAAGAAATTAATCATTGAATTAAAGAAAAAAAAATAAAATTTTGAGAATGGACCAGGGTTATTTCAAAAAAATAAAAAAAAAGATTAGATAGGCGATGCAAAAAATGCAATGAAAATAAATAGTAATGTAAGAATTATTTAGATTAATTAATTCTCTTTTAATATTAAATAAACAATTCTCGCATTAGTAAGAAATGTGAAAAAAATGAAAAAAAACAATAACGGGAGAATATAAATTCCTCTACCCGATGTAATAAAAAATATAAAAATTAAGATAACGTTTAATTTAAAAAAAGATAACAAAATTTATTACAACAATACACATTCAACAATAAAAAAATAAAATTTAATTTAGAATTTTAAATAAAATCTTTTAAATATTAAATAATTTAAATATTGCAAACATAAGTAAGCTCTGATTCCTCTACAGAATCGTCAGCAACTGGAAATTCAATACAAGTTTCATCCTCCTTACAAGGATTAGGTTCACAAGGATCTACCAATTCACAACGAGGACCTTTGTAGCCACTATCACATCTAACAATAAACATTAAATTACTTGAAAGAACCCCAAAAAACTGGTACAAAAATGCTCAAAATCCTAATTTTTGTTCCTAGAATTTTCCCAAGAATAGACGTTTATACGTATTGTTAGTTAATTAGATCTAGAGGGGTAGGTAGAAGGGACATCAACCCTTCCAAAAAGACAGATTCTTTTCAAAATTTAAAAATTCCAAAATATCCCTACATATACTATAATTTTTCTTCTTACTTGCAACTCATTCCATCCTCTTCAATATAAGGACGACAAAAACCATGTGGGCCGCAATACGTCTTCATTCCTAATTTTATAAAAATTAAATTTTTCCTAATATTATTTTACCTCTTTTGCGTAAAGCTTTCTCTAAACCTTGAAGTTGAGCATCTCTTCTAGTCTCAAAATATTTTGGTTTCCAACCCAATCTATTTTTCAATGTTTGAATGAATGCTTCTTGAGAAAAATTTAAAAGTATTTTATTTGGATTTTCAATTTCTGCCAGATAATTTTTATGTTCTTCAATATCCCTACGGTCACATTCATCTAACATTCGATTTTCACAAAAATCGCCGTCATAACCAGAAGGGCATTCACATTTTGGCACGAGAAAAAAAGGCTTATTGTTAGGTTCATCTTCTCCGGTGAATAAAGTGACTAGAAAACGAAAGAATTAATTTTTCTGATAAATTTGAAATTGTGTCTAACAAACTTAGGAGAGAGTGTCGGGATAGAAAATAAACTGTTTATAAAATAGAAATACCGTAAACGTCCTATTAGCCTTGGACTATTATTTTTCAATGGATCTCATTGAGTGGGATTCTAAATAGGGATGGGGGTACTTATCCCGTCCCCCACTCCTATTTAATCTCATTGTCAGATTAATTTTCATTTTATTTTTTCCTGCCTCGGAATGGTCAAAGTTCCTTACATATGATTTTGCCGTTAGGGGTTGAGAACTTAATGAGCTTTTTACTTTTTTAAACCTAACTGTTATAAACAATAGCTTCACATTTGCCTCCATTCAAACAAAATTTTCCTTTCAATGCTTCAGTGCAAACTTTTCGTTTTCCATTATCAAAACATTCCTTAGGAAAATATTTTGAAATATCCAATTTTTCCCAATGTTTATTTATACAATTAACATAGGAACCAAATCCATTCCCTTCTTCACAAGGAATACATGACTTTTGATCTTCCTTAATATCATCATCTGTAACATTAATGAATTCGCATCGTTCACCTGTTTTTGTATAAAATATTAAATTTTTTATTCCTCATCAAATTAAAATTACCCCAAATTTCAATTCCTTGTTTCGGTGCAATAAATTCATAATCTAGTGGGCAATCACAAACCCCTATTTTATCGGTACCATTCATTTTAGTTTTACATATTCCTCTATTAACACATTCTAAATCACGGCAGGGATCGGGTGTCGAACACTTAAAAATTACAAAAAAAATTTTTTGATAAAAATTCCCCATACATTATCTTCTGCACTGTAAAATTCTTCGCAAACGCATTTACAAACAACTTCTTCACATACAGGTTTAAATTTATATTTACGCTCTTTTAAATCAAATTTTCCTTTTTTCTTTACAAATACATCTGTATAACTTAAAAAATTTTAACAGAATTTACAAAAAAAAGTATGTACAAACTCAATTAATCCATGATAATTACAATGATCTTCAGCACAGCAACGCATTCCTTCAGTAAATTCACAAAAAGCTCCCTCATTTCCGTATTTACACCAACACATATATTTTATATTTAAACTGAAAAGACAAGTTTCGTTGTTTGTGTTGTCCTTCATCTTCCTATCAGCACAAGCTTTGACTTGGGAAACGTTTGGATTTGAGACTTGTCGGTAATCTTCTGTGCTTAAATTTAAAAAAGGATTAATATTAACAACTATAGAATTCCTAAAAGATTTTTTGTTTTTTAGTAGAGGACGTTAACTCCGATGTAGGTTTGGGCCTTCTCTATGATGAGCCCCTATCAAAAACATTTCGCGCAGAATAAATACAATTAGGTCTTTTAAAAGACGATATTTTATAAATCATTTTACCTATAACAAGTAGAATTGTTTTGACATAAATTTCTTTCACATTCGGTTTGATCAGCAACAAATTCACAAAAACGTCCATAATGAGATTTTGGGCATTCACAATACCATCTTCAATGAAAAATATTTTTAAAATTAATTTTAAGCAAAAAAACTCATGTCCAACACTCATACAAAGGCCTCCATTCAAACAATTAGTCTTTGCCACAACACAAGGATTGTGTTTAGAATCAGGCTTTAAAAGACGACTTGGAAATATTTTTGGAATTTTTGGAAGGCCTTTAAATCTTGAAACATTTTTCATTTTCTTCCATCGTTTTTTTACTGTCCCTTTAAGAACTGAAAAAAAGAAAAATTGGCTTTTGTAAAGAAGACGGGACTTTTTTCTACTTTTTCTATACAAATTTTATCTTTTTTCTTAAGGCAAAAGAAAATTAACGAAATCAACACATTCTTATTCCTTGATTATTACTTAAAAATGGAACAAATCTAGACTATTATTATCGAAGTTCTTCATTTCCCTGGAAATTAGTCAGCTCCCCCCAACAGTTTAAGGAGTGACTGTTATAATTTGATTTCACAGATTATAAACAATAAAAAATATTTTTTAGAAGACGCTTAAAAAATATCTAGAAGGAAAAATGTCCACAGAAAAATTCTGCTAAAAAGTTACGGCTTATTTGCAAGTGTCAAGAAATTTTTATAAAAATAAAAAAACAAACAATTAGTCCATTTAGTTTTATTCGTTAAACTTTTAACAGAAAATTCATAAGTTTTTGATTTTGCTATATCCGCAAAATAAGCTAAAATTAAAAATATTTAAATAAAAATTTTAACAAAAATTACCGGCAAGTATTATGACAAATAAAATTAAAATAATATCAGCAAATATTCCAGTATATTTTTTACGTGAAAATAGAAGAAAAAGCATTATTTAATCTTAAAAAATATCAAAAAAATACTTAAAAAATAAACTTAAAAATTAAATTTCCGTTATCTAAAATACCGTAACAAATTTCAAAAAATATTTATATGTCATTTTGTAAACATTTGAAACGGTAACTTTTGAAACTCCATCTGTTCGAAACGCCTACCTTTCCAAACTTTGTCTACTGTAGGGTAGAATTTCACCGGAAGTTCCGGTTCCTATGTTTTTGTTTCCGGTTCCAGAAACCGGATATCAAATTGGATCCGATTCCGGCTCAGGTTTACAAATCGGTTGTGCAAACCGGAACTTATTTACTTGTGTTACCACTTTTCTCTAAAACTACTTTTCTTGTGTTATTCTCTCGACGTTGTAAATTTGAGGGCCGGTCACCCTGGATTTAAAATATGGAGGATTTGGCTTATTTATGGTAACTAACTCAATTCTGTTACTTGACCATGATCCCTAGTCATCGTTAGGTGACCACAAAGTAATGGTAAACCGTTATCATAAGTAAACAACGTCTAAAATATTTAACTAAGAAATATAAGTAAATTTATCAACATAAAATTAAACAAATAAATACAAAAATAATAAATTCCCAATTTAATATTGAAATATAATTATTTTGTCTATTAAAATTAAAATATTTCTCTCCCAATTTTTTATCCCTCAACATATCTCCTTTTCTAAGAGCCCATTTAAGCCAAAAGTTTTGTTGATCCGAATGGGCTTTTCGATAATCTTTGATCATTTCTGATATTTTTATTGCTCTTTTCAAATATTTTGGATATTCTGATTCTAATTTAGACATTTTGTCATTTAATTGCCCTCCCCAAACGTTTCGTATAGTAACCAATTCAGCCATTCCGAGATCTACAAGACGTTGTAAATTTGAAGGCTGATCACCCTAAATTTAAAATATGGAGGATTTGGCTTATTTAGAATAGTTTGGATGGTTAGTATTAGGGTTGGCTGATTCAGACATCGAATACAAAAAATGTCCGGGTACACGGGGATTTCTTAGAGACCGTGAATAGATTTCAATTTAAAATTTTGAAATTGAAATTTTAATAAATAATTCTAAATTTTTAAAAATAAATAATTCAAATTTCAATTTCAAATCAAAAATTGTAATTTAAAACCTAGATAGGTCTAGTATTTGGAGGGAAAGCAAAGTTGTCCCCGAGCAGTATTTGGCTTATTTAGAATGCAATCACAGAAATACATAATTAGTTCAAACAAAAATGACAAACAGAGATTACGACAAGTTGCCGAATCCGGGCCGAATCTAGTTTATAGTTTTGTTTTAAAATTTATCAGTTTACAATTTTCTTAAATGAAATTTACTATAAAAATACTTGTAAAGGAATGCCTAAAATGGGTTTGCCAAACATTAATGCCTCATTCAAAGTATTTACACCTCCATGAAGAATTGAATATTTTAAATTTGGGTGTGCTACATAATTAAAAATAACGCTTATTTTTCTCGAAATTCTTCTAGATTTTACCTAAAAGTAATTTAATCGGTGCCCATTTAACAATTTGAATATTTAAAGGTAAATTATTATTTGTAATATTTTCATTAATTATTTCTTTAATTGGACTGTTTGTTTGCCAAATAATTAAATGAGATGAAGTTGAAAATGTATTCAAGAAAATGTTTAATAATATCTTTGGCATATATTCTACCTTAAATTTAAAATAAGTGGCAGTAGAAATTTGTAGATATTAAGTTTTCAAAAAATATAAAAGATTTAATCCAGAAATCACTAGGAAATTGTCAGCCACATCACAAATCAGGCTTTCAATTCAATATTTTTTAAACTTTATATACTATACGTGTTGACATATCAGGGACTGTCCGGTATTGTTACATACGAAATTCGAAATAAATTAATATGGGAAAAGAGGGGACAGAAAATACTCTTCAATGTTAGCTGTCGTTGTCGCAGGACGCAAAGCGCATCTTTTATTTACCCTATTATGTCATTTTCAATTTGTGATGTCCTTTTATGTAGATCTGTAACAATGTTCTAGCCGACATAAAAATTAAATTTCCGATTTGAAATCGGGATCCCGACACGAGAAATGTTCGGATTTCGCAATTTTTTGGGAAGTTTCGAGAATTGAGTCGGCTAGACCCTGCTATAACTTACGAACATATTTTAATTAAATTCTTAAATATAAACCTTAGCAATACTTCCAAAACTGACTAGAACAAAACTTCTTCTCTCGATAAGCTCCCAATCAATGTTTGAAAATTCTAATTTAATTTTTTTATATTTTTCTATCTGAGTTGAATTTATTTGAAATTTAATATTTGTAAAATTATTTTTGTTAATTTCTTTATTTTTACAATTATCAGGTTGTTTTAAATAATTATTTAAATTTAAATTTGAAGTGGAATTAAATGATTGACAATTAAATGTTGATTTATTTTTGATAAAATAATTTTCAAAAATATTTTTGTACTCATCAGCATCTCTGAAAAACAAGATTTAACAGTCAAACCTTGTTTATTGAGTAGGCAGCTTCCTTTTAAAATCTCTCCTTAATCCTCTTCAAAATTCATTTCCAAAATTTGGTTGGCCATTATTTTAGGAAGCTGCCTATTGGAACTTAATTGATGTTATCAACCAAGGTCTATTTAGAACGAGGTCTGACATATAATGTTAAAATTAATTTAGAAGTCTTACCCGCAATTTGAGCAACCAAAATGCTTTATTCTGTTATTTATAGGTTTTATAGGCTCCGTAATAAACTCTGAACGTCCAGCATAGAATAAATATCTTCTCTCAACATTTTGTAACTTTAACTGTTTTAAATATTTTATGACACTACTGTAGGTAGAACAGATTTTTTAGGGGTTTTTTCTAACACTTTGATAGTTACAGTCGGGCCTCTATCCCTCATAATTCAGCTTAAATACCTTAAACTATTAGTACCCAAATGATTTGTAACTAGAATTTTTTTATTTTATCACCTAAGTATAAAAATGCCTTTTAAAAATGCCTTTTAAAAATGCCTTTATGCCCTTTTAGCGACCAGTAAAAATTTTTTTAAAGTTTTGTTGTGATCGCTTATTTGATTCATCAACTCATTACATAGTCTAAATACACAAAAATACACATATTTACATTTTTATATCCATTCGAAGAATAAAATTTATTTGCAAAATATCCCTGTATTCCTCTTCCAATAAAAATAACCAAAAGCCATAAAGAATTTCTCAAACGTATCCAAAAGTTTTGTAAATCCTTCGGGGAAAAATAAGTCCCTGTAACTGGATACGCGGAGGGTAATAATTCCAAATTAAATGCTGAACTGTAGACATCACAGATAGGCCAGTTTGAATATTGGATACTAACTGGAGCTTTTAATAAAGATGCGGACATTGTAAAACATTCCTTTAAAAATTTTAAATGTCTGAACTCACTAGAGGTTAGGTGGTTTCTGGGAAATACAAGGGTGTTCGGAACCGGAACCAATAATTTCAGGATACCCGGTGGTTTTCGATTTCGAAAGGCCTGAAATATAACTGTATATTACCTGAATTATATGATCCACAACAACTAAATCAATTTTAGCAGTTTTTATAAATTTTTTATAATTGTTATTTTTAACAAATTGTTCGCAAAGGCGATTATTCCAGCTTAGAACGTGGAAGAAAAACAAAGCGCCTCTTATATCCCAAGGAGCTCCCTATTGAAATATTTTTAAATTTAATGGATATTTAATTGAATATAATTAGTTCTAGTCGGACAACAAGATAAGATAAGATACACCTTAGGTGAATGAATTCTCTCAAAATGAGATGTATTTTAAATAGAGGGTATGGCCTAGAAAACACCCTCCCTCATTGCCCAAAAAATGTTCAAAAAACGTACCTTATACAGACGGTTCTCGCTATAGGAGACACCTAATACAACACATTTTAAGACACGTTTTTCTTAAAATTTGATTGCCCACTGGGTAGGAGAGCTATCCAACTGAAGCTTCCAATTTAAGATACATCTCATTATAAAATACGATTTTTTCTGTTCTAATGTATTTTATATCTATATATTCACAACTGTATTTACATGGTCAATAGGTATATTCAATTCCCATAAAAGTCTTTGACCATATACTTTTAGCTCGTTTAATTCTCTTCTATTTTTAGCTTCTTTCAAGGCGATTTTCGTTTCAATTTTAACAGACTTGTCCATAACTAAACAATTCCAATCTTTAGGTTTTGCAACTTTTCCAAATCCAAAATCATAAATAAAAATTTGTAGCCAGTTAATTTTTATTTTTGAAGAATATTTTGAAAATTTATTTGGGAAAATTTTTGATGATCTTTCAGGCAAATTCATATTCTCAAATGCGAGTCCTACTTCGCGCATCTAATAAATTTTTATTGTTATTTTTGTTAAGATTTGTATATTGGAGGTATCTAATATAAGGTCCTTTACATTTTGGATGGCCACCAGGTAATTATAATTTAATTAATTTAACTCTATCTAAGATACATCTCATTACAAGATACAAATTTACTCCAAAGGCTACTTATAAGGAGGTCCGATCTTATTTCAAAATTTTAAGAATAATTTCCCTTAAAGATTTTACCATAATATCATGTGAATAACACCCATTACTCGCAAATAGAGCTATTTCTTGTCCACAAATATTTAAAATAAATTTTAAAAATATTAAATTAAATATAATAATTAAAAACTTTTTAATAAAAATCATTTTTTTATTTTTATTTTATTTTTCTCGCGTTTTTATAATAAAATTAATAGCGGCCTGAGCTTAAAAGTTGACCAAAAACAGATCAAACAAAAATAGACTAGACAAAATATTAGGTCATTTATAATTCAATTATATTGTTCACAATGTATTAGTTTTATTATTAAAATGAGGAAAAAAAATAAAAAGAGAGATTATCTGTTTGATAGTTAAGTAAATATGTATTACAAAAATATTTTAGAATAAGGGTTAACCTTGAAGGCGGCGTTGAAAAAGGAACAAATACGGCTGTTAGCCTTAAAAATTCTCAAAATTTTCACCAAAAATTAGATCCGGTTCCGGTCAAAATTTTAGTTCCGGTTCCGCCTAAATTTGTGGTTCCGACGCAACACTACTGTAGAGGGAGAACAAAAAAAGAAAAAAATTTCTAAAGGTTTTTGTATGATTAGAAATAATGGCTAAGACCATAGTGGAAAATATGCAAATAATTTTGTTACCAAGTTTTAAATCGGTTTAATACTTTATTAAATCAAGATTTATTCTTTTAGGATATAAAATACATAATTACCGTATTTACTCGATTAATTCCCCTCCCTCAAATAATTCCCCTCCCTCGAATAATTCCCCCTGCTACGGATGAGTTGAAACAATAATCCCCCTCCCCCAAATACCCTACTACACGTTCAAATTTCAAAACTCGAATAATTCCCCTCCCTTGAATAATTCCCCATGCTACGGATGGGTTGAAAAAATAATTCCCCAGGGGAATTAATCGAGTAAATACGGTATTTTTTATCAATTTTAATAAACAATATATTTTCAAAAAACAAATTTAAAGTGCAACAAATGTCAAAAATTTAATTTAAATATTAACAAAAAAATGAGTGTTAAAAACGTTCGCACTTTTAAGTTTCCAATTTTGTTAATTTTCAACTAAAAATATTATTTTATGCATTATAAATGCCACCCCTCCCCTCCCCTCCCCTCCCTTTTACACTTTTAAAATGTCTACCTCTACCTACCTATACTTCCAAAAACATTTTTTTTTCATTTTTTGAGTAATAATCTTTTATTGTCAAAACCTACCCAGATATATTGCTTTACTTTTTTTTATTAAAAAAATCTCAAAAAAGCATTACTTGCACACTTTTCCCTCAATTTTTTACTAAAAAATATTTAAATATTTATTCCAATTTTTATTTTTTTCGTGTCCTTTTTTCATTGCTTTTTAAATAAAAATTCCAAATAAAAGTAAAAAGTAATAAAATTTTTGTAATTTTTTTTATTTCTTTAAAAACAAAAAAATACCTAAATTAAATAAATAAATTTTTAATTTAAAGTCAAATGCCATTTTTTTATTATTTAAAGAATTTAATTTCCAAAGTGCCTATAATGTTGTTGTCCTTCCCCCCACAAAATTTTTTATTTATCCATACAAAACAAATAGACCATTAAAAATATGTAACCTACTAAATTTGTTTTTCAATTTAGGAATAAAAATATTTGGGTATTTATTTTGAAAGAAAGAAAAGATTTTTTAATCTTTTTAAATCGTTTTTTGATTAAATTTTGTTTTTCCTTTTTATGATCCTGAGGGAGTTAAATTTATAGGAATTATAGGGGTTATAAAATAGCTATAAGATTAGAAATGAGACCCTTTAAATAAAAAGTTTTTTTTGGATTCTGAGAAAATTATTTTAATCGGAAAAATAATCTACCCATAAATTTCCTTTAAAATCCTTCCTTTTCTTCATTTAAATCAAAATTCAAATTTTATTTAGAAAATGAAGCTGTTACAGAATTTAGAATTTTCAACAAAAATTTTTTTTTCAAATTTTAAATTTTGCAATTGCACAATTCGAATAATATTTTCCTCTCTATTTCCCCATTATAAAAACTTCAATGTCCAATAAAAGTCCCCAAAACGTACCAGTGGGGTGCCTTAATAATTATTTTTGTTTGTTGACTCAATCCACTTTCTTTCCTTTAATTCTTTTCAAAGAAAAATAAAAATTAAAAGTGCCACCCTCATTGAAGCAGCAAAACACCAAACAATTTAAGGAAGTTGACTTTCGATTAATATATTTATTTTTACTTTTTAAATTTATTCTTTTGATGAAAAAATAAACTTTTAATGCTTCAGAAATAGTACAATAATTGATTTTTGTGTTTAATAAAGAATAGAAAATTTAATCGAATATATAAGAATCCGAATAGACTAAAAAAGTTGTCTTATCAAATGTTATTTTTATTACTAATGTAAAGGCATGAAAAGCTATTTAATTCCTAAGGCTATGTAGTAGATGGCGTGGTGTAATGGATAACTCACATCAGTCCGATTCACTGAGAGGTGTCGGAATCGGAAGAGCCGAAAATCGGAATTGGAGTAAAAGTCGGAACTCGGAAATTGAATTTTTTTCGGAACCCACCTCTGCTCCCAGCCATCGAATAACCTTTTGCACTAGCTGAAGGAATAGTTATGGCTCAGTTGATTTACTCTAAATGTGTTTTGCCTTTAGTAAATTTTTATGATAATTAAAATGTAACTATTTATTTACAACTATTTTCAGTGAATTGTCATTTCAATCCTTTTCTCTTGTTTTTTCAAATAAATTGCATTGTTTTCATTTTTTCTTTATTTTCATTAGTTTCGTCTTTTTAATTTCTGGAAAAACCCGAGAATGGAAATTGTCCTCTCTTTGAAGCTATTATATAAAAACATTACTACTTTCTTTGTAGCAGTTGTGCATGAAACAAGAAAAAAGGGAAGGAGAGAAAAGAAAGAACGCGTGAAAGCTTTAAAGTGGGGCTGACAGTTGGCAGATTGAAGGGGGGAATGAATTCATCTTTTTGTGGCATATATTAATACCACCCACCTTTAAAAAAAGTTAAAAAAAAAGAAAAAAGGTCGAATGAATGAAAATGGGTAAATAAATAATAAAGAGAAGTTATTTATATTTAATCCTTTTATTTTTTGACTTTTTTTTGTTCCATTATTTTTAACTCTTTAATTCCTCGATACTAGTAGCTCTTCTTCTTTTTTTTATTTATATTTTTGTTTATGATGTAATTAAGGAAAATATTTTCTGCACACTTTCCGTCACCCAAAATATATTTTTAATTATTTGCCATTTAATGTTTTTATTTTGTTGATTCTCTAATTTAAATTAGAGAAAAATAGATTCCTCATTTGAACATAAATTTACTCAACTTTTTACATTTTTTAAAAATTTAAATTAATTTTTTCCTCCAGGGTAGGAAATTTAATATTCACAAACATTTATAGGAGTTTCTACCACTGAGTTACCGGGGCTTTTACCCTTTTTAGTTCGTTTAACTCCATATTAAGCGTTTTAAATGCTGCTAGATAGAAAATCATCTTTACAATAGGCAAAATCATGTAAAACCAATTAAGTATCCTTTAACTTATCCTCACTAATTTTAGCAAAAACAAACATAATTTTTATTTAATTTTTAATCTTTAAAGATGTCTAATGCCTTTTTTATATAAAAATGTTCTTTTATTTTTTTTATTAAAATATGTACTATTCCAATAATTAATTCCCTAAAGAAATTCTACATAATTTTTCTCAAAATACATAGGTATATTTACTTCCTTAAAACTGAGAGAAAAAACAGAAATAAAATTAAAAGAATGGAGAAGATATGGAGGAAATAAAAATAAAAAATTAATTAATTATTTAAAATATTCTTTTAATAATTTAAAAATATTTAAACAACAAAAAATGATTTTTACATTCCGTTTGTTTTTTCTTTAGAAAATTAAATTGACAATTCTTTTCAGTTTTATTAAGCATTGGTTGCGGATTAGGTATTGAAGCAAGTAATCAAATGAAATTAATTCAAGATATATTAGAATCTTATGATAGAAAAACTAAGCCTACTTGGGATAATAATAAAGTAAATATTTTTAAATTTCTTTTTGTGAAAAACAAAAAAATTTTAAATTAATAATTATTTTTAAGGCTATTAACGTCACTTTTTCAATGGATCTTTATCAAATTTTGGAATTGGTTAGTTACTTTTTATTTTTAAAATTTTGATTTAAAATTGAATTTTGAAAAATTAAATTTGAGATTATAGAAAGCTTTTGAACAGGAAAAGTTGAAAAGATTAAAAGATGAATTTATTTGTTAGAGAAAAGTATTTTAAAAATTAAATGATTTTAGAAGAAATTAAAAAGAAAAAGTCACGAAAGGAAATTAAAATTAAAAAAAATATTTATAGCTTTCCACGAGCACGCAAATTATTTTATAAGAAAATAAAATATTTAAAAGTAAAAACATCCCTTTTTTAATTAAAAAACCCCTCTTTTTAAGAATGAACCTCAACAATTTTTGTTGTTGAATTCTTGGTATTTTTTTCTGGATTTTCTAAAAAAAATTCCGTTAAAGGATTATTGAAAGATGGCACGACGAATTTCTTTTTTGGCATCCAGAGGAATATGGAAATATTACAGAATTAAGACTGCCTTATGATTGGTAATAAATATATTTTTAGTTAAAATATTTAATTGAATTTAAGTATTTGGTTACCAGATACAACACTTTATAATTCACTTGTGATGAAAGTAATAAATATTTTATTTTGATTTAATTTAAATTTTAATAAAATTAAAGGATGATGATTCTCGTAGATTATTAAATGCTAAATTAACAACTAATATAACTAGAAAAGTTAGTTATATTTTAAATTGATAAATAATTATTTAAATTTAATTAAAATACGACAAGCTAAATTTTTAAATATTTTTCTCTTATTAGAATATTTCTCTAAAAATTTATACCTTTTTTAATTATTTCAAAATTAATTTTTCTTTTTTATTTTATACATAAAAGAATAATAATTAACATTTATGGAGGGTTAAAGGGGATTTTTATGTTTTATTAATTTTTTATTGAAAAATACTTTAGTAGGTAACAGACAATTTAGAGAGTTTAAAATTTTTTAAAAATTATCGGGACAGTTTCCAAAATTTTTCTATTAAGCTAGCAAAAGTAATATTCTAATAATTCTACCATATTTCCTCCTTCTCCCCTTTTTTCATAAATTAATTTTAAGGCAGTCTTAGTAGAATTATTATATCCAACAATTTATAAATTTTCTTGTTTGCTCAATTTGCGTTATTTTCCCTATGATTTACAAGAATGTACAATGACTTTTAGTTCATGGACATATGACAGTAAAGGTAGTTTTTGGAATTAAAAATTTAAAATAATTAAAAAAAAGGAATTGATTATTTACCTTATTCTGACAATATTGGAACTTCTAATTATTTAGAAAATGAAGGATGGTATTTATTAAAAACAACAATACAAAGAAAAGAAGTTAAATATAGTTGTTGTCCAAATAGTTAAGTTTTTCTTAAATATTTTTTTCTCGACAAACTTCTGGAAGGGAAATTCTTAAATTTAAAATTTTTGTGATAATAGATGGCTTTTAGCTTGTAGATTTAATACACAGAAAACTAGAAAGCCACATTCCAATTCAAGTTTGAAAAACCAAAAAAATAGGTTAACAGAGTGTATTTTGGTTTCCCTAAATTTTGTTTTTTCGTTTTTATTAATTCTCCAATTTAGTAAACCAAAAATCTAGTCGTAAATAATTACGAAAATTTACTAAATTTTGTAAAAAAAAATAAAAGATTTGTTAAAAATTATTTTTTTTAATTTTTAGATTATACACTTCTAAAATTAAAATTGTAGGTTTAAACTTTAATTTACATGTAAAAATTATGTACAAATGATTTTTGACTGATTGACACATATTTAATAATAATTTTAAAAATTTGTACTTTCTTTTTATTTTTTATTTCCCGTTTTAAATATTCTTTAAGCAGTTGTTTTAAATAAATCTAAAAAAAATAAACTTAAATTACATATTTTTAAATTTATTTTTATTTTTAAAGATATTTGAGACGTAAACCTCTCTTTTATTTAATCAACTTAATTATACCTACAGCAATTATTACTTTAATTGCTATTGTTGGATTTTTTACGTAAATTCTTTAATTAACTTTTAAAATTAATTAAAAAATATTTTATTTTTGTTAAATTTAAAAATTAAATTTTGCAGTACATCATCTGCTAGTGGAATGCGCGAAGAAAAGGTATATTTTAATTTGTCTCACCAATTTAGTTTTGAAATTACTTTGCTTAAACACATAGTACAGGGAACGCCCCGACCCGATTCACGATTCCCGATAACTGGGAATTTGGTTTTCTGCGGCACGATCCCAAGATATAGTACATATGTACATATTTTCCAGCTTTCCAAATCATTATTTTCCAATTTTTATCCTCAATAAATTTCTAGGTCTCATTAGGAATTACAACACTTCTTTCAATGTCTATTCTAATGTTAATGGTTGGTATAAATTAAATATAAATAAAAAATATTTTTTAAAGGTTAGCGATCAAATGCCAACAACATCCACATTTATTCCTTTAATTGGCTGGTAATTAAATTAATTATATTATTTAATTTTTAATTAATTTTTAATTTTTAAAGGTTTATTCTTGGAATGATTGGTTAGAAAATTAATTTATTTTTAATCTTTAAAAATAATTTAAAGGCGTTATAAGTATGGGGACACTTGCCTCTTCTTTTGTTATTGGAGTCCAAAAAAGGTAATTTTAACTAAATAAACTTTATTTTCTCCTTCTAAGATTAACTAAAAGTTTAATAGAGGTGAAATTCTACATAAAAATAAAAAAATTTTCCATAAATATCCTCTAATTTCTCTCAACCCCCATATATTTTTATTTTAAATTTATCTTTTTTAGAGGAAGACTTGGTGAAAGATTAACGCGTAGATCTGTTAAAATAGCTAAAATATTTGGAATTATTTCATTTACCGAAGGTTATTTTTAATTTATTTAGACTTTTTTTAAATAATAAATTTACTCTGTTTTTAGAAGTTTGGGATCAGGGTTGAACGAAATTGTGGATTTTTTAAATAGCGAATCATTGAGTATGAGAATTCCCTCTTTGGGTTATTTAATTTATTTTTGCTGCTAAAATCTTTATAACAAGCATTTATACATATCTTTCAAATAAAAAAGAAATTTTCTTTTAAACTTTTCATTATTTAAATTTTACAAATCCTCCCAGAAAGAAACGTCAAAAAAATTCTTCATTTTTTTCTAGTTCCTTTACATTTACGGAAAGGCACGCAAGAATACGCCAATGCTCCCCCACCATCAGATGCTTACAGAAAATCTGTCAAATTAGTTAGAAATTTAGCTGGCCGAACAGATGTAGACTCTTCTTCTTTTAATCCAACATTATTTCAGCATCCATTTAAAAAAGAAGAAAATAAAAAACGTTCAGTTTTTCAACAAATTTTTAATAATAAAAAAGGAATTAAAAGTAATGGAGGAATTTTGGGAGAAGGAGGAGAAGAATTAAATAATAATAACAATAATAAAATACCTACAGATAAATCTACTGAACCTTTAGTGGCAGCAGAAATTGGTACAATACATTTATTTAAAAATTTTAAATTTATTTGGAAATTAATTGACGTTTTTTTAAATCAAAAGAGACAGTCTTTAATAATAAATTTATTCAAAAGTAGATAACGGTCCAAACAATTATTTGATGTAGGGAAATCAAATATTAAATCAAATTTGTTGATCGACTGTGATCTTTTCTTCCACTCATGTAGTTATTTCAATTTTTCTCTAGAAAATCAACATTCTCCTCTTTCTCTTTTTTATTTTTAAAAATTTATCTTCTTCTCAGCCCATCTCTGTTTGAAGCATGTTTTCCAGCCTCTTCTCACCTTTTTAAGACTTTCATAAATTATCATTAAATCCTATAAATTTATTAAATTATCAAAAATTTTTAAAGTAAATCAACATCAAAGAATAAGACGAAACACAGTAGATGAAGGAAGTCAAACAATTTCAAGACATTCATCAAAACAATTAAGAAAAGGACAACATCCTCCACCATTAGCACCTTTTAGCCTTTCTTTGATTGACCAAAACGATGAAATTGATAGTCAAGTAATTTATGAGGAATTTAAAAAATATTTAAATAATTTAAGGGAAGTGAATTAGTCACTCCAATAGTCCCAAATCGTTCAGCAGCAGCTCAAATGGAAGTTAGGCAAGCTGTTGGTCTTTTTAATGGTTTGCTTTATTCTTAAAAATATAGGAAAGTATTTTTAAAGAAAATCTTCGACTTAGTCGGCAATTAGCACAAAAAGAATATGAATGGTTAGCTACTATATTGGAGGTATTAGATACATAAATATAATTATTTTATTGAGTGTTACGGAAAAAAATCCAAGAATAGTTTCCATAGGTGCGGGTCTTTTTCTAGCATAATATTCGATGCTCGCCTCGATATTAAAATCGAGATGAGTATTTTGCAACCCACTTTTTAGTATTAACTCAATGGGGAAATTCATCCTTTTTTCCTGAACTTAAAATAGCACTCACACACCTCCGGAACTTACAAATTTTATTTATCAATAATTTTAGCTTTAATTCAAAATAATTTTCTAATTTTCAAGCGTTGTTGTTTTATTGTTTTTGTTTCGATATTTCTTTGTCTCTCCCTTGGAATTAATTATATTGGTAATTTAAATATATATTTAATTTTCAATAAAATTCAATTATTTTAAGGGTTCCTTCATTGGGGCAATCCAGATTCTGCTTTTGATAATTACAGCGAAGATTAATTAAATGGACAGTAATATTTTGAATAAAAGGACCTTCACCTTATTAATTTATTTTTCTTTTTTATTTTTTATTCATTAATAACCATAAAATCATGTTGGGTGAGATTATTATAATTAAAATTTGCTTCTTTATCAAAATTAGTTTTACCTATTTAATTCTTTCCTTTGTGGCCATTTTTACTCTTTGCTTGCCATTGATCTTTCCTTTTTATTTATTTTTTCTTACCTAATATATTCTTAATTTGCCTCTATTTTTATTTAAAGTTTTCTCTCAAAAATTAAAAAAAATTTATTTTCAATTCTAAAATAGCCAAAAACAATTTTCAGAATTTTATTTTTCACGAGATAACTTTAAAATATTCTAATATGTATGTTATACATGTGCTTTTTAATTTAAAAATATTTTAATTAAAAATTATTTTTCTTTTATTGGATTTATCCAAAATTAATATTTATTTACTTTTATTCCAAAATTAATTTTAATTTTTCAATACAGATTATGCCTTCAATTATCTTCTTTTTCATTCAATTTTTTCTAATTATTTTTGTTATTTTTACTTCAAGGGTAAATTCTTCTCAATACGAGGAAATAGAAAATGGTCTGAAATTTTAATTTCAAAAATTTCTTTTAAAAAACAAAATTTAAAACTATTCAGATGGCAACTTTAAATCGACACAACAACCCCAATCTAAACCTCAAATAATAACAAACAGAAAAGATTCTTCAGAAATTAATTCAAACGAAGCAATATCCTCATCATCTTCAAATGAATACCAAATAAATAAATCAGCAATTAATAAAAGAAAAAATAAAAATAGGCCACAAATTTATTCTTCTGTTGAATTTCTTTTTCCTTTACAAGAAGAAGAAAATAATAAAAATAAAATTAATGGAAGACATGAAGGAAAATTTAAAATAAGGAATGATTCGAGACAATCGTATAATAATTTTCAAGTTTCTACTGTTCCTTTGATGAGGCTTACAAAGTGAGGGGAAATTAAAAAAAATATTTTTTTGGGGGTACGATTAGAAAATAATTTTTTGTCGAGTCTTCCATCCTATGGGATGATTCTTATTTTTCCAGCCTTGAAATTAATTGGGGTGAGAAATTGTAGGAATTTATTTTGAAAAAGAGAAATCGAAACTTGGAGAATGAATTTCCTTTGGGGAAAAATTGGAATCGGGGCCAATTGAGAGAACTTTTTTCAATTCCTTGGAAAATGCGACAAATTATATCCATGGGTGTAGTCATTTTTGGAACTATTATTCTAAATTTATTTTAATTAATCGGTTAAACTTTTTAGGGATATTTTGGCACCTGGACGATATGGTAATTTATTTATTATTTAATTTTGGAGTAACGTTTAAATAATTATTTTTAAAGATGTTAGAGTTCGTCCAGTAAATAACCATTCCAAACCTTTAAAAATTTATATTTCAATGAGTTTATATCAAATTATTGATGTTAATGAACCTGCACAAAATATTAAAATGAATGTTTGGATGATACAAAAATGGAAAGATGAAATGCTTCATTGGGATCCTAGGTAGTTTAAAAATAATTTTAAAAAAATGTGGGGGAAATGAAAAGAGAAAAATACCTTCATCTGATTTTTCTTAAAATTTTTAGAGACTATGATATGATTAACAGTACAATTTTGCCTCATGAAGTGTTGTGGATACCGGATACTTATTTATACAATTCTGTTGTTATGAATGTATATTTAAAATTAATTTAAAAAATAAAATTTAATTTAAAAAAGGCTGAAGAAACAGAAAGATATATGAATATAAGGGCGGATTCCCTCTTTTGGGAGAGAGAAAGAGGGTCGAATATGTCTTTCCTTTATCCAGCTATTTATACTGTAACTTGCCGATTAAATATTAGGTAAATTTAATTTTTATATTGTAAAAGATCTCTTAAAAAATCAAATTTTGGGATCCTTAACTAATTAATGTGCTTTTCTCCAAAGAATAAATTCTTTTTCTGGATTGTCGAATAAACTCATACGGAAAAACCATAAAAACAAATCCTTTAAAAAATTTTTTTTTATTTTTCCATTTCAGGTATTTCCCTTACGATCAACAAAATTGTACATTAACAATTTCTTCTTGGACTAACAGCAAATCAGCACTTGACTATTATGCTGATCCAGAAGTTAATCTAGCATCATTTATTTCTAATGAAGAATGGGATGTAATGTCTTTTAGAATTTTTAGACACGAGGTAAATATAAATATTGAAATAATTTAGTAGATACTCCCCGAAAATTTTGCCTTAGATTACTTAGCTGTTTCTTTCACACATATGTATTTTCAGAGTATTCTAGCCTAGACTTATGTCAAGATCTCAAGTTTTTACAGATGGTAATGAATTAATTTGGACCAGGGATCACACCAGTACAAGACCCCATTTACGATTTTTGGAAATAGATAGTTGGTCCAGGCGACCTTTGTTCGGACCTCTTACTGATATCCCCAAATATATTAATCTCTTTTCTCAATTTAAAAATTATTAAGTACAAATATGCCTGCTGCCCAGAGCCTTGGGTAATTTTAGAAGCATCTATAGTTATTAGAAGAAAGCCTTTATATTATGTTATTAATTTAATTCTTCCAACTTCAATAATTACATTAGTAGCTATTACCGGTTTTTTCACCCCAGCATCAACAGCAGACGACAGAACAGAAAAAATAAATTTGGGAATTACAACTTTATTAGCAATGTCTATTCTTATGCTTATGGTAAGAAAAAGAAAGTTTAAAAATATTTATTGGTCGGTAACTAAAATTTTAAAAAATAGGTCAGCGACCAGATGCCAACAACGAGTGAATTTGTGCCTTTAATTGCTTGGTTTTATCTTTCTATTATTGTTGTAAGATTCAATTTAGAAAATCTTTTTATAAGTTTTTTTATAACTTAAGAGATACCTTCAACTCTCAATTGTTAAAAGGGAGTTGAAGTGAGGTGGTGTGTCTGAAGGAGTGGACGGAGGGAGTGCAATATCTAGCTTTTATTTTGGGATTCTTAAGGCCTTAATTTATCAATTTTATAACCATCCGCCCACACTATCATACACGTCTTTTTCCATAAATAACTAAAAATAGTTTTTTTTTATTAAATTTAACAACTTTTTATTTTCTTTTTTAGATAATTTCAATAGGGACATTTCTTACCAGTGTTATTCTTTCAATTCAAGGAAGGCGTCAATATGGTCAATTACCTTCTTTATGGATTAGGCATCTTTTCTTTGTTAAACTTGCAAAATTCCTTTTGTTGGCTGTTCCCCCACCTTTATTAACTTTGTGGGAAGAAATGAATGATCATCCACTTACCGCTAGAAGAAGAGCTTCAATTGAACGGTCTGAAAAGATCGAAAATCGTCGTTTAAGTAGATCTTTAAGAAGTAGTTTAAAGCAGTCAATTAGAGAGGGCGATCGAAGTAAAGTACCTTCTTTTGCTTTACAAGGTAAATTCTTCTTAAATTTTTTAAATTTAGATTCTCTTTTTAATAGGCAATTAATTAATGTTGAATATAGGGTGGTATAATTTAAGGCATTTTAAGCTTGTTATCCCCTGATCCTTAAGTATTAGAGGGTCATTTACCTCTATTCTAAATACATCTAAATCGTATATACGACTATAGTAACTGTTATGCCTTATCTTTTATTTTTAAATTTATCTTTTTATTTTTGGGCTTTAGTCATAAAAATATGAGTAATGGACTAAAAGTTTAAGGGAGGATGCATATAAACCCGAACAGAAACTGAACTCGTTATTTATTTATTTTTATTCCATTTATAGGTTCATTTGTAGTTCCACCTAGTCCAAACAATTTAAATGGTATTGATCATCAACATCAAAAAGTCTCTCCAATTAATTCAACAAATACAATAGGCAGAGCCAAAAAGAATTGGTTAAGAGTTAGCTCAATAATTAGTAGAAAAAGCGATCAAGTAATTTAATTTAATTTTAAAAATTATTTTTAACAATTTTTTAAAGTCTGATAAAACAACACAGCCAAGTATTCGTTCACAACAACAAACAGACCTTAATTTAAATATAATATCTTCTCGACGAAGTTCTGAAGCTGTCACTAATTGGGAAAATGCAATTGATGGACTTGGAGTTGTTAGTCCCAGACAAAGTGAGAAAATGAAATATTAAAGGTTGAGGGAAGGAATGGAAACTTCCTTTCTGATAGCCAATAAATTAATTTAAGAGTTCTCTAAAAATTTATTTATTTAGGAGAATTACCTGGAGATGCAAGTCACCCTCCTACGGCTGGAGGTAATAAATCCAAAAAAGGAAAGAAAAGAACTTCTGTAGCAGCAGAGGTTAATGCAATGAAGGTAAAGAGACAATGCTCTCTTGAATGGGAATTTCTTGCTACAATATTGGATCGTTTATTTCTTATAGTTTTTGCATTTACAACGGTAAAGGAGACAATATTTAAAGAAAAAAACGTTTTTAAAAGGTTATTGTAACGTTTGGAATGATGGTTACGGGGAAAGTAGCACAATGGCAATATGAACAAGCAGCTAAAGAAATAGGATAAAAATAAATAAATAAAAATTGTTTTTTTGTCATTCCTATACAAATATTTTATATTTTTTGTTTGAGATTAATAAAGAATTCTAATTTGTTTTTTAAATTCCTCTTAAAAATTTTAAACTGGGAGTGTAAACGACTGGAATATTGTAGTTTAATTGAAATTCTACAGATAGGATTTAATTGGACGAAATTTAAAAGTTGAAGGTTATCTTATGAAATGATTTAATAGTGTTTTTGGAGGAAATATAAGAAATTAAAATTTTTGGTATAAAAAGGAAAACTTGAAAATTTAATTTTAACTCAACTTCTAAACAACATCAAGTTTCTAGTGCATGGATTCTCTCTACAATTCTCTGCTTCGTCCTGCTGTTCAAAGGGCCAAAAATGTAAATCTTTTCTTTTTCCTTTATTCACTTTGTAAAATTATTTTTTAATTTTCAGTTAGTCCTAAACGATTCCGATGACCAAATTGAGCAGATGCGCGGTGACCGAAAAGAGGAGGAGGTGGGACAAGGAGGGGAGGGAGAGGAGGACGCCAACGAAGAAAGCATCCGCAGTGACGTAGCATCGAGTGAGAGAAGTGACACGAGTGTGCATCAATCTAATGAATCGGGTACCGGCAGAACTTCGGGGTCAACTAGAAGGAGCAGTAGTCGTTCGGGAAGTACCAGCGGAGGACGTGAGCAAAGTGAGGAGACCAGCACAGGAGGGGAGGTGTGTCTAATTTTGAATAATTGTCTTAGAAAAATGTTTATTTATTTTTTTCAGACAGATAATGCCAGCGAGCAAGCATCGTTCGTGGATGAGTTGCCGAATGGTTTGTGTTAACACTCACCATTTCGAATAATCTTTATTTAAAAACAGACTTGCTCTCTACGCGTTCTGCCCGTTCTCGTTCGCCTCCTCGAGGAGAGTCTGGAGTCACTACTGCAATCAGCAATTCGGAGACTAATACGGCTCTTGATATGTCACCTGCTCGTCGACGGGCCTGGGACAATGAGTATGACGACGTTAAAACCGCCAGAGTCTGCCAGAGGTAGCTAGAGAGGGAAATTATAATATAAAACTGAATCTTTCTCTTTAAAATTTAAGTGAGGAGAACTTATTGGCAAGTGTGTGAACGTTCAAATGCTGATGGTCTTCGGATTGGATAATGATAGGATGCTATTTGCTTTGCCTAGATGTTGCCAGTTTTGTCTAGAATATTGTAAAGAAATATAAAAAAGAAAACCCTTATTCGATATTTACAAATGTTAAATATATTTATTTTCATTTGTTGTTTGTATTGTTGTATAATTTGTGTTTTGTAATAAATATAATACCTATATATAAGTTCCGAGTCATGAAACCGTAAGATTTCGATCTCTCTAATTATAGTAATAAAATCTTGTAATAAAATCTTTGTAATAAAATTTTATAGTAAATTTAAGTAATTAAAAAATTGAAATTTAAAATAATTTCTTAAATTCCAATTTATTTAAAATGAGTTTTAGACGTCAAATTTTTATCTTTTTTTCCTTTTCTCCAATAAAAACCTCTATATACCAATTAAAAATTTATAGGTAAATAATTTATGTACATTAATTAATATTTACCTATGTGTTAATCATAAAAAAAATAAAAATTATTAACATTCTTTAGATATTTGAATTCCGTAAATATTGGCCAAATTTTATATTAATTTTTACACAAAATTTTGGGTGTGACTGACGTTTATATATTTTATATTTTTTATTCAAACTTGAGCAAAAACTTTTATTACAATCTTTACACCGAATGGGTGCGATATAAAAAAACTTTTTTTTGGAATTACTATTACTAATAAATAATTTTGGAATTTTGAAATTAAATAAAAATTAAATTATAATTTTTTGAAAAAATTAATAAAATATATAAAAACTTTTTTTGCAATTATCAAGGTTGTCACGGGGTGAGAAAAGTCTTCCCTCCATTTCTGTGAATAGTTTAATTAACATACATGCATATATGCCCGAATAATTACCCTGGATTATTATTCTTTCAAGCTTTCGCTAGATGGAGTAATCAATTGAGAACAATTTACAACCAACTTTTAATTAAATATATTTAAATAAGTTTATATATTCTTTGTAGTTTATTATTTTTATTTCCAATTTTATTACAAAAAAATATTCCCAATTCTTAACTTCCTTGTTTGTCAGCTGATTAGTATTATATACTTTTCTAATTATTTCCAAATATCTTTTTGTTAAATAAAATGTTCTTCTTACAATTAAAAACTTTTTTTTAATTTATAAGTAATTTATTGTAATATATATTTCTTTTTAATTAAAAAAAGGCCTAAACAAATTAAATAAATTTTCTCTTTTTTAAAATGACGTTAATTTAATTGGAAAAAAAAGAGAGAAGGGGGATGGATGTTCTTAATCAGTATAATTGATTATAATTACAAAAATCACGAAAAATGTCAAAAGGATTGAGAGAAGAGGGGGGGGTATATCGATGGCGACTGATTGGCGCCATTTTCTGTTTTATTTTTCTTTTGTTTCAGCACAAGTTCTCGAAAATTGGTCAGCCGTTAAAAATAAAAGAAAAAAAATAATTATCTTATGGGTGATATATTTTTAAAAAAATAAAAGATTTTGTTGGCTTTTAATTTGGTGTTAATGGCCGGTCATAATGCTTGAATAAATAATTAAGAAAAATATTGTCTATACAAACAAATTATTGTCTGTACTTTTGGGATGAATAAACTTGGAAAACAATTAAAATTTATAAATTAAATGAAAGAAATTAAATAAAAGTCAAACTTAAATATAAGATACACCCTTCAGACTATTTAATAAGTCATATCTTAAATAGAGGATATCGCTTAGGAGGTATTGTTAAATCTTACAAACCCTATTAAATTATCCACTAATTACTTACAGACTTATTGTAAAATTTTAATAGGAAAGTTGTTTTTATTTCAAATTAGAAAAAAAAGAATTTAAAAAATTGAAATTAATTTTTTTTTCAAAATTACGTATTATGATTTAAAAAATAAAAATTACTTACTCATTATTTTTTAAAGTTTTAGTAGTACTTAAATAATATTTTGAATTAACGGTTATAAACTCCATCAAAAAATAAATTTGATCGTGATTGTTATTGATAATTTTTTCTTCAGCAAAATTACAACAAAAAATTAATTTAAAAATAAAAGTAAACAACGATCATCTGAATTACTCCAAATTAATTAGAAAATAAAATTGTTAAAAAAAATAAATTAATTTTTAGTAAAGATTTTTTTTATCTTTTCAAATATAGTCTAAAATTCTGAAAAATTTTAAAAATATTTATTTAATCTTAAATTTCAAAAAATAATATTTAATTAACATTTTATTACTCTAAATATATCTTTTAAACTAAATATTTATTTGCACCCAAAAATTGTGAAATAATATCAAAAATATTTTTATCAATTAATCAATCACTTTAATCAAAAAACCTTCAAATTACTACTAAAAATAAAATTAAGAAATAAAAGAAATATCACTTGTTTATTATTTTTAATTTAGTTAATATGTAGTCATTTGATTGGCGCCAATTTGGTGCCCTTGCAAAAGCAGCTGATAATTAAAAATAACCAACTTTATTTTTAAAAAAATTATATTTTTAACGTTTCTATAATAAATAAATAAATAAATATTTTCTTAAAATAATTTATTTTAAAGTTTTGTGAATTTATTTTCGTAAACAAATTTTTTTAAATTAATTTTTTATAAACTTTTTTTGGTTTGAAAAATACAAAAATAATCAAAAATTTGACGTGACAATCCAATCGCCTTCCTTCCTTATGGTCTACAATTTTTTGTTGGAATTATTTCAAAACTTTTCAGGAAAATAAAATTATTTTTTTTTTAATTTTTTTTCTCAATCTCATTAAAAATTTAACCGGTTTTATTTTATAGCATTTTTTGTTCTTTAAATAACACAAAAAATAATAATACATAATAATTAAATTAATTTATAGATCAAAAGAGTTTTTTTTAAGATTTAATTAAAAACGACTTAAAGAAAAAGAAATTCACACTCAATTTAATTCGTCGGAAATGACACTTGATTAAATCTTTAAAAATAATTTTTTGTTAAATTTTTGTTATTTGGGTTATTATGTATTAAACAGACATAAATAAATAAATAACATTTAAAGACTGTCAAAATTGTTTTTAAATTTTTGAATTGAATTTTGATTAATTTTTTAAATTAAAAATAAACTTAAAGATGTTTAAAAAATTTTAATTTATTAAAAATTAAATATTTTTTCCTATTTATTTTTAAATTTTATTTACGGATTAGGGTTGTCGGTTCTTGGAAAATCTTCGGATATCCGGAACCGAACCGATATCCGAACCGAAAAATCATCGGTTCTTCGGTTCGGTTCGGTCCAGAATCGGCAACCCTATTACAGATTACATTTTAGAAGCTTCCTCCATAATTTCTAACAGAATTTTTCTTTACAAATTAAATATATTCTTTGTGTTTTAGATATAAATAAATATTATATTTAATGTCTAGAAACGCCTAATTATTTTTTAATAAATATTTTTGTAAACATTTTTGCAATATTAACGAAAATTCCACAACAGAAATATATATTAAAATTATTTATATATTTATCCTATAAATAGAAATCTCAAAAATTTTAAAATAACCGGTTTAATAATTTTTACTTTCCTTTAAGTTTATTGCCTTATTCTTTTTTGTAAAAAATCCATTTTAGGAAAATTAATATAAAAAATATATTACCTAATTTTTTTAAACTTTTTTTTGTTAACCTTTACATTCCATTTCTAATAACGATATATTTATTTATGAAGGCCAATAGGGCGCGAGTTTTCATCATTTCTAAATTAATATTTATTTTGAAATTTTGGTATTCAAATTCTAAAAGAATTTTTAGAACTTCAATTAAAAAAATATTTTGGGAAAGTCATGCGCAGTCAACTATTCGCTAAATTCACTAAACTTAGGGACCAAATCTTTTCCTTTTTAATTTCATAAGATCAGGAAAAATTTGAATTAAATCCCTTAATCCATTTTTGAGAAATAGCCAAAAATTTCAGTAAAATAGCTCCGATTTTTTGCCAAAATTTTTAATCGCTTTCTACATTTATCTAAAATTAGAAAAGCAACTATCTACCTAATTATTTTAATTAATTTCTTCAAATAATTTTTGTTTTATTTTTTATCAGAATTTTGGATTAAATTATGAAAAAAATAAAAGTGCCCCATTAATTTCTGTTCACCCTATAAATTATTCATAATCCTAATAGAAATATGAAAATTAAATTAGAAAAATTTTAATTTCTGTATTCGAAAATAGTCAGCGTCTAAATAACCCCCCTCACCTTTTCCAATAAACTTAATCAACAAACCTCTCCGCCCTTTCCTTTTTTCTTGTTTTCTGTTAAAAGAGAGAAAAGGGGGAGGAGGATCACTTGCGCGATTCCTTTATTAAATAGAAGAAAACCTTCTTGATTTTAATCATTCCTTTCTCTAATATTAATTAAAAATTCTTCTATTAAACAGAAAAAAGCAAAAGTTTTTTTTCTTCTTCGAATCAATAAATTATCAAAAACAAAGAAAATTAAATAAATAAATTAATAAAAATGTCTTCAATAACAACAATGGAGAAAAAAATAAAACAACAAAAAATAAAAGAAAAACAACAAAAAGAATCTATTTCTTCAAATAATATGGGAAATAATAAAAATAGTAATAAATTACGTTTGAGAGATACTTTATTGAATATGTTGGGAGAATTTGTGGCACTTAATAAAAGTCCGGAAGTAAGGCTTTCATCAGCCTCTCAGCAATTTTTGGCTGATGCTGTTCTCGAAGAAAAACGTCATTTGGATAAGGTAGGGAATATTTTGAAATATTTATTTATATGTATAGTTGATATTTTGAATGAAGGGGAATCTTTCCTATGATTCTGGAGACATTTCTTAGGGGCAAATTAGGAAGGGAAATTTCACTTTCAAATATAAGTAAAATATCTTCACAACTTGACAAATTCTAATTTAAATATATTTTTAGGACCATATTAGACATGTTCGGTCAGTATCATCCAATGCAGTATTGGCAAGTCCATCAATGGGGCATTCTCAAATAAATCCTTCTTCTAATTCATTTATTCATCATTCCCGACATGTTTCTCTTCCAACAAACCACGAATCTTCTAATCGTTTTAGTCTTTTCCCACCAAGATTGCGTAAAGTAGCTCAAGCAGATGATCGAATTCGTTCACAACTTCAGCAACAACAAAGACAAACAAACGTTATTTCTGAGGAAAATGAAGAAGAAAGTGAACAACAACAACAACAGACTTCTTTTAAAACAAATCAAACAAGAGTTAAAAAAGAAGGAAGAAAAACAGCAGAGGCATTATAAAAATTGAATGATTGGAATAAGAAAGAAATTTAAATATTTTTTAGGATTTAATTGAATTGGAAAATATAAATAAATAAATATAAATAATTATTTTAGCCGACCAACAAATATTTTAATATACACATTTTAAGTTCAATAATTACAAGGAGAAATACCACCAACATTTAGAACACCCTATAATACGGAGGTTGTCTTTAAATAGAGGGGTTCCCTCTTACTTCCAAAATCATTTCAAATATATTTAAGGTGTGTATAATTAAAAATATTTTTTATATTTGTTTTTTAGTTTTACATTATATTAATGCTTATTTTTTAAATTTAGCACTATTTTATTTTTTGATCTCTTAAATAAATATATAATGTGTGATTTAATTTTTAAATTTTTTTAAAAATTTAAAAATTATATTTTTTTGTTTAAAAAATAAATTAGAAAAATTTAAATTTATTTTTATTTCTTTTAAAAACCTAAAAATAAATATATTTATTTATTTATGTGTAATATATAATGACGAAATAAAGTAGATTAAATTACTTAAACAAACTAAAATAAAGCACATTCATTAATTTAATTATTTTATTTTTGTAAACAATATTAAACGAACCGGAACCGAAATCTTTTTTAAATAAACAAAAATGAGTGACAAAATTTTGAATCTAGCGAAAATATTTCCCTAAAATAGTTCAAAAAATTTTAGTGTAAAAAAGAGGGTTTACTGCAAAATTTTGTTGCCATTATATTAAAGGGAGTCTCTTTAATAAACATGTCTTTACGATATTCCATTTCTAATAAAACATTAAACTTAAATCGAGGAAATTTAAATTTTTGGGATTCATTGTAAATTAAATATATGTATGTACTTTCAAAAATAATTTCCCCAAAATTTTTTAATTAACCAGCGGAAGTAAAATATACAAAAATTAAAAAAACAAAAACTAAACTTTTACCCATCCTTATTTAATACCTCCAAGCTATTTTTTAAAGTATACATATTATCAACAAAAATATTTTTTAAAAATCATATTCATTTATTTATTTATTGTTTAATTTATTTCCTTATATTTTTATTTATTTATTTCCTTATTTATCAAAAAAAACTTTAAAAACGCTTCATTTATTTAAAAACAATTTTATTTAAATAAACTTTTACCCAAATATTTACAAAGAAAAGCTTTTCAAATAAATAAATATTAATTAATTCAGAAAAAAAAAGTTTTTTTTTCTAATCTTTAAAAAAAAGTTCAAAATAATATTTTTATTAAAAACTTTTAATAAATTAAAATTTAAACAAAAAACCTTTTAAGTTTATTAAGCTTATTTTTTTAAATAAAAAAGGACAGTTCTGGTTTTTTTTCATATAAAGGACAAAATATGCATAACTTAAAAAAATAAAATTTTACATAGATATAGGTTTCGATTTTAGGGGTTTTAAATATAATTTGAAAAATAATAATCATTAATTTTTTTAAATTTACCTATAAAGAAATTAAGCTATCCCCGCATCTTGCTTTTATTCGAATTTGGTCGATTATAACTTTTTTATGCTTGATCCAGTCAGAATGAATCCAAAACCCACGATAAGCCCACGATTCGAAAGCCCATACTTATCAACTTGTAACTTTTTAATGGGCGATCAGACTTGATCCGTCAGTTGGAGAAAAGATAGTGCTTATCGAAGGCTTTCGAATGATATAAGATTTATAGTCAATCAAATTCAAAAAAATTAGGAGAAAAGGAAAATGCGGGGATATAAACGCATGTTACCGAAATTAATTGAAAAATGTTGAGAAGTAGGGTTTAAGTTTTCATTAAAAGCAAATACCTATCAAATCATTTTATAAATTTAATATGTTTCCCGAAACAAATAAATTTCAAATTAAAATTTTCTTTTCAATTTTTATTTGGTTTTTAATTTTTAACTTTTATCTCTTTAAGTAAACCCTTCAAAGTTTTAATTAAAATTAGTACACCATCCAAACAATATTTTTATTTAAAAAACAAAAAGGTCCATTAAAGTCTGAAATAAATTCAAAATAATGATGATATAAAAAATAAACAAAAAAGGAGGAAATGGAAAGTTTGTTGGCACAAGGATTGGGCACTTCCGTGTATTAATCCCCCCTTTATACCTCCTCCCCCTTTTTATATCCTTCCTCCAACAATTTCTTTCCCTCCTTTTTTTAAATTGAAAAACGTATCTATGAATGAGCAGTCTCGTTTCAATAACTACGAGAAGGGGAGAAAAGTATTTTCTTCTCCCTTTTTTATTTCCTTTAAGGCAAAATAAGGAAATGAATTAAAATTGTTTTCCTCAAATATTTTTTTAATCAAAGAATATTTCCTTCTTCACCCAATTGTAAATTCATTTATTTTCTATTACTCGTTATTCTTTATTATTCCAAAAGAAAGAAGAATTAATTACAAATTGTTTATAATTATTACAATTCTAAATTGAAACTAACTTAATTTTTGGAAAATTATAAAATAATTTTAAATTAATTCAAATTTTCTTTATGTATAATTTCTTTTTAATTATAATTATTTTAATAATTTATAATCTTTCTATTATATAATTAATTTTAAAAAGACTGAGATTTTCTTAGACTTTTATTTTAAAAATAATTTAATTTTCTCTCAATTACAATTTAAACTATTTAACATAATTTTTGCATTAATTAAAGAAATTAAAATATTTAATGTTTTAAGAAAAGCGCGATTAACCAAAGTTTTTTGAGAGAAATAAATAAATAAATAAAAGTTGCTTCCCTTTTTTTAAATGCTCTTTTTTCTTATTTTTTTTTTTATTTTTCCAATTTTCTATTGAAACTAACTCAATTTTTGGAGAAAATATATAAAAACTAAATAACTCATCTTTTGTCAGTTTTTTTCTTTCCTTCCCCTTCTTTTTTTCTCTCCAAAGGCGACAATTGTTTGGATATGTAAATGTGCCTAAATAAATAAATTTTTATTGTTTATTCTCTTTTGTTTTTAACTAAATATTGCTAATCCTTGTTTCGTCTAAAATGCAAAATGAAGGCTTTAGACAAAATTTTCTTTTAAATAATTAGTTTCTGTGTGTAAAGTCTCTTCTTGCTTTATGGTTGATCTCTTTCTTTAAAATCTTCATTAAAATTTTCTTTAAAGAGATTTTTCCAACCCGATTCCTGAAACTCGGGAGAGAATTTTAAAAATTTTAAAGGTTAGTTTAATTATAGAAATTGAGTTAGTTTTGTTACAAGATAGTATTAAAAATCACATTTAAATTTCATTTTTAAATCATTTAAAGCTAAATTGACTAAAAATTTCGGCTCTGGTAAAGTTACTAAGTAGTTTTTAGTTAGTTCGATAAAAGTCTATGAGGCCAAACAAAATTTTACAGTACCACCAATATGTTTACAACCACCACCAATTTAAATGCAAATTAACTATTTTTTATTCAAAAAATACAATCAATATATCAATCGAAAGCTCTATTCGTATCTCAGTTGACATGTTTCTGCATTTTTCATGAAATTGAAAATTGGCCGAGATAATCCGGATCTACCGGATATACCAAATCCCATAGCCTCGGAAAAATTTTTCGGAAAAAATTTAACAAACCCATTTGATAGAGCATATTTTTGTGAGTATGTACCACAAAACCGCTTAAAAATATCTTTTTCCGGTCCAGAGATATGATTTTTTGAAAATGGCATTTTTCCCTTAAAAATTGAATTTTTTGCAAAAATAGGCTGAAAATGCCATTTTCAAAAAATCATATCTCTGGACCGGAAAAAGATATTTTTAAGCGGTTTTGTGGTACATACTCACAAAAATATGCTCTATCAAATGGGTTTGTTAAATTTTTTCCGAAAAATTTTTCCGAGGCTATGGGATTTGGTATATCCGGTAGATCCGGATTATCTCGGCCAATTTTCAATTTCATGAAAAATGCAGAAACATGTCAACTGAGATACGAATAGAGCTTTCGATTCATATATTGATTGTATTTTTTGAATAAAAAATAGTTAATTTGCATTTAAATTGGTGGTGGTTGTAAACATATTGGTGGTACTGTATGTGTCCAATGAATTTATGAGTCTAATATTCTGAGGTTTTAACTGGCTAAAATTTTTTTTGAAATTATTTTCAAACAAAAATTTGTACTTATATATTATCAACATGCAGATTTTAGGAAATTTCCCCTCTTTGTTTTTTTTATTTTTTCAAATTGTTCAATTTTTAATTATTTTCTCATTTCTATTAGTATATTTTAATTATTTTAAACAAATTTAAATTCCTGCTTTTTAATTAAACAAAAATTTATTGCACTTCTTCCCTGAATCCAGACATTTTTTATTTTTTGTTCCCACTTGTTGGTTTAAAAGACCACACAGAATTTCTCATAATTTTTTAAAGTCAAAAAATGTTTTTCTTCTTTATTTTTATGACTTTCTTACTTTAAAATATTTTTTTAAAAAATAACTACTAACTATAATAAATATTTTTAAGGAAAATAGGCCCAAGTGAGCTGTTATTTGGACGATTTATTTATTAGCTTCTCTTTTTTCTTTTATCTTTCATATAACCATTTTTTGGACATTTTAGTGAAAGAAACTTCATAGAAAAATAAAATAATAATTTAAATATTTTAATAGTGTTTATCCTTCCTTTTGGCTTAGGTATTTTATTTACTATGGAACTTTATACAGGGCTGCACGCAATTGCGGATTGCGAGTTGCGGAATCTTTATTTCAATTGCGTGCAGCCCTGACTTGATCGCTCTAATTTTTTAGAGTTGGAGATTGCGCTTAATTTTTAATTCTTTTTAAAATATAATTCTTAATTATTTTTTAAAATTAATTATTCTGATTGTTTTTAAGTTATCTTTCTCAGATAATTTTTAGCTATTCTGCTCTACAAATGTCACAACTATTTAATGGTCCCTCAAATATTTTTCTTTACGATTTTATACTTTTTTTTTCCTAAAAAAATAAAAATACATTGGAGTATTTATTACTAAAAAAGGGGTGGAAAGGGAAATGTTAAGAAATATAATAAACATTCCCTCAATACATATTTCCTAAAATATATATTTTTTTAAGTAATTGGCCCCTCTAAACACAAAAAAAAGCTTTCCTCTTAACTAAAATATTTTATAAAAATTCAGAACGTTTTTCATTTTGTAAAATATACACACAAATCCTTCAAATATTTCTTTCTTTTTTCTTTACTTGTAAAAATCCAATACTTGAAAGACAAAAAGCTATTTTTACTTAAAAATTGATAAAAGAGAGTATTTAATATTTAAATTATGAATATAAATTAAGGAGGATTAGTTAATAAAGTTTTGTAAAGTTTTATATGTATTTTAGTTTGATTTTGTTATACATAACTAGGGTTCGTCAAAACATGCAAATTGCTTTAGTACCTATTTCTTAGTGTAAAATTTTCCATATTTCGGTTCTTAGGTGTATATCTGCATACATATTTTACTAATTTTTTACAATCTACCCTCCATAACCCAAAAAACTACCCTCCAATCTCCCCTCTTTTAACATAACTTGATAAAAGCTTTTTCCTTAAATTTTTTCTTATTCTTATTTTCAAACTCTATAAAATAATAATTTAATTAAAACATTTACATTTTTTCATTATTTTTTCTAAAAGTACAAAGTAAAAAAAATTTTTTGATAAGAAAAAAATCATTTTATAAACATCATAAATTACATAAAAAATTTGGAATCTAAAAAATCCCAGAGGAACTATTATATTAGAGAAAAAATAAAATGAGTAAGGTTATTTTAAAAGTACTGAGGCTGAGGTAAGTATATTTTAATTTAAACTTCCGCCGTTATATGCATAGAATAAATTAAAAAATAATAATATGTATTTAGAATTTCTTTATATAAATTAAGAAAAAAATACTTTAATTTTACCTAATTTTATATTGTAGAAACTTCCTTAAAAACTTCTAAAAAATAAGCAAAATTTATTTAATATTTTTGCTTTTCATTTAAATATCTGATTTTAAATTTAAAATAAGGATTATATGCAAGCTAAATATTCAAATTAAAAGAATAAATTTATTAAGCATTTACATATATCGTACTTTAAAAGTTTTTATTTGGTTCAGATATTAGAATGACGGTTAAGTATAAGTACATATTTGGATATTTAATCTTTAAAAATTTTTTTCTTAAAGATTTTAATAATAATTTCACTAACTTTAATGGCTAAATTTTAAACTTACATAAATATTCTGTAATTTTTTTAGCACATTATTTGGTATAAAATATTCATATTTAACGGGATAAATGATAGACTTACAAGGATTATTTGAAAACTTAAAGGTTCCCTTAGATATTCATGGTTAAGTTTGGTAACCAGTAAATTATTTTTTGGAATTGTAATAAACAAGGGATGTTTATTACTTTCAAATTGCAATAAATTTATTTACAATTATCCAGATTAACTAAAATTTTTATCAAACTATTAATTTTTGTAATTCCCTCTTACTCTTTCAATATTTTCATCAAAAATTCATCAAAACAAATTTTTTATATTTCCATATTTTTACCTCTTTTTATCTATTTTTCTCTCCATATTTTATTAATTAACTATTTATGCATTTGAATACAAAAACAATAAAGAATAAAAGCTACTATTTATTTGGATGACTCTATTTTTCTAAAGAATTATTTAGGTGCATGTCACGCATGAAGAATATCTTTTTAGCTTTCAAAATTGCGCGTAAATGAAATTGCCAAAAGTTATTGCTAATATTTTAAATAACCAAAAATTAAAAAAGAACGGGGGAAATTTTAAGGGTTAGTCTATTTTAATATTTAATGAAAATTATTTTAGAATTTTTGGAACAAAAAATGTGAGCTGATATGTTGGGCTTGCAGTAGATAAGGCATGCTCTTACTTTTGAATAGTTACACAAAAATGGTGTTTTTTTGTTGCTAATTATTATACAATTAATTTATCTCGGATTTTTTAATTGATTACTGTATATACTCTATTAATCGCCCTCCCTCTAATAATTACCCCTCCTCTATTAGTTACCCCTCATACGACAGGTTGAAATAATATTTACCCAGGGTAATTAATGAAGTGTATACGGTATGTTTAAATTTTTTTGTCAACAAAAATGCCAAAATATTAAATAAACCTTCCAATAATTATTTATTCATTTCTTGATTTTCATTTCCTATTTCCTCATTTTATTGAAAACTTTAAAGTTTTCTCTTTTAAAAAAAAATATTTTCAATACAAAAATTAAATAATACAAAGAATTTTACTCACGTGGTTTTACTCAAAGAGTAAAACCTCCAAAAAACATTCTCTCCAATTTTTCCAATGCTAATCCAATCCAAATTTGTAACGGCGAAGAATTACCCTTCTTTTTTATTTTCTTTAATTTTTTTTTTGAATTTTAAATATTTTCCCAATATTTTTAAAAATAAATAAAAATTAAAACAAAAAAATATGAGTAATGTCATAATAAAAAATATTTTTTTTATTTTCTTAATAATTTTTTGTTCTTCTCAAGTGTTTGTAAAGATCCACCCCATAAATGTCCTCCTCTCTTCCTCATTCTTTTTGCCTCTCCAACCTTTCCCACAATTCTCTTCTTCCTTTGGTTTTTAAGTAAAAAGAAAGTGAAATAATAGTTTTTTACTGAATTTACAACTATTAAATATTTATTTTTTTACCGGAAAATGAGAGAAAGATTTCCGTATGTTGTTCTTCTTCCCTTTCCGTTTGGGATTTTTCCTTTACATCCTCTCTGATCTGAAAGATACATATTTATTAAAAGGGATTTTAAGGAAAATTAATAAAAAAAATTTGTCTTAATTAGAGGGTTGGCGGATTTCTAATATTTAACGAAGGTGACTATTTTGCCTTATAGGTAGGGGTGTACTTGTCCCGGTCCCCGAAAGTATTTCTTTGATTCCCCGAAATTCCCTGTAAAAATTTTTGCCGTCCCCGTTCCTTCCCCACAGCGCTGCCTACCCGAAAATTTTCCCTGTGGCCCCCGTCGAAGGAAAACCCTATTTATAGGGCATTTGCCCCATTTTTGAGTAGATGTATTTAACACTAGTTTTTTACTTGTCTAATATTTAACCAAAAATTCTTGTTTTTTGTTATTAAAGGAATGCTAAAATACATATATGATTCCTCAACTATATTAAATTTCACATAAAATTTTTTATTATTCATTTTCTCTTTTTTAAAAGAAAATAACAGTCCTAAAAAAATTTTTTTAAATCCCATTCCTTCCAGACAACATTAAAAAATTTTTATTTTATTGTTTTCTTCTATTTTTTTGGAAAATTATTTAGACGAGAAAAAGGAGGTTTCTGCCAAAAAATTAATCAAAAAATCTCTTCTCCTTTCCCCTCCTCTTCCATTCCATTTCCAATTAAAATGCCAAATTTGGCAATAATCATTAATTCCCAAAAAATATCCTTTTTCCGACTCAATAACCTCTTTTTTTAATCTCTCCAAAAAAAACCCATTATTTTTATTATATTTTAAGAAAAAATATTTGGGTATTTGATTTTTGGTCTAAAAATTAAAATTTTAAAATTAAAAAAAAATTGAATTTTTTTAAATAAATGTTGCCTTTTAAAATGAATTACTGCTTGATTTTTAGAATATTTATTTATTAGGGGTTTTTTTTATTTTAATTATGTGCATTTATACATATTGAGAAAATTGGTTTATAAAATGGAGAGGATTTCACCTAAAATATTTTTAATTTTAAAATATTTGTTGGGAATTTTAAAATAATTTTTTTGATTAAAATTGGCAATTTTTAATTTTTTTGTGCTTTTTTTTAAATTTACATATTTGTTTACTTCCAATTAATAACTTTAGTTTAAATTGAAAAGATTAAGGAATTAACTAATAAAAAATACAATACCTTTATTTTATTGGATAATTAGTTTAGGTAATTATTGTTTCAACCTCTCTCGTTAGTGGATAATTAATCGAGGCAATATCTATAGTTGATAACTAATTTTTCTTGTTTAACTTTTCCATAATTATTAATTAATAAATTGTCCAAATAAAGTCACGGATTGTTTTAAATTTTGCAAAATTACTAAAATAATTATATTAATTTCTTTTTAAATTTTAGATTAAAAATATTTTCAAATATGTATTTAGATTACTTAAATAAATATAATTTATTATTTTGAGTAATGACTTTACAAAATACCTAAATTAATCAACAATTCAAACACAACAACAACCATCAATTTCGTAATTTCCGTCTGCAGTAATTAATTAGGTGGAAAAAAATAAAAGAAAAAGTGTTGAAGGCTGGCACTACTCAACAATTCTTGACAGTGCCACAATTTTGGCTTTAGGAGGTGTTGACTTTTTTTGGAGGGCGGAAGCATCAATTTCGTTTCTGCGTGCTTGTCACCATCTTTTTTTTTCATTTGCCCAAACATTTTTTGGTTGGCAGAAAATTCATTTTCATCAACAAAAAAAACAACAAAAAATTTTCTTCTGTGCTGCTCAGAGATCCTTCCTTTCTTCAACAACAAAAAAATTTCCATAAAAACGTTATATATTCCCCTCTCCCTTTAAATAAATAATTTTCTGTTAAATTTACATAATCTTCTGGTTAAATAGGCAACAGGCCTTTTAAAATATTTATTTTTTAATTTGCCTTCGTCATCACGAATTTTGACCCTCTTTTTTGCATTGAATGGAAAAGGAAGGCCCCAGGTGGTGCCATCAAAAGTCAACAGTCCCAAAAAAGAATTGGCGGCATTGCCGGAGGGAATGAACGAAGGAAGAAGCCAAAATTTCTCTTCGGAAGTGGTGGCCATTCTTCCAATACTTCCTTTGCCTTTTGAAGAAGAAGGAGAAATTATTTTAAATAACCAAACTTCTTTGGAAAATAATAATTTAATTGAATTTACGGGAACCGTTGTGGATCGTAATCCTTACGCTTTAGTATTGGCATTAGTTCCTGTTTTGACTATTTTTGGTTTGTTTTATAATTTTTAATGGAGTTTTTAACTTACTCAATTTCTCTGGATAATTGGAAAACCTTAAGTGAAATTAATGAATTTACTCAAATTTCAGAAATTTATCAAGATCGACTTATATGTCCATTGATTAGTTAAGGATTCCAATTTCTTAGCCTCTTTATTTCGACTTTTAAAATTAATTTTTAAATCTTTTATCAATTTAGGTAATTCAATGGTAATACTTGCCGTTAGAAAAGAGAAATCACTTCAATCAGTCACCAATTATTTAATTGTTTCATTGGCCTCTGCCGATTTGTTAGTTGCCCTTTGTGTTATGTTTTTTGCTGTTTATTACGAAGTAAAGAGAATATAACTTCTGAAAAATAATTATTTTTAAATAATTTTTAGTGGAATTCATTTGTTTGGGATTTGGGACCTTCCCTTTGTAATTTATATATTGGTGCTGATGTTGCTTGCTCAACCGCTTCAATTCTTAATTTACTTGCTATTTCAATTGATAGGTAATTAAATAAATTTTAAGAAATAATTCAAAATATCATGTAGGTATATAGCTATTTCTCACCCCCTTGCTTATTGTCAAATTGGTGCTAACAGTTCGCGGGCTTGTTTGTCGATAGCCCTTGTTTGGGCTGTCTCAATTGCAGTTGCTGTGCCTGTTGCTTTTGGTATAATTAATATTTTTCTCCTCTTATCTTCTTCAATTTAGGTGCTAACCACATTGAACAAGAACATGATTGTTCATTTACCAATCCAGTTTTTATGATTGGAAGTTCAATTTTTTCATTTTTCGTTCCTTGTTTGGCAATGATTGCACTCTACGCCGTTATTTTTAGAAGACTTAGAGAAAGGGAAAAAGCTCGAGATTTACGGAGAAAAGGGCAAACATCCGGCACTGAAGGTGCTCTTGTTTTGAATGCTTTAATGGGCGGTGCTAGAATGGCGAGGCAAATAAATAAAAATTTAAAAATAAATATACGAAAAAATATTTTTTAGGCAAATAGCAAAAAGTCATTTAAAAGACCAACTCTTATTAGAGCTTAGTGTCCAAACTTCTTCATTTCCAAGTCCATCAGAAGAAGATGAAGAAGTAACGGAAGATGGAAGAGAAAAAAGATTAATTAATTCTAAAACTGTGATCAGAAGGAATATACCCCCAATAAACCATTCAATGACAAATGGAAGTGTTAAAGAAGTATTGCCTATTGACCCTTTGGCACTTCCCCAATCAAATGTTTTACCAAGTTTAAGAAATGGAAATATTGGAGGAAATATTAAAAAGTATAAAAAAAGAAAATTTTTTTAATTTTTGTTAATTTTTAGTGATGAAATTCCTCAAAATTTTCAAAACATTTTACTCGTTAGACGTTGTAATTCAATGCCTTCAGCTATTATAAGAAGACGGCCAAGTTTGAAAACAATTAAAGAACCTTACAAAACTAGAGGTATTAGACAGAGGAGATATGAGGTGAGAAAGAAAATATTAAAAATTTTAATTAGGTTCTAAAACATTTCCGAAGAGTTTTTTAAATCGTAAAATTTAAAGAAAAAAATATTTTTTTAAAGATAAACAATAATGAACCGTTAGAGGAAGAAAATGAAGAATACAAGCAAATTTCTTCAGAAAAATTACCTTTATGCTCTGAATTTGAAGAAAATAATTGTTCAAATGAAGAAAGTATTTACGAAGGTTTATCAACTCATAGAAGTTTTGGGGATGGAATTCAGGAAGTTCTTCAATTTATTGATAGTGGTTCTTCTGCCTCTGCTTCTCCTTTTGTTAGTAATAGAAAGAATATATTAAGTAAACAGGTGATGAGTTAATTTTTTGGTATGTATATGGAGAAGGTTAGGAGGTTAGATAAGAAAAAAAGATCCAACGAATTAAGGCCGGGAAAGAGGGCCGTTTCGCATTTGCCGGATTTTCACTTTTTTGTGGTTTGCCGTTAGCTTTTTAAAATCATTCTTGGTACCTTCTTGGTATGCATTTAATGAGTAGGGTTGAGCAGAATATATGCTGTGATATCCTATGAAATAATACAATTTTTTTTATAATTTTTATAAAAATTAGTTTTCCAACAATTGTTCAACATTTACAAATAATAGTACTTCAAATCAACAACAATATCAGCACCAACAACCAAAAAGTCTTCCATCATCATTAGAACCTAAAAGGAAAATTTTATTAGAAGAAAATAATAATTTTGAATCTCAATGTTTATTAATCTACAATCAAATAGATTCTGCACTTTCACTTCCAAATTTATTACAACAAACAAATAATTCTCAAAATAAATTAATAATTAAAGAAGAAAATAATAAAAATAATAATAAAATAATTGAAGAAGAAGATAGAGAAACTTTAAAAAATAAATTAACTGATTGGTTACGAGGAATAATTGAATGGTCTAGACCAACAACTTCTTGTAAAGAAGAGGGTTGGTTTATTTAAAATAATTAAAATGTGGAAAAGGAATATTGCAGATAATTAGATCTTTAACTAAAACTTGTATATTTTCGGGTATTTATTTTTATTTATTCTGTTTAAAAATTTCTTTAAACAATTTTAGTTTTATTTTCGAGTTATGCCCTTACCCCCTTATTCAGACAAAGGGACGTAAAATAATTTTATCCTTTCATTTCTTAATCTGAGATTATTTTCTTAATTATGGACCAAAAGTTCTAATTCTTTATTTCCCCATTTAATAAATAATCTTCTTTTTTCAGTACTCGAGAACGGTTTTCGAAGCCCAACAGGTGTTTTAATAACAGACGAACAAAAAAGTACTTCAACTACCGGCAATCGTTCAGTTCGAATAGTCCCCAGCCGTTTAGCTAATTATTCTTTTTCTCCTTCACACAAATTAATTCCAACAAATCAAAGAAATGGTTCTTTAGCCAATAAAAGTATAAACACAAAATCGAGTTCAAGTCAACAACCGTCCCCTCTTCAAAGGATTAGAAGTGTTTTTAGAAGATCTTTATTAACTGCTATGGATGAAAAAAATCGTCCTTCAAAACATTTAATTAAAAAAGCTTCTAAACAAATGAGAAGAGAACAAAAAGCTACTGTGACACTTGCTGTTGTTTTAGGTAAATTTCTAAAGAGAAAATAATAAATTTAGAAATTAATTAAAAATTTATCAATATTATTTAAAAAATAATTGTTTTCCTTTTTTGATGATTCTGGTTTTTTCAATTTTAAAATTATTTTTTGTAACCCAACATTTAATGGTTCTACTTGACTTTATGAGTCCAATCAAACTTTATGAGTCCAATCAAAAAATAATTGGATTTTTCTTGGTATTGCAAAGTAAGGGTATGGTTCCAAAACATTTCTTCATGGTTGGGACCTACGCCCACTGGGTCTGGGACCGTTCCTTACCCTATCCCTCGAAATTTCTGAAAGTTAAAATCGTTTTTCTGAAATTTTTAAAAATTGGCTATAACTTTCAGTAATTTCGAGGGATAGGGTAAGGAACGGTCCCAAACCCAGTGGGCGTAGGTTCTGAATATAAAGAAATGTTTTGGAACCATACCCTTACTTTGCAATACCAAGAAAAATCCAATTATTTTTTGATTGGACTCATAAAGTTTGATTGGACTCATAAAGTCAAGTAGAACCCATTTAATTTTTTTTAATATAAATTCAGCATTCCACACATTATAGTATTATCAAAAAAATCTAACAAGAAAGCCCCCTAACTTTTCAATATTCAAATAGTTATACCCTTTATATTCTTTAAAAATTTTTTATTTTTTAAAGTTGTTTTTCTCTGTTGTTGGGTTCCTTTCTTTGCTCTTCACCTCTCAAATGCTTTATGTTTACTTGCTGGAGGCCAACAATGTGTTCATATGTTGGCTATGTTTTTATGTACTTGGCTGGGATATTTAAATTCTTCTCTAAATCCTTTAATTTATACTGTAAGTCTAAAATAAATTCTTTGCCAATCTCGTTTATCCCCCCTTTCCCCTTATCTTTTTTTATTTAGAAATTTTAAACTTTAGAATTAGTTTTCCCATTTTATATATAAAAATCTTTTATTTTTATTTAAGGCTGATTTTTAAAATATTTTTCTCGTCAACTTCTAGTCAAAATAACATTTAAATAAATATTCTTTTATTTATTCTTTTAAAAATTTCAAAAAATAATTCTACTTTTTTGTTTCCTATTTTTAAATTTATTTTTTAATAAATATGTAAATTAGGCTTTTAATATTAAAAAATAACTGATTATATTTATTTTCGTTTAAGTAACATTTACTAAATATTTAAATATATATTTTACTAAAATAACTATTTAAATATTTTGACGTAGAAAGAGACTAATCTACTTATTATTTTTTTGCTTTCTCTAAAAAGTTTTTTTAAATAAATATTTTGGTTATTAGTTAAAGAATCAAATGAATATAAAAAATATTTAAATATCAGAAATTAGAAAAAATATTAATAAATTACTCCCTCCCCTCCCTCTACCCCCCCCTCCTTACACAATTAAAATAATTAAATAAAATTATTCTTTTTATTTTCAGGTTTTTGATAAACGTTTTCGCAAAGCTTTTCGTGAATTGCTTGGATTTTGCCTTGGGCCTTCTAGTATAAGTAGCTTACAAAGGAGACGTCTACCTGGAGGATAAAAATTAATTCTGAAAAGAATTTTTGGAAAAAATGAAGAAAAGAAAAGAAAAACAAGTGAATGAAGGGGAAAATTAAAATTATAAAATAAATAATAATAATCATTATATTTATTTTTATTTTCCCTATCAAAAAATCTTTATTTTTTTCCTGACAATTCCTCATTTTCCTCATTTTTTGGCTCCTCTTCTGCAGATGCGTCAACAATTCAATGTGCGCGTGTTTTTATTTTTTTTTGTTGATGCTTGTCTACTATTTAGTAAAAAAAAGCTTTTTCCCCTTCTCCCAACAACCAGTCTGGACGGCCAAAGAAGAGTTTAGAAAAAAGTCATTCACTCATTCATTTTCTCTTTATTTTGTTCAACATCCTCCTCTCTTTTTTTAATGATTTGTGCGCAGAATTTATATTTATTTTCTACTTAATCAGATTGATTTTGTACAAAAATTGTCCTCAAACATTTATTTTTTTTATTTATTCTCTTTTTAATATAAACAAAAAAATGTCTGGGCCAAATTTTCTTTTTGTTATTTAAAAACGCCATTTACGTGTTACAGAAAATTCTTTGATCAAAGCGTGTCTTTCTGACAATGAGACTAAAAAATGAAAAACAGTTTTTTAGTAATAAACTCGCAAATTTTCTAAAAACTTTTTAAGGCTTTGTTTTGGTGTAAAACAAAAAATTTAAATGTGGACAATTTTATTGTTTATCATGTAAATAATAAATAAATATTTTATAGAAAAAATAAATTTTCTAATTTTTTTATCAATATACATACTCATTTTATTTTTGTTGTTATTGTTTGTCCTTATTTTGCAAGCTAAACACAACAAAACATATAAATATATTTTTTATAAAATAAAAGTTTTGTCTCGTTGGCTTTTAAAAAATAAATTTTATGTTTTACCTATACTACAAGATAATAAAAAGTATAAAGGCATGATATTATAAAAATAAACTTTTTTAAAAACTTTCAAAAGTTTTTAACTGAATTAGCAAAATTAATTTAATATTCTCTTTTTTTAATAACTTTTATTTGGAAACAAAGTATACAATTTTTAAATCAAATCTGAATCTATATCCTCTCAATCAGTTACAAGGTATATCAAAATTTTCCTTCTTTTCATCCCCACTTCCCTTATTTAAAACTTTCTCAATTTCATACTTTCTAACTTTTACTGATAATGTCTGAAAAATATACTAATAAGTAGTTTATAGTAATATTTAATAGTTTAATAGTACAATTCCTTCTATCAGTCAAAAATTTAACGATTAACAAACATTTAAATATTAAACTTTTTTAAGCTTAGGTATTATATACATATTTATATAAACAAAATATAAATATGTAGATGAGTAACTTGAAGTAGAAAATGTAGAGTTCAACACAAAGCTAAGTTTGTAACTCTGTAACTTTATACAACTAATTTTTCAAGGCTCTCGAGTCCTCGGGATTTCAACTCTGAAACCTCTGCCCTTTTTATTTTTATTATAACTAAAAACAAGATTATACATTAATAAACAACATTGCAAAATTCAAGAATAACAACTATTAAAATGATTGAAAATCTCTTTTTACACCCTCTCCATATTTAGTATTTTCTAGTACCGGATGAGCCAATTTTCACTTAAATATATTATATAAATATATTTATATATAATCTAAAACTAATACCACCCGCGCAAATAAATTATTTATTTTTCTAAACAAATTTTTAAGTAGGGAATCAACAATTTATAAATAAAAATGTTTTAGTAAACATAAATAAAAAATAAATGGAAGATTTTTTTAATTCCTTAAAAGTAACACGTAAACATTTTTTTTAGCCTAATTCCCCAATTTTTAATTTAATTCCAAAATTTTATTTAAATACCTTCATATTAATTCCTATAAATTTTAAAGACAGCCAAGATATTTTCATTTATTAACATCCAAAATTCCATAAGTAGTCGTTGACTTTTACAATTTTATGCCTATATAGTACATTACTTCCTCTTTCCTCCCCCCTTACCTTTTCAAAAAGATTGTTTTAAATAAAGAATGTCCATATGTAGATTTCTTTTTTCCCTTAAACTGCTACAAATATTTATTAAATATTTTTATATGATTCATTCTATTTTTCTTGTTTGAAGGATTATACCTCTTAAGGTCATAAAAATGCTTCTCCTTCCTTTAAAAGTCTCTTTAAATTTTCTTAAAAGATGAAAGTCCGTTTTTGATATCAAAAAATATTTGTAAAAAATACAAGAACGTTAATCTAAATTTGTTTAATTAGTCAGTGTTGACTTTAAGAAAAAAATTTTATACTGTTGTTCTAAGCATTTTAAAAATGACTGGAAAATTGAAACTTTTTGCCTAAACAATTATAGCCTTATTTAAATCCAAAAATGTTAAAGGGTCCTTTTGTAAGTTCTACATGTCGAAAATTCTACATACATATACACACAACGAAGAAAAAATGGTGGAATGGTAAATTCGGTAATCGTCTTGTCCATCAATTCTTTAAATATTTTGATCTTTTTAAAAATATTTTTAAAATTTAAAATAAAATCAGTATTAATTTTATTTATTATTCTCTCCTTTTCTTTCTCTTTCTTACCAAGATCCATCTATTTAATTTATAATATTCCCCTCTCCCCTCTCTTATTTTAAGTCAAATCTCCTAGGTCAATCTGTCTAGGTCGTTTGTGTGATTTAAAAAGTAAAGAACAAATCATATGGTTATTGACGCGCAGGTGGGTTATATTTTTACAAAAATTAAATTCTATATTTAGAAAATTATTATTATTATTTTTAATATCAAAAACCATTAAGACTAATTCTCTCAGAAAAATTAAAAAAAACATCTTCATTTAAAAAATTATTATTTTTAAATATTCATTAAATGCTCAATAACCAAAGAAGACATTTTTATCTTTATTTTTCCTATTTGGATTAATCCTCTCCACAAATTTTTATTTTTCCAGTTCCGGCATATAACGGTCTATATTTGCAGCAAAAATAAACATTAAAGTCAGCTGACTAGATTAATGCCGCCATGGATTGATAAATAAAAAATAAATAAAGAGGGGGAGGAGAGTGTTTTTTCTTCCCTAAATTACCTAATTCTTTAAAAGCTTATCAATCACCAAATATTTTTTGTAAAAATGGGAACACTTTTAATTTAAAATCTTGCAAAACTAAAAGATTTTATAAAAGGGATTAATTAATTACCCTAAATTGTATCCGTTTCGGCATTATTCTTTGTGTGTTCATTTATTCTTTCCCGTTCATTTTGTGTCCGACTGACCTCGATCTCTGAGACAATCCCCTTTTTTTAATCTATTTTTCCCCTTCCCGTGTCCGTTCGTTCTCTTTACCACTTGTCAAGGTGGTTGTACCTCTGCGTGTTCACCTCTGTCATTTTCTCCTTGTTTTTATTTTTATCCGTTGTTCTCTCAAGGAGCCGATTAGACGCGCAATAAATTATTTTATCTTTTTTAAATGACGCAAGCAAAGAGGCGGGAACCGTTCTTCCCTTTATTTTTGTTCATTTTCATGCATTATTTAATTGGCACCTTTTCTACTGAGTTTTCCACAGTTTGTAAACCTAATGCCCCAATTTTATCTTAAAAAATATTTTTTATAGTGAATATTTGCGATTTTTTAATTAGCTAATCTTCCAAATAGAAGCAGGAAATAATTGAAAATTCTGAAATAAATTTACTTATTTAATCCCTTAAAAATAAAATTTTATTGAACAATTTGAGACAAAAACTGGAAAAAAGAAAAGCTACATATACTTTCTGCGGGTTCAAGGACAAAAAACTGCAGATAATAAGAGGATGGAGAGAGAATACCGTATATAGTTTAAGTATTTATCCATTAAAATAATAACCTAATACGATTATTTTTATTCAATCTGTTTCCGTTACCGTAATTCCGTAGGTTAATTTTTCTCTTGTAAAATATATTTTTCCTAAAGGAATATACCGCCGCCCATTATACCGCCGCAAAAATTTTTTATTATTTTGCCGGGGGATGTTAATTAGTGACGGGAGATGTTGTTCCAATGACTGGGCATGCTGACCCAATGACGGGGGATGTTAATAAATGACGGGGGATGTTGTTCCAATGATGGGAGATGTTGTTCGAACTTCCCCCTTTGACTGACCAACATCCCCCGTCACTTGTTAACATCCCCCACCAAAATAATAAAAAAATTTTTGCAGCGGTATAATGGGCGGCGGTATACTGGGCGGCGGTATAATGGGCCCGCGGTATACTGGGCGGCGGATACTGGGCGCGGTATACTGGGCGCGGTATATTGGGCGGCGGTATAGTGGCCTGCTCCCGTAAATTCTCTCCTTCCTAAATTCATCTACAAATCCATGCTTACCTTTCCTTCTTGTCTTCATTTCTTCTAACTCTTCCCTCTTCTCCACATTCTCATCCTCCACATAAGAATTCAAAATAAAATAAATATTATTATTTTGTCAGTCAATAGGATTTATTAATCCGATTCTAAAATATATAAATACGTCCCTAAAACTATTATTTTTTCTCGATTATTTGCAAACCTCTCTCCCATCATCACTCTCTCTCTCCTCATTTTTAAACCACTCTTTTATTGGCAAAAACAAATCGTCGTCAAAATTTTTAAACGCAACAAACAGTCTACTTCTCTACAAAATATTTTCCCCCTCTTTCCTTTCTCTATTTTTTTTATTTAATAAAAATTTAAAATTATTATTTGCCTAAATTTAAATAAAAATTTATTTTACAATACTTTTTTCTATAATTGACACTACCATTCCCCTCCTCCACCTCTAAAACCGTTCTCTTGTAAAAAATCATTTGTCCAAATTTTTATCACTCCAAAATTTCGTTTACTCAAAATACAGAAAAAAGATTTAATGCTTTTTCTTTTCTCCGGGGCCATTTTTAAATAAAAAACTGTACATATAAGTCATTCTTCTTTCTCGTCTAACAAAATAATTTTTACTTTACTGATAATACAAAATTCAAAAGAAAAATTTTTTTATCAGTGAATTTATTTACCTTTTCTCTCTTTTTCTTTTTATTTATTTTTAGAGGATTGGCCCCCTAAATAAAATTATTTTTTTTGATTTTTGATTAAAATATATTTTAACATTTCTCTTCTTTCTTCCATTTCTTATCAGGCATTAACCAATTTTGTCCTTTTAATCCGTCTAGTCCCTCTACTCGACGTTTATTTTTATTACTAAATTATTTCACAATTTATTGGGCAATCTAGAAAAATTACTAATTTTATATTTTTTAGATTTATTTTAATTAATTAAATATAAATCAAAAATTTCTGATTAAAATTTTTAAATGCAACTTTTCTCTATTAAATAAATTAATTCATAAATCCATATACCTACTACCTTCTTTTTATTTCATAA